>MU863883.1:39329-406888 GCA_033296885.1 Triangularia verruculosa
CCGCGGCCCCCCCGCCCCCCCCGCCCCCGCCCCCCCCCCCCCCCCCCCCCCCCCCCCCAAGGGTTAGTTAAAGGTGGGAGAGGGAGGGATGTCGGGAAGGGACGTACGGAGGCCATGAACATGCCGAAGACACCGCCGAGGGCGAAACCAGCGCCGCCGGACATGACGGTTTTGGCGTAGCAGGATTCCATGAGGTTTTGGAGCTTTAGGACGTAGGTTAGTATAGAGACATATCGGTGGGAAAGGAGAGAGATAATCATACCATCTTCACGTTTGGATCGCCTTGGGGCTGGGGCATTGGTGGTGTCGCCGACGCACCTGATGATCCTCCAGCGGAGGGGAAGCCACCTGCGCCGGGGAACCCGCCGGCATCGCCGCCTGGGAAGTTCATGATGTGCTGTTGTCTGGGTGGTTTATCGAGGGAGAGACTGGATGGTGAGGTGTCCGAGCTCATAGGTCGCAAAAAGGGAGCACCAGGAACGAGAGCGAGTGTCGTCGGCGTCGTCAAATCGGAGGTGGGTTGGTTCTGGCAGGGGTCTCGAAAGTCGTTATCGGTGCAATCGCCAGGCCAAAATGTTGCTTATCAGCGAGAAATATTTCTGCGGGGGTTGACCGCTTTCCGGAATCGGACAGGTCTGGTGTGTATTATTACACCTTGTTACAGGTATCTTACCGTTGCCACTTGCAGCTTTTTTGCAGAAGGTCGACGCAAACTTTGAGCATGAAGCTTCACACAAAATTGCAGAAATGGCATGATAGGGCTTGAAACCAAAATCTTCTGACTTTTGAGACAGACTTGACTAGCTAAGATACGTACCATGTGCGTCTGCCACGCCACCATTGCCTTCCATCATCTAGCACTCAGCCACGCCTTGGACCAGTCGAGGAAAGACTGCTACACATGATGCAAGCCTCTGAAAGTAGTAAGAAGCTCCCGAAAAGATGTCCTGTATACCTCCCAATGGAACCTTCTACGGCCCGTAGACTATCTTAGACCCCTGTTTCCATCTTTTAAGGCACTGCTCAGCCGTTTTACAACCTCAAAAGATAGCAAGTGCGTTAATCGGACTATTCAAATCTCATCAGCATTCACTCTCACGCAAATAGCCAATGGTTTGCCAAAGGGATGATAACTCACCTAGCCAAAGCCCCAGGCAGGTTGATGACCTCGCTCGTCAAGAAGAAACTCCATCTCTTCTGCCTCTTGGCCTCCTCAGCCAGCGCTTCCAGATCGAACAACTCCCCCATCGGGCACCCCCAGCCTGCGAGCAGCACCTCATGCATGGTAAAGTTTGATCTTGACGGATTAGCCTCCACACCTGGCATGTCGCCAGCAACAGCAGCAAAGTTCTCCCAGAGGAACTTCATCATGGGAAGACTCTGCTCCAGTCCAGACGCACTGATTGGGCCACTGCGCTGAAGAGCCAAGATCTCTTCGCGGGTTTTGTTGTTGAAGCCGACGGTCCATCCTGCAGATAATCCCGTAAGCAACAAGTTATACCTTTTGATATCGGGTGGTGTTAAGAAAAAAAAAACATACCAGACCTCACAATCAAAATATCCCCAAACCTCACCTTGGTTCCCTGCCACTTCAAGACAGCCCTGACATCCTCCAGCGAAATCCCACTAGTCTCCCCTTTAAACGGATCAAACCTCCTGAACCTCTCCTCCGGGTTCTTCTTCTCCAACTGCTTCAACCTCCAACTCTCGAAATCAACCAACACCCCCCGTCCCACAATCCCCTTCTCCGACCAGACTATACCACCTCACCGTTAGCACCCCACTTCTCCCCCATAGATCTGAAAAGTACGTACCATGTATCCCATTAACAGTACTATTCCCCTTCCCCACCACATCCTCATCCCTCACCCCGTTATAAAACCTCCGCTCAGCCACATAAGGGAAGTGCCTCAGACTATCCCAGTGGCTGGACAGCTGCGAGTTGTAATCCCATATCTCGTCGTAGTACGGTCCGGCGGGGTAGATCTTGTGACCAAAGCTCCCGCGGTTGATGAAGGATTCGTTTCCTTGGGCGTTCATGGCCCAGTTCAGACTTACTCTTACCCCGGTCTTGATCTCCGACTTTGAGGCCGCCGCGACGATGGCCGGGGAGAGACGGTTCAGCGTGCCGAGCTCATCTTTGGGACCGTATAGCCCCCAGGCGGAGAGGTAGGGGTTGCCTTCTCCTAGGGGAAGGCTGGAGAAGGGGGGGATGCCGTTGGAGTTGAGCGGGGTTTTCTTGGAGGAGGGGTGGGCGGTGATTAGGGAGGGCAGGAGGGTGATGAGGATGGGGTGGATGGTGAGCATGGTGGAGGTGTATGTGAGAGAGTCAAGGGAGGTGGTATAAGATGAAGGCCTTGCACCAAAGAAGAGGTCGACATAGGATCAGAATATATACGGCTACCTAACCACTAGTGTAGGTGCCACAAGGTCTACCAGACCACCATCTAGACCCCTTCAATACTCCCTCATATGAATCGCGACAGGTAAGCCGGGTGAGCCTTTTGATCCTTGCCGCAAAGCAACCCGAATTCTCCATGTGGGATGTCTCCAGCAGTGTGGTCCAATAGCTTTCCCTGCAATACAACCTGTGGTTTCTTTTCCTATGCAGTGAGCGCGCCCATCTCCCCATGATTTGTCTTATTAGTCTGGTTCCTATAGCCTTTTCACGCCGCGGGATACCCCCCGCGGATGTGCTTACTCAAATCCCACTGCCGGCGACGCCATCATGCACCCCAGCTGGGAGCCCAATCTGTGGTCAGCAATGCGTGCTCACTCGTGGCGCTCTTCAATGCGAGCCTCGCTTTCTCGGCATTTGCCAAATGTCACGACCGTGTCGATACGCCGCGGTGGGAAGTATATGCGGACTGCTTGGTGAAAACTAGCTCTCTAGGCTGGGGTTAGTTACACAAGGTAGACCATATCACCAAGCAACAAGACAACCGAATGCTGGCGCTCTGATGACGCGGTAGGAGTCTTGGTACTACCCAGCTTCGCCGATGGACGGTGTAAATTGTGTGATTGCTGCAAGAGAACGCAGAATGTTTCTGGATTAAGTAAGGAGACAGAGCTGCGCATTCAGGGTCCCAAACACGCGAAGAGCTGACTGGATCAAACTTGGACGTAACTCAGCAGGAGATCTCATTTCTCACGCCTCGATACGGAATAACATGAACGGCCGAGGGCGCCGAGGGGCCGGAAGATGCAAATCAAACATCCCATTCCCAAAATGCTGCAATATCTGGAGTGTGTATCCTCATCACCCCAGGAACCAACCAGGACGCCGGGACCTAGCTCGTAGCTGAACGTTTTAACGTCCGATCCGTATGCCATTGGGTTCACTATCCGGTATTCCCTCGTGAGCCGAAAATGTCAAATCGCTGCCTTTATTTTCCCAAACCCGCTTCCTATTTAAGCGACGAGCTCGACAACACCACCAGCCTCAACAATCTTGCGCTCAGCCTCAGCGCTGACGTACCGGGCACGGACAACGAGGGGGATCTCAGGGAGACGGCCTAATGACAGAGTTAGCCCATCCATTTCTCCTCATTCAGAATTTCCAGAGTACTCACCCTTGCCGAGGAGCTTGGCGTAGCCGTTGGCGAGGAGGTCGATGACGGGGGCAGAATCGGCCTTGGCACCGGAGACATACTTGTCGCGGGTCTCAAGGGGGACGAGAGACCAGAGCTTCTCGATGTTGATGGTGGGGGCCCACTGGTGGTTGCGGAGCATGTGGAAGTCTATCCAACTAGTCAATTCCCATGTCCTTCACTTCAGCTCGTTATCGATCGCGGGGAACGTACGTCTCATGCCGACCTTTCCGAAGTAACCGGGATGGTCTGATTCCAGTCGTTAGCAATTGTTATTCGCTCGCGTTTGAGGCGCATTGGTTGCTTGATGCTAGAAGCTAGAGTTTCCTCTAGACCTCTCGCAACCAAGTCCCAGACAACCCCAGGGGCGATGGTTTCGTACACTTATCGAGGTTGGTGCGGTGGTGGTGCTTTTCGTCGAGTTAGCCCATATCCTATCACCGTCCAAATTTCCCAAAGGATTTTGTCGTACCTGACCACCGGCCATACCACGACCACCCGGGTGCTTTCTGTGCTTGCCGACGCGACTGGAAAATTATTCGTCAATGTGAGTTCGTTGCGGTCGGTCGATTGATCGTTACGTACCCCTTACCGGCGGACACCTGGAGAACACACACAATCAGTAACCTATTCCAAACAACATTTTCGGTCGGTGGGATAGAACATACATGGCCGCGGTGCTTTCTTGTCTTGGAAAACCGGGTAGGCTGCGAAAGTCAGCATCGTCTCCTCGTGATACAGCGATTGCGGCAGTCATACCATGGTGGCTGTTGGTTAGTGACGATGTCCGGAATTCGTCGACGGTGATGCTCTTCGCAAAAGAGCTATTTCGGGTCCCGCCGTAGATTTTAGGGCTGGGTATTTTTTTGGTGGGCGCAGGACCTGAGAACCAGATCCGGATTTTTGCCGGAGCGCACACAGCTGTAAAGCGGGGCCGCCAGTCTGCCCTGAAGACTTGGCGCAAGGGCAAAGGTGAACTTCTGTGGGGCAGTTGGGGCTACAGGAGCCGGGTTAGGGTTGCTCGCCTTTCAGTCTTGGCCGAGCTTTCTCGTTCTGAACGAAAGCCAGCAACTCACATCCCAGGGTATTGGGTTTCTTGCCTTGTTCTCATCATGTCACTTCTACTTTTAGCATCGCAAAACCATTGCGCCAATTCTCCATGAGCCGGTGCGATCAGTCTGAACAGATCATCAGCTTGTCTCAAGCATTTGACAGTCCGATTCAATTAGCTGGAGCCAACCTCCTGATACAGTGACATCTTCCTGTTAAGCAGCTGCAACATGCTATAGCTGGATCGTCTTAGATGACTTCCAACACCAATTCCAGAAAGTCAAAGAACGCCTCGCCTCCTCCATCCACTGTCTCTAGTCCCAGCCCCAGCAAGAGAGTCCTCTTCTCATCGGGATTACGGAGGGCCAAGTGGCTTGCAATCTGGCTGGCATACAAATGGCCCATGGTCTCTCTATCTGAATCTCCACCGCCAAGTAAGGTACTGGGAGTCAAGTGTGCTGAAGGTAGATTGCTTGAGCCAGGAAGAGCCATCTCGATAGTCGCTGAAGACGGTGCTGATAATGGTACTGACACCTTTGCAAACGTGAGTGACTTGTTCAGGAAGGATGACTTTTGGTCAGTTTGAACTCACCCACTGGGCTAGGCGGCCCCCTTGAGACACCGTGAGCATGATCTTGTCTGAGAAGCTTGTAGCTTCCACTTCCGTTGGGACCCCGTTGATGATGCCCGTGGCCGTTTTGGAAGGGGCAGGGAAAGGCTCCTCCCTATGAGAAGTGCCGTCCATCTTGACTATCGTCAGAGCAGTTGTTGATAGACCGCTGTCGAGGAGTGTTGGTCCAATACTATACCTCTTCAATTTCATGAACTGACGAACATATCTCACTGTTCTCACTTGCTGCCTGCTGCAAGGTCTTGCACACTGTCTGGTGCACTGTGCGTCTTGTCCCACCCTTGCTTGTGGGGTCGGCAGTTAGTGCTCACGTCCTGGACAGAAAAGTAGGCACTGAAAAGTGGGAATCTAGCCTTGAAAGATAAGGTAGCTAATAGGTCTTAAAAGATAGTTAACAGGCCTTAAAGATGGTTGATAGGCCTTAAAAGATAGTTGACAGGCCTTTTCTACTATTTTAATGATGTGATGCTGGCTTGCAGTACCAGTTATCGTTATCTTATCCACGGCGTGGGGACTGGCGGAATGTGTTTTGGTAGGGTTGGTGCCCCACTTAGATTTCCCCAATTCAAATTCTGCCGGGCGGACAAGATTTCTCGAAATCTTGAAGGGCTGGGGATTTGAGAATTTCCACCGTGGTTCCCAGCGACAAGATGGCTGTCAAGAAATTCGTCCCTCGCCAGCGAAAAAGAAAACACCTTGAGCGCCAATGCACTGAGCTCGATACAGATCCCAATGCGGTTGAAATCACCCCAGCGCAGCAGGCTGAGGCCGAGGAGAAGAGAAGGCAGTTGCGCGATTCACTAAAGCCCGATGGTACCAAAGTCACCGGCAAGAAGGCCAAGCGCCTTGAGAAGTATATCGAAAGCAAGCTGAAGAAGGATGAGCAGCGAGAGCTCCTCGCCAAACTTGCCGCCAACAAGATCGACACCAGTCTATTTAGCAGCGCCAAGTCAATTGGTCAGGTCAAGGAGACCAAGAGGGAAGCCATCCGCCGTGTTCTCAGGGCAAAGGATGCCGGTCTTGGGGTGGAAAAATCCGAGTTGTCTTTGCTTTACCAGAAGCGCACTGTTAAGGAAGGAGAAGTACCACGGAAACAGCAGCCAGAGGAATCCGACGAGGATTCGGAGCAGGAAGAGCCCGAGACGACAGCAGTGCCGAAGCAACCGCCATCTCAAGCTTCATCGACTACAGCCGCTGTCAACCCAGCAGTTGGATCTGGGCTGAAGCGGCCGCTGGATGTTGACAACTCCGGCCGCCCGGTGCTTGCAAAGAGACAGAAGCGAGGTGGCGTCAAGTCCAAGTTCTCTATCGCTGCGCCTGTCGTTCACGAAGAAGCGGAATCTGATGAATTTGGCGGTTTTAGTTTTTCCGATGATGGGCAGTCGGGCGAGGAGGATGAGGAGGATTCTGATGCTAGCGAGTCAGATGAAAGTGGCGGACCGTCTGACGAGGACATGAGTGAGCCAGGCAGTGAGGAAGATGATGATGAAGAAGAAGATGAGAGTTCTGGAGACGAGTATGGCTCAGATGACGAGGAGGAGGCTAAACAACAACGGAAAGCAAGATCATCGGCGTTCAAAGCCTGGGCACACCAACAACGAAACGAAGCCTTGGGCTACACACCAACAACATCGACAATACTTGACATACCCAGGCCAGAGAATTTCAAGCCTCGTCCAGTAGAACAAGAGCCGTTACCGATAGAGTTGCAACCAACGAGCAATGTCACCAGAAAGTCGCATGCGGTCACTGTCACCAGAGACCTTGAGATTGAAGAGGCTCGTTTCAAGCTTCCTGTCGTGGCCGAGGAACAGAAGATTATGGAGGCTATCCACAATAACGATGTTGTTGTCATCTGCGGTGCTACTGGTTCCGGAAAGACCACGCAGCTGCCGCAGTTTCTGTTTGAGGCTGGATATGGTGACGCAAAGGGTCCCACTCCTGGCATGATCGGCGTCACTCAGCCGAGGCGTGTGGCTGCTGTCAGTATGTCGAAGCGTGTTGGTCAGGAAATGGGAGATTTTGCCAAAGTGGTCGGCTATCAGATTAGGTTCGAGAGCACGGTAGACCCCAACACGGTCATCAAGTTTATGACCGATGGTGTCCTCCTTCGCGAGGCGGCCCAGGACTTTGCACTTCGCAAGTATTCTGCGATCATCATCGACGAGGCTCACGAGAGAAGTGTGAACACGGATATTCTCATCGCGTTGCTCAGTAGAGTGGTCAAGTTGAGAGCTGAGTTGGCCAAGGAGGACCCGTCAATGAAGCCCCTCAAGCTCATCATCATGTCTGCCACCCTCCGTGTCGAGGAGTTTACACAAAATACTGTCCTCTTTAAGACGCCGCCACGCGTCATTGACGTGGAGGGCCGTCAACACGAGGTCACCATTCACTTCGCCAAAAAGACAAGGCATGATTACGTTGAGGATGCCTTCCGCAAAATCAGCAGAGGTCACCGGAAACTGCCGCCAGGAGGTATGCTCGTGTTTCTCACTGGCCAGAGTGAGATCACTCAACTTAGCAAGCGCCTGAAGGCCGCGTTTGGCGGTGGTATGAATTCTGCAACGGGTCCCAAGGTCAGGATTTCTGCCAACGAGGCTCCTATCGAAGCTGAGGACATCGAATTCGGAGATTTTGATGACAGAGCGGTCCATGACATGGACGAGGACGAGATGGACACCATTTCTGACGATGAGGAAGAGGAGAAGGACTTTGAGATCGAGGACGAGGAATCAGGCACGGGCCCGAGGAAGATGCACATCTTGCCATTATACTCGATGCTTCCAACAAAAGAGCAGATGAAGGTTTTCGAACCACCCCCAGACGGCTCGCGCTTGGTCATCTTGTCGACAAACGTTGCTGAAACCAGTTTGACCATCCCTGGTATTCGGTACGTCTTCGACTGCGGAAGATCCAAAGAGCGCCGTTACGACCCGGTGAGCAACGTTCAGAGTTTCCAAATTGACTGGATTAGCAAGGCGAGTGCGCAACAGCGCGCCGGTCGTGCCGGCCGTACGGGCCCCGGCCACTGCTGGAGGCTGTACTCGTCTGCGGTCTATGAGAGGGACTTCCCTCTGTTCGCCGATCCCGAGCTGCTCCGGATGCCCATTGAGGGTGTTGTTCTGCAACTCAAGGCCATGAACTTGCAGCATGTTATCAACTTCCCTTTCCCGACTGCCCCCGCTCGAGAAAGCTTGGCCAAGGCTGAGAAGCTTTTGACCTATCTCTCAGCCATCTCGCCTGCTGGCCAGATCACGCAAATTGGTTCCACGATGTCCATATTCCCCCTGTCACCTCGATTCTCGCGTATCTTGCTTATTGGACACCTGCATGACTGTTTACCATACACTATCGCTCTGGTTGCTGGCCTGTCTGCTGGTGAAGTATTCATCAACGAGCACCAGGCCATCCCGGCAGTGGAGCAGAGCACTGAAGGTTTCCGCACCAATGAGGAGGTCATCGCCGAGGACAAGCGGGCAAAGGTTCAACAAGCATACAATGCTGTTCACAAGAACTTTTGCTCTCTCGACGACAAGTCTGATGCCATGAAACTGCTTCAAGTTGTCGGCGAGTTTGCCCACGAGCCTACCGAGGCTTGGTGTGAGGGTCACTTCGTGAGGTTCAAGATTCTCAAGGAAATTCGGCAGCTGCAGTCTCAACTTGCAGAGCTTCTCAAGACCAACATTCCAGCCTTCGCCAATCTCAAGATTTCAGACCGACTGGAGCGTCCTTCTGCCAAACAGGTCCAATTTCTCAAGCAAATGGTTGCTGCAGGTTTCATAGACCAAGTCGCCATCCGGGCTGACAAGGCTCCAAACCCACCTGAGACGTACCGGAAGCCACGCCGCGCAATCGATGTTCCGTACATCCCACTGTTTCCACTTGGGGGCGATCAGAAGGTTGAGGATCCTCTTAATAGGCTCGTTTACATCCACCCCTCCTCTCCTCTCGCTCATCTCAGCCCTGCCGAGTGTCCCGAGTACATATGCTATGCCTACCTCCAGAAGGCTAGCAACACTGGAGCAGATGGTGAAAAGAAGGTCAAAACGAGGATGCATGCTTTGACGGATTTGACAGGAGGACAAATTGCTTCTCTGGCAAAGGGCACACCGCTGCTCACATACGGCAAGCCAATCAAAGAAATTAAGGGGTCTGAAAGTGCGGATGGGAAGACCAAGGAGGTTTGGGTGAGACCGTATCTTCGGGCTGAGGGTGGAGCTGGCGGGTTGGGATGGCCATTGCCTGCGAGGAGGGTGACACAACGGAGGGTTCCTGGGAAGGGTTGGGTTGTTGAGTAATGACTTTATGATACACTTATATAGCGGTAGCATACTGTAATTTGATAACGGATTTAATCTCATCCGCGGTCCCCGCTGGAATTTGTGTTGGAGGTAAGTCATGATTCTTTTCCTTCTTCTTCTCTTTAAGGTTGGCCAATGGCAAGGAGTTTACTCATTGCTGTTGGCATTGGCTTTGCTCTATGATGCATTTCTCGAAAGAGGCTGTTTATGAAATCTTTTGATGATTACACTTAACACCATACATTGTTCTATTTCTGAGGCACACTCGTATCCTTCAAGTATTTCTGCTCTGGCTCTTGACAAGTTGGCTAATTTGTGGTAGATTTTTGGCGTGGAATTTGTTGTCGAGCGGCCGCGACTCTCTGAATCTTGACCAGGAAGAGATTTGGACCTATCCAATTATGGTATGCATTATCCTGCCCCCCTCCACTGATCTCGACTATCATGATGCATTTCTCGCAAGAGGCTGTTTATGAAATCTTTTTTTATGATTACATTCATCACCATACATTGTTCTATTTCTGATTCGAACCTCTCGTCCTTTGGCTCTTTTCTCTCACCAGGCTTGGTGCATGATGGCTAACCTGGAGTAGTCTGAGCAGATGGATCCTTCTCGAGGATAAATTGAACTTGTCTTCAATATAGTCACAGTTCTATTGCTGGGCTGCCGGTATGTTTCCCCCTCTCCTGGTCTCTTCACCCCTGTCTACCATGATGCATTTCTCTTACGAGGCTGTTTATGAAAATCTTTTTTTAATGATTTACCTACACCTATACATTGTTCTATTTCTGATTGGCACACACTTTTACAAACTCTTTGTTCACCATTCTGGTTCATTTCAGGTGACTGACCTGTCAGCAGTTACTTTTGAGACAACCTACCCTATCGTTTTCTGCAATCAAGTCTTGCTCCTCGCCCCCTCATGGTATGTCACACTCCCCCGTCTCCCCTTCGCCCGCCTTCTTCACTATGATGCATATTCTCGCAAGAGGCTGTTTATGAGTAATTTCTATGATTACATCTATCACCTATACATTGTTCTATTTCTGAGACTTTCACACCGACCCATCGTGTTACCAATTTCGTGGCGTTTCTTGTCAGCTGACATAGTGATAGCTTCATGACATATCCAACCACTGGACCAGCATCCATTATATTGCTTACGGTATGTCCTTCGCACATTCCCAACCCCCAACCTTCGTCTTGCATGATGCATTTTCTCTCACGAGGCTGTTTATGAGTAATTTCTATGATTACATTCATCACCTATACATTGTTCTATTTCTGATTCAGACACCAACCCCTCCTCCTCCTCTTCACCCCATTACAAGGTGTTCATCCAAGCTAACCATGCTCTCAGACCTTTTCCTATGCTGTGACTCGATGAGAATAAATCCAAACCTCAAGGGTACGTTTCCTGCCCTACCACTGATGAATCTATCTCGAAAGAGGCTGTTTATGAGTTATATATCTATACCCATGATTATGACCAATCACCCTACTACATTGTTCTTTTTCTGAAAACGCCAGCAAATATTTGCTATCTCAGATTCAGTTTGTGTTTTGCTTCGCAGCGTTGAAACATGGTGCTGATTTTGACGGCTCAGAACATTGTATGGGGTACACGTTGTCGTAGAGAATAAAACATTCAGTTTCATGACACTTTGCCTAATTTCAGTGATTACTTCTTCGTGCCGGATCTGGATTCTCCGTCCAATCTAGGCTCTGCTTGTATCTCGGAAGGGAATCTAAGCATCTGTCTGTTTTGACTGTGGAGGGGTGAACATCCAGTAGTCAACCAACTGGGCGCGCAGCAATATTGCAATCACAACAATCACCGATACTCACATGCCGTATTGAACGAGCACAATGTGTCGATTATCCCGCTGTTTTTTCTCTAAATCGTCTAGTAGTCGACCACTCAAACGCTTCTTAACAGCTAAAAAAGTCCGGGTATCATATATAGAAACAAAAACACCGCTGCCGAACCCCCTTCTTCCTCTTCCCTAACCTTTCTCAACACCCTGCATCAACAATACCCATCACTACCTTGAACAGCCAGTACCGCTGTGAAGCATGTCAAGAAGAGCTATAGACGCCATAAAAGCCTTCTTCTGCTCCCTCAACTCCTCCTCCCTCCTCCTCCGTTCCCTCATCTTCGCCTTGCTGACAAGCTCGCGGCCATCCGCCTCCTCTCGCACACCCGGCTTCTCCCTCACCGGCCCTGCTTCCCAGTACCGGTTACCAATCAGACGATGGTACCACATCCATTTCATCACAGACAACTCTTCCTCGTCCGCGTCAGGATATTCCTCCTCCACCATAGGCCGTCCCTTCGCCCACTGCGCCCTCCTCCACGGATCTAGATGCTGGTCTCTCGACGCCCAGATCCCGAGCAATATCCTGCGCAACCCCCCATTTGACGTCTTAGGCAGAGTGTACCACCATTTGCGTTCCTCATGGACCGCCTCCTGGACCGCCTCCTCCATTGTCTCCCTGTCGACAAGATCCCTGGCGCAAACCTATTCGCTCGGATAGTCTTCAAAAGGCAAGAGAACCCGTGAATGAAACGCTTCCTGATTCTTCGTTGCTCGCATGTAGTCCGTGGATTCTTTAGATGTCTTGCAGCAATCCTTATGCTTAGATGGTTCGTGTGACAACCAGACACAGCTGTCTCTCGCTAACCGCGCTGTCCGCTGCTCTACTGTCTCGCCCTCGGGAATTGTATAGTCAAAGCACAAAAACTGGTCAGAATAGACGTAACGAATGAACTCAGTACGGCGAGCATATTCGAGGTCTTTTTCCCTGTGCTTCCCGGTCCACATCAATCTCTTCATCCTGATATCTAGCAGGCTTGTGATGAAGTATTTGATAGCCAATAAGCTTACTACCGGGAGTTCGCTGAGAAGGGTTGGCGATTTCAGATTTAGGATGCCTCTCAGTTTCTCAACATGGACCGCTGGATCTAGCCTCAACGCGTTGTTCATCCATTCATCATATATGCGGGTCCTCAGAGTTCTTCGTGCCCTCCTCCATAGGCGCATCCTTTCCCATTTCTTTGCAGGGACGTTATCCGGTTTGGCATCATCGAAGTACCAGTAAGGGTGGTTGAACTCTTCATCTGTTCTGTTGGCACAAAGCTTCCGACCAAGCTCCGTGCCACCACTAGGCTGAGTATTATTGCCAGGCTCCGTATGGTCGGCAGGCTCAATGCTATCGCCAGCCTCAGTTGCAGAATCAGGCTCTATATTGTTACCAGACTCAAGTTTATCGCCAGCCTCGGTTACAGATTCAGGCTCAGGCTGAATGTTATCCCCTGCCCCGGTTGTAGATCCAGGCTTAGGGGCAATGTTATTGCTAGCCTCGGTTGTAGAATCAGGCCCAGACTGAGTGCCATTGCCGGGCTCCGTTAGGTCACCAGACCGGGTATCCTCGACAGACTTGGTACCGCCGCCAGACTTCGTACTGTCACCAGACTCAACATCATTACCAGACCCGGCGTCATTGCCAGGCTTTGGAGAGTCACCGGGATCAGTGCCTTCGCCAGGCTCGGCGCCCTCAGGTAACGCTCCTCCTCCAGGGGGAGGTTCACCTCTAGTCACGGAGTCCTCAGACTGTTCAATTTGAGCTGAGGCTGTTTGCGACTCTGTCTCCTCCTGTACTGTCTGATTACCTGACTGGTGACCTTGGCTGTGCTGGGTGGCCGGAGAGCTTGCCTGAAGAGCCTGATGGTTTACATCGGGGCTCTGCTCCGCCTCCTGAGATTGGGCGTCGAGCCGGAGGTTCTCGGCGATTGACTGTTGCAGGAGTCCCGTGACTGTCGCCTGGAAGGACTCTGCATATGCCTGGGAAGGCTGGCTGCCGGCCCCGCTTGACTGGAGACATTGAAATTGTTCTACGAGGGCCTCAGTTGTTGCGGCCAGACGCTGAGCATTTTTATGGAGGTCCTGATTGCTTGTATTGAGGGCCTCGGTTGTTGCGAGGAGGGCCTCAACATTTGGGTGGATGACTTGATCGATTGCTGTCTGGGGCTGCCTGCTTGCCTGAACAACCGCAGACGCACGGCGCACAACATCCTCTTGGGTTAACCGGCTTCTCCGCAAACTTCTTTTCTGAATCGTTCGCCGGTTCGCTGAATTGATCTCGCGGGTAGACGCTCGGATCCGGCTCACAGCTTGCCTGAGTCTCTCGCGCGCCTGCCTTCTCCTCCCGAGTGCGTCTATCCGGCTTTGTCTTCTCGGGCGATCAGGGTCTGTGTCATAACCCGAATCGGGGCGGCTTCCACCACGTAAACATACATGGATGTCATTCCGCCAATGGAAGCGAGGAGGATTAACACGGCTCTCTTCCCGGTAACTGATTTCTTCACAGTGTTGTACAGGTACAGTCGCGAGTGGCCTCTCCTCCCGGGAGCATTTCTGTTTTCTCCTCTTTGAGCTTGGCTGACAACCATTACTCTATGACGGTGTAACAGCAGCCTTGCTACTCTTTCTCCTCTTGAGCTTCCCCGGCCCGCCTGGAGTCTTGGGACTTTTGGTTTCCTTCCCAGTGGGCTTCGATGTGAGCGGACTGTCCAGTTTGGTGTTGATCGTAGGGAGTTTGACTGGCAATGGTTTAGCAGCCGCAGCTGCAGAGAGGTTGACCTTGGCTCGGCCGGTAGAGGAGAGGTGGAACTCGCCCGGTCGGCCGGTGATGGGATTTTCGTCCATGTACTGGTCACCGTACTGTTCATGAATGAACAGAGCTTCTTCAAAGTCGCGGGTTGTGGGGAGACCGACGTCACTCCGTTGCCGTGATTCTTGTGATTGTTGTTGAGTTGAGCCCGTGATAGCTTTGACAGGGTTGGAACCGGTAGTAGTAGTAGAGGGTTGGTTGTAAACTCGACCTGTCGAGGGAGACCAGGTCTGGACGGAGGCTGATGAGGGAAGGATATTGCTGACGAAACTGCATATAGTTGCCTGTCAAGCAGCAAACGTTAGGCCGTATCCAAACCCAACAGGAGAAAGCAGAAAACTTACCAGTCGAGCACTCATGATGTCGGCGAAGCTGGGCGCCATGTGGATGTGCTCGCCCACAATGTAGTATACAGAGTGAACAGATATCTCGTCCTCCTCGCCCTCTCTCCTCTTGCGGCGCGTCTGCTTGTTGATAACCCAAACGCCAGTTCCGGCGCCAGGACCAGTTTCTGCAGGCTCCTGGGCAACAATGAACTCGAGGCCCGACATGGTCCGCAAGCGACCCTCGAAAGCCTCACGGGTGGCCAAGAACTGCATCATGTTGGGATTGTTGAGGCCCTGCTGGAATAGGACTTCATTGTTGGAGGTCTTGTCGTAGAAGGGCGAGGTAGCAAAGTAGTAGAGCACACTGTTGTTGTGGATGCCTCCCTCGAACTCGACAGGACCGGTGAAGCGAATCTCGTCCAGCGGGTCGCTCCTCGAAGAGGTAGCCATTGTGTAATTCTGATAGGGATCTGACTCGTGATAATTGTTGGTAAGCTACTCGTAAGCGACTGAGGGTGAATTGAGAATGCTGTCGGTCAAAAGGTGGGTGTTGTTGAGCAGATTTGAGAAAGATGGATGGAAAGTTTGAAAGTCAGGCCGAGAAGTTCAATGGCAGCTCCCCTGCAGCCCCACAGACCCAGCCGCCTTCCAGAACGTTGGGAAAGTGGGGCAGCCTGCAGGCCCAGGATGTACCTTCTTGGCGACTGCCCTAGTTCACGGCTTTCTGACGTCGCGACTTCCCTCCCGTCAACATTCAATTCCAGACAAGAAGTTGCGACCTGACAACCGACTCATTCGCAACCTTCACCGCTCGAAACTCCAGCGACTCCAAACTATGGACTTACTCTCCACAGTCCGCAAAACCGGCTCTCGAGGCGGCGTCAACTTCTCCTGGGACGAGGTAGCCACCTCCGCCCACAGGGAAAACTACCTCGGCCACTCCCTCAAAGCCCCCGTCGGCCGTTGGGCCAAGGGCAAAGATCTCAACTGGTACGCCAAAGCCGATCCCACCGCCGCCGACTCGAACGAGACAGAAGAGGAGCGAGCAGCCCGCGAGCGCCGCGACGAGATTCGCAAAATCAAGGAGGCAGAGGAGGATGCGATCGCCAAAGCTTTGGGGTTACCACCGCCCGTAAGAAATATTAGCGGTGCGAATGCGATAGAAGTACCAGCAGATGGTCCGGCGGGGAGGATAGTCAAGGGAGCTGAGAGGGGACCGTTACCTGCTGAGGAGGAACGTGAGAGGAAGGAATCAAGGACGCCGCGAGACAGAGGAGACAGAGGAGACAGGGAACATAGACACCGCCACCGCCATCGCGACCGGGACGAGGACTCAGAAAGACGACACAAGAGGAGACACAGAAGTCGGGATGACCGTGATCGCAGTCGCAGCAAGGAACGCAGACGGGAAAGGCCAGTGAAGGGGCAAGACAGGGAGCGAAGGCACCGGCGGAGAAGTCGCAGTCCAGAACGTGATGGTGCCAGGCAAGAATTCAAGCGAGATCGCAACGAAGATGCTCGACGGAGCCGCGAACATGATCAGCGCAGACACCGGAGTAGAAGTCGCAGCAGAAGCAGGGACAGGTATGAAAGGCCCAGGCATCATGACCGCAGGCGCAGCGGAAGCAGAGAACGGCGCTGAGTTTTGGTTTCCTGTTCGACATTCAATTTAAACAGTGGACTTTACAAATGTCTCATCACAGGCATTGACGTCAGAAGGTGAAGTAACAATATCATATTCTTCATATCTCATGAAAAAAGCAACGGCCAGCCGCCTGGTATTCGGCTCCCAAGACCATGCCTGCTCAAAATTCAAGTTTTCCATCTTCATCCAACTTACGCACCAGCAACATCCTTATTCACAAGCTTCGCCCGCTCACCATAGGACCTGGTGGCATAATCACCGGCGTGTACAATCAAGTCCTCAGCCTTGTAGTCAAACTTGCCCGACAGGTAGCTCTCCAAGATGGACTTGGTTCCGAGAGCGTACCTCTTCTGGGCATCGAGCGAAGTGCCCGACACGTGGGGGACCATGGCGTTGCCGCCACCGAAGGGGTTCTTGGCAGTCCGCAGTACGTGGTCGGCTGGGGCGGGCTGGGGAAACCAGACATCACCACCATAACCGCGGAGGTGGCCAGTGCTGAGGGCCTCAGCGACGTCCTCCTTGACGACAATGGCGCCACGGGCAGTGTTGACGAGCCATGAGCCTGTTTAATTGTCAGTTATCACCCTCCATATCGATGAGCGAAGAGAGAAACGTACCAGGCTTCATCTTAGCAATCAAATCCTTGTTAAACAACCCCTTGGTCTTCTCGTGAAGAGGGCAGTTGATAGTGACAACATCGCACTGCGCAAGCATCTCCTCCAGGGATTCCACCCTGCGGCAGCCAATCTCCTTCTCCTTCTCGGGGCTCAGAGGCTGGTAGTCGTAGTAGAGAAGCTCCTTGCAGTCGAACGCCTTCAGCCGGCGGAGCACACGCTCGCCAATGCGGCCGACAGCAACGGTACCGACGACCTTGCCCTCGAGATCGAACTCGTTCTTGGCCGCCTCGGCAACGTCCCAACGGCCTTGCTCAATCATCTCGTGAGCGGGGACAAAGTTTCTGACGAGGACAAGAATGGTCATGACGACGTGCTCGGCGACAGAGACGACGTTGGAGCCCGTGACTTCGGCGACGGTGATGCCGCCATTGGTCTTGTTGGCGGCGTTGAGGTCGACATGGTCGGAACCGATGCCGGCTGTGATGGCGAGCTTGAGCTTCTTTGCCTTGGCGAGGCGCTCAGCGGTGAGGTAGCCGGGGTGGAATCTGTATTGTATATCAACATCAAAAGCCCCTTTCCTCTCAATCTTGAGAATACAACATACGGAGTAGTAATGATAACCTCGGCATCCACCAACTCCTTGTCAAAAGTCGAGTTCTCGCCGTCCTTGTCAGAGGTCGTCACCAGAGTGTGACCCTGATCCTCGAGCCACTTGCGGATTCCGAGCTCGTTCTCGGTTGTCCCGAGGAGACCGGGGACCTATTTTTGTGTTCCGTCAGCCATTGCCCATTGCTTCCATATCGTCACACCACACCCCAACTGCCCCACACTTTTCTTGTTCTCGAAAAAGATGCCGGCGTCAGACGAACACACACGGCACGGGATGGCATCCCACGTTGTGCCATGGGTGTCCGCCCCACTCCCCGAATGTACGCCGAGACATAACTTCCCCAGGTTGTAACAGGACCCCGCATTTGACATCCTTCATTGACACACCATCGATACTGATGTAATGGTTCCTGTGCCGTTGATCTTATGACGGGGGCATATGGGGGAGAGTAAGAGAAAGAGGGGATAATTACCTCCTCAGCGTGCTTTCCACCATCGTACAGGACCGCAAGTACTTTGACCTTTTCACGTTGCGTTGTTAGCAGGCGGGTTTGTTGTTGAAGAAGAAGCGATTGGTGACGAGGACGAGGGATGATCGAACGAGGAAGGGTGGACGATCGCAGGGAGGGGAGGACAGAAACAGAACGAGAAGCGAGACGGGGGAGGAGAAATACCATTTTGACTGATGTTTTTGTGTGAATGGTTCTTTTTAGGTAGAAGGTTCGGATGAGAACCCAAGATGAGAGTCGAGAAGACGGGAGGATCGGATCTCTTTATAGATCTATTTTTCCCAACCGGTTCGGGGAGGTGCGGAGAAGAGAGGAATGGGGGACTTCGGCAGACACGGGGAGTCGTGGTACGTTTCTCTCTCTCTCTGTCGAATGAGAAAAGGATGGGACGGGCTGTGAGTGATGTAGCGTGTAAGTGGTGGTACTGCTACCTTGACACAAAACACCGAGGGGTAATCTGAGGATAGAACTGAAGAAAGAATGATTTGCTCTTCAAGAAGGGAAGGAAGCGGCGAGTATTTATGTCCTTCAACCAACTTCCCCCTTTCTCTTGTCTGGCAATTGGTTCCCGCATCAAAAAAACCAAGTGAGTTAGTCCGTTCTTTGATCATCTGCCATGCCATGCCTTTTCCTCGCGATCGTGTATCACGTTCGATTCAACTTCCCGAGAACACACTCTAACGGTATTCCCCTCACCCAGAAAGGAAGGAAGGGGGGTCCGGACATACATGGCAGCAATACGGTTGGTTGGTTGGTTGGTTGGTTGATCTTCGTTTAGCGGGCAGGAGGGAAGGGAAAGAAGGGATTCGGGAATGTGGAACACGACTTTCTCCAATTCACACAGCTGAATTAGATCTATTTCCCTATTCGCCAATTGAAACGAGAATGCAATGAAATGGGGGGAGTGTATCACACACTCGAAAACCAGAAAGCAAACTTACGATTCCGGGAGAAGAAGAACCCTCAAAATCACCCGATGAATCAATCTTTTCCGTCTGGAAGTTTGTCGACAGTACCACTCAAGGGAAACAAAAGTATCACCGTGAATGAGCCTACGATTGTGAAGTTCGAATATAGTTTAACTCGCCGTTTGAACCACTCCTCCTCATCCGATCCTCCTCAAAGCCGACGGTCTACCCCTCACTCACTCACTCACAGTTCTTCCCATCATCCAATCTTGAAAGGGTGACATCTGCCAACGAACCACTTCTGGTTCCCTCATACAGCCGGGCAGTTCGCTCCCGTTTGCAGGACTCTGCTTCGGTACTTCAGATGAACAGCGGGGCTTCTCGGTGTTGGCTCGGTATTCGCCCTCCCTTACCTCCCGCGTCGCCTCTCCATCCCCCCTCCCCCCGCTTTCTCTCGTTCAATGACGCTCCCGGGCGGGGTAACGTATCAGTCTATGGCTAACGTCGGTTTGTCATTTCCCATCATTATTATGTTTGCTAACGAAAGAGTACATATAAGTCTTTTCTTGGCTATGATTGCGAAGGTGAACAGCTTATTTCCATGAAAGTGCTGTCCGAAATGGTCCTTGTCGGTAAGTGGACGAGACATAAGCGCTGCGGGGTAACTTTACCCAAAACAGACAAATCACAACAAACACACATCAATTCAGGGGTATATCTCCAAGCCAACACCTTGATAGCATCTTTCACTAGCGCCTAGCTGTCAATACTTCCTGATGATAGTATGATTTTCAGCCAAACGAGAACATACCGAGCAATGGCCGACATCGATGAAACACACTCAAATATGGAGTTCATCGTAAGTCCGATTACACCTCCCACCTGGATGAGCGTATCCGCAAAACGCTCAGTTACTAACCACTCAGGGGTTATCAACAACCCTTGATATCTCTCTCGCGTTTACACAACACACAAAACACCCCGAGCAACACCGAAGCTAACATCTGAACTATTCCAATCTGATCCGATGTTTACAAGTATTCTCATCTACACTATCCTAGTAGTACACTATTCCAGGATATGACACCCCGAACCCATGAACCGTTTACTCCGAAATCCTGTGCCCTGAACTCCTCGCAAAAGACAAGAAACACCATGGCTCATGCTAACCCTTATGGATCCCGATCTAGCCCACAATGCAAGACTCTATCCGGAACACAACGCTTCAGTATCATAAACACCCCCTTTTCTCACCAGTAACTAGCCCCATTATTCGGTCCAAAACGTCCCTCACTATAGGGCGGCGGGGCCACCTGCTGCGCCTCAGCTCTCGAAACACTCTGTTGTCTACCGCTCGGTATCCCAGTCGTCGCGGCAGTCGATGGCAACGCCGAAGGAGCCCCGGCATTCCCGCCCCAGGACACCGCCTTGGCCATCATGGCCGGAAAGTACTGCTGAATAAACGACTCCCTATCTCCATTGTTAGCCCCATCTCCTCCCCTTATCATCTTTTAGACTTAAAACTTACGTATAATAACTATGCTGAGAATCATGCGTCGTCACCAAATTGTGCGCCAGCTCGTGCGCAAGCACAACCCACCACCAGGTCGTGGCCTCCACCTTCTTCTGTCCTTCCAGTCTACCCCCTTGCTGAACACGATGGAGCTGGTTGAAGAACCTCAAATTGCAAAAGATGCTACCATTGGCATTAAAGGCAATCGTCCCGCCCGTTTCGTCGTAAAAGATATGGAGAGCCTTGGCTGGAAGGCGGTAAATCTCCCCGCAGTCTCGAAGTAGTATCTCGAACTGCTTGATAGCGTCAATGTTATTCGCCAAGAAGGTCGAAGCATCGACGGACAAATCCCTTGCGACAAACACCCTCATCCCACGCGGGGCGTCAGCAGCGAATACTATGTTCTGTGCCGGGGTAGCATCGCAATAGGTGGCCTTTTCTTTGACCTCTCGCTCACTAGGCGGAGAGAACAAATTGGTAGAGTCGTGGGCACGGGTCGAGTTGATTGCATTCAGAAGGTTCTGGTGAACCACGGCAGGGGAGGTGACACGGCCGTCGTCTGGCTGGCGCCCCCTATTCTCTCCCGACGAACCAGGACCCTTGGTATCCTGCTCTGTCTGGGTGGGTATGAAGTTGTTGAGTTGATTCTGCTGTTCATCATCGTCACCAGTATCCAAACCTAACCTTCGGGTCAAGTCAGAAAAGAAACCCCGCTGTTTAGGTCTCTGCTGCTGTGGCGTAGGCGGTAACGCATGGTCATCTTCAGGAGAATCATGGAAGGCTCCCGGCATGCGGTCACGAGTAGGCGTCTTTACCTCTGCGGCGCGTGAATGTTCCCATTCCTGCTCGCGCTCTCGAATCTTGCTCTGCTCTGCCTCAAGAGCCTTGCGCCTCTCTTCCTCCGCAATCCGGGCCTCGGCGGCCTTTGCGCGCAAGATACGGTCGACATTGTATCCGCGATCCCGAAGCTGGAGCAAACCGAGCTTCAAGAACGGCTCGAAAAAGAAGTACGACGATTGATTGGGCCGGTTGAGAAGAAGCTGGCAAATGGCTTGACCGACCTGGTACATGTCCGGCTTATCGTCCTTATGTTCAGCCGCAACATAGAGAACCCAGCCGTTGTGGCCGTGGGTGCTAGCCGCGGAGCGCTTCTCTTGGTGATATTTGTTGTGGCCCTGAAGCGACCGCCTCAGTCCAACAGAAGACACCGAGATGACCTTCAGGTTCGACTCCAGCCATTTCGCATCCCGCCTGACCAGATCTCGCTTGTCCTTTGCGTACTCATGCAAGAAAATCTTGGACCGCTCAACAACATGCTTTCTCAACCACTCTGCCCCATCCTGCCTCGATCTATGGGCCCCCACCAAGATCTCTTCCTTGACGCGACTGCCCAGGTTCTCCGAACCAAGGGCCTGGTAGAAAGCCTCGAGCGTCTCGTCCTCAGGAGCGCAAAGCAAGGACTCCTTGAAGAGCCTATAACAGATATAGTCATCCAGAATAACAATATCTTTAGGCGCAGCCAAAATATAATGTTTCACTGGGGCCTCCTCCTCCTCGTAGCTCAGATCCTCCGACTCCTTCTGCTTACTCGTCACCAGCTCCTTCGAACCCAGCAGCCAGGCCGCGGACTTCATCTTTTTGACCAGCTCTCTGTCCTTCTTCAACGTGCCCCAATCATCCGCCAAAGATCTTAGCAAACTCAAGTACTTGTCTGGGCTCTGCATCACACTCAGCAACCTAGCCGGCTCGCTGCACGCCAGCGTGGCAATCTCATGCTTGGTCGGCTCAGTCCTCGCCCCGCACTTGAACAAGAAGGTGTTGGCGTTGGGACCGAAATCCACAAAGTCAAAGATATCCCCATATGTAGTCGAGTTGCCAAGATAGCAGTTCTGGGGTTTGACGTACACGATCGACTCCTCTGCTTTGGCGCCAAATCCAAATGAGGCATTCTTCTTCCTCACCACCGGGACGATGGCAGCGCTCTTCAGCTGAGCCAGGGCAGTCAGGTTAAGATCCGCCAACCGACTACTAAAGTACTCGAATAAAGTGATGGCGTTGCTACGATCCTTGGGCGGGTTGGCAAGGAGCTGCTCTACACAAAGCATGATATGAGGGTCGCGCTGGACACCGAACTTGGGTGCATGATCGTGAAGTTGTTTGCGGAGGATCTTGTATCCCAGGACAGCAGCTCGCTCGTTGACGAAGCACTGCGACGGCGCAACCAACGCCTTCTCATCGCCCTCGATGGGAAGGATCGCCTTCGGGGTTTTCGAGACATCAAAACTTGCATATCCATGCACCGAATGATTCTGGATGAAATAAGTCATGGCGTTTCTACGAAGCTCCTCGTCTGGTGAAGCCATCATTTCAACAAGTTCTGGCACAGACGGATAAGGGCGAAGTCCGAGCGTCGCGAGAAACCGGCCTTCTTTGCCAGAAGGCCTGAAGCTACCCGGAGGGCCTGGCCATTGAAGAACAGGCAGTCGTAGAGCACGAAGCGTGTCTTTTGGCTCAAACAGCTCAGAGACCTTGTACAGACGTGACGTGCCCTTCGTAGGCTCCATGCCACGAGGCCCATCCTCGGCAGGGCAAAGTGGCGACTCTCTGAGCTTCCTCATGTCGGCAGCAGGGATATCAGCTTCAACTGAAGCAAGGTACCTGATAAGCTCCATGTGGCTCCATCGTGGGGTGGCGTCTCCTCCGGCAGAAGGAGAGGGGCTCAGCAATCGCGTGAAGATGGTGTCCAGGTCAACTGTCTTTCTTACTCCCAGGGTCGTCAGGAACTTCTCCTTGACGTTGGCGCAGCCCTCAAGGGTTGGTAGGTCATCAAAGAGCTTGACGGAAGGAAAGAAGGACTCGCTTGGCTTTTTCATACCCATCTTTGTTGGCATGACTGTGATGTTGCGCAGCGCGGATTCAACCGAGGACTTGGAGCTTGGGCTGAGGTTGTCCCAGTTCTTCGATAGAACCGTCAGTACTTGAACTGCGAACGCGGCATTCCTCATGAGGTTCTGCTCCTCCTTTTGTCCAGCGAACCCGATCAAAAACCGGACCCACGGCACTATGCCCAGAGGCTCCCACCCTAGAGCACGCAGCTTGACCTCAGGAATGTTGGCCGTAAAAGCATGCGGTAAACAAGTTGGCGGTACCGGGAGCGTCGCAGGAATATTCTTGTTGTGGTAAAATAGGATTGTTCCCAGTGTGATGATCTCGCCCGAGTCACCGCCTTCACTAACTGTCGCAACCGCGATATCCAAGAGCCGTTTAAGGTCGGCATGGGCATAGTCTGCAGCGGCAGCGCTGTTCGCGATCCACTGAATGAAATGGCGAAGTTGATCCTTGTCCATTGCCTTTGCACTTAGTTCTTGACAGATGTCGTCAACAGTAACATCCTTAATCAGTTCAAAGTCAATCAATTTCCTGATGAAGGGGTCGTCCTTCATAGAGTTCAGAATGACAGGAATGCCTCCAACGAATTTGCTAACTTCCTCAGAAGAGTTCCGGACCTTGGAAGTTGACAGCACACCTCTTGACGAGAACACTTCAATCGAAGGACGTTTCCACGCAGTCCAGAAAGCCTCCTCAATAAGCTGGCCCACCATCGAACTGGGCGTGGAATCTAAGAAGGTGTACGTCTTGAGAATATGAAGGGCCTCCGGCACAAACTTGTCGACATCGGCCGACGACGGCCCCTTCTTGTTGTCGGTAGACAAGTCGTTGAGCTTCTGGTTCAGGTCCGCCATTTCGTTAATGAAAGCAAGGCGTGAGATGATGCCTGCAACCCGCAACATGTCCTGATTCCAGGTTCTGACCCATCGGGCATTCAGATCGATAGCCTCACGCTCGACAGTTGGGATAACAGAGGGCGCGAAGATGTGCATACCAGCACCGGTCGTCTGAGCCGTGGGGAATCCAATGAAAATGCGGCCACCAGGCTTCTTGCTAGGCAACACCGAGGCAAAGATATCTGCCACCTTTGCCGCCTGGCTCGATGCAGACATCTCCGAGGCAACAGTCTCATCATAAGATGAAGTCAATATAGACAATTTGGTCTCCCTGGGTGGCGGCTTCTTGGTTGCACGCTCTAATTCGGCAGAAAATGAGGCACTGACATTCGTCTCAATGGTCGCGGCGGTAACACGAAGAAAGATGGTCGACGTCGACAACGCAGTGAGATCCTCCGCAATGGTATCTTGAACTACCTGCTCTTCCCTGGCAGCCTTTCCTCGAAGTCCCGCTTGGGAAGTAGCCGAGGTAAGTCTCGAGAAGAAACTCCTAAGTGAAGGCAGTTCAGAAGTATGCTGCTCATTGTTCCTGTTGGACGCCACTGCCTGGGGCTTCCATCCAATTACACTCATGAACGTCCCATCAATTTGTGTGCTCGTGCGACCTGCCGCTTTCAGCTTCATAAGCCCACCCTGTGCTCTGGTCTCAAGGTCTCTCGGGATCGCAATCCCTAGGCTCGGTGATGACTTCTTCTGAAGGGACAATATCCTCCAGTCATCGATCCAGAACTCGACATTCTGGAGGGCGACAAATGTCAGACTGGTGGCCAGAAACTGGCTGACAGATAATAGATTCGGCAGAGGTGTGGTCGTGTTCCTGTAGTCCAGAACGAAAGCCGTGTCCTTGGTCACTTGTTCCTGAGGCAGCGAATACTTCTTGGTGAACAGCGCATTTCCCTTCCAGTAAAACGCCATCGCCTCGCTGCCAGAGCTGACAAATGGCTCCTCGCAGTCAGCAAAGACACTGTAGAAGCCGACACCAAAGGCACCGATCTTGGTCTCATCTGGATTTCCCTCCGCGATCCTCTTCAATCTCGCCCAGTCTGTCTTTGTAAATGGCTGGCCATCGTTTTGTACCACGAGGCGGCGGAGGGTGTGGTTCTGGACGGCATGCCTGAGCAGCTCGGACTGGTTCGTCGTCTGCGGAAGCGGGACGCTTGTCGAGGGTAGAGTCTCGAATTTGACCTTGACTGTAGTAGCTTGGGCATCGGCAGCATTTTGGATCAGTTCTCTGAGGGTTGTCCACTCCCCAGAATATCTTGCCAAGACCTTGTCGATGAGGGCACGGGTATCGACAGTGACCGCTTCTTCATCATCGCCGTTTGTCAGGGCCTGCGCACGTAGCCGTGCGTAGTCCATGGTGGCAACTCTGGTCCCACACACGGGGAAGAGGTATTATATGTAAGCTTGGTGTTTCAGATATATCTCTTTGCTGAATGACGACTCGGATACCGATGTTGATGCTGTGGGTTTGGTCGATGGAGTTGCTCGCCGGCTTGATGCAGGTTCCCGGGAAATAAGCTGTAATTGACCTGCTCTACAAGCCGGGGAGGGGGAGATAGCTTCAATTATAAATCCGACCGACAAAGGTGTATTCTTCTCTCACGCCGCAAGACCAAAGGACAGGTGAAAGGGTAAGGAAAAGGATCGAATATCATAGGATTGATTAACCGACGGCGACGGAGCCTTGGAGGGGCTTCAGCTGTACCCTGAGGGACTGACAGGCTGCAGGCTGCAGGTGAGGCGGCCGGGCCAGTGACGTTGGCGTTTCAGCGGCAGGCAACGCGTCTTATCGTGTTTTGAAGTCCTTATCGCCGACCGCTGCAGCGCTCCGAAGCAAGCCCGCCACTTCGCCTCGGCTTTGTCATCACTGTTGCAGAAAGCCCAAGGCAGGATAACGAAAGCTCTTGAAGCAGGCCGCGAGATATCATATCTCAATCTTTCTAGTTGCTGTATGTAAGTTGATGAATATCAGTATTATTCATAACTCATACATGCTCCAATGTGTACGGTGTTTTGGGGCCCAACAACCCTAACCCTCGGTCACCCCCTTTTCCCCTTGATTTGTGTGTTGGTGACATTGTTCTTCAAAACAAGTATGTCAACGCTGATGTCGGCATGTGTCACAAGTCGATCTCAATGGTGAATTCTTGGTCAGTCTGTTTGTGTTGTTTGTATACTTCAACATCCTCAGCTCACATAATGTACTCTAGTCACAACTGTCAAAGCAAGACCATTGTCAAGTTTACACATCAACACACCATTTTGATGCGCTGCTCTTATACTAAAGTGCACCGAGTACAGTTAAACTAACTAACATCTGTAACAAAACACTACCACCCCATGTATACCATCAAAATCATGGCGTATCCACCGGTTGATAACCCATCGACTATTTCTTCCTGCTTGACTTATGTCTATTATATCCATCCCTTCCTCATACATCTGCCTGCCGTATATAGGCACATGATGATTCGCCCATGCATCTTAGCTTCTCTCTCTGGGAAAAGCTGACTGGCTAGCTTAGGTTGATTGGCTGACTGAACAAAATGGCCGAAAAAGGCTGATTGCCGACCTGGTTGTCCCTCTTTATTCAGAAACTGCGCCTGACTGTGGGCGGCAAAGATGAACCCCCTGTCTGCCTATGAATAGCGTCCAAATGCTTTCCCCTGGTCCAGAACTCCCATCCCAATGAACAAATGCAAACAAAACAAGTGATATATGTACAGTAAACCAAGCACGCTCCGAGTTTCTCGGTATCATGTAAAACCTGTGGCCACGACATCGGTCGTGGTGCTGATGTAAAATGCTGGTCGCCACAAGCTGAGTAAAGTGGCAAAAGGGTCTTCTTGGTGATGCCAGACTGAATGAGTATCTGAAGTACATCTTCAGCAGCCGATATTCCAGGCCAGGGGTGAAGAACAGCCCTCTAGTCGCGCAGATGGTTCCACCGTCCACTCGCACCAGCTGGCGCATAAGACATGCCAGGAACGGCAGGATCTGAACTTGCTGCAGCGGCGGGACTATTACCTCTGCTATTCGCACTGGCCCGTCCAGGTCTCGGGCTTGGAATCACTCCTCCCATGGCTCCAATCCGCGGACTACGCGGGGTGCTTCCGCCCCTCGTCTCCCTGCGCCCATTCCTGAGTTGCTGAACCTCGGTTCTGAGGATATCCAGCTCTCTCTCACGATCCCGGACCATGGCCTGAAGTTCCGAGAGTTGGCGTCGATGATCAGCCAATTCATTGTTAGCATGGATCTGCTGGATCTTGACAATATTGTCATTGGCCCGTGTCTTCAGATCGGCAATCTCTGCTCGGAGTCGCTTCATTTCGTCGTTTTGTTCCTGCTGATGACTCGACGCAGCCTGGTAGTGTTGACGGACAAAATCGGCCTCGTTGTTGAGAGACGCGGCTTTCTTCTCGGCTTTTTCTGCCCTGACTTTGGTCTCTGCCAATTCCTTTTCTAGCTGTGCAAACCGGGCAATTTCGGGAATGGCCGATTGCTCCATGGCAAGTGTGGCCTCGGCGAGTTTGTTCTCGAGGGTCTTGTTTCGCTCCTTAAGAGTTGTAACTTCAGCCTTGCTCGTTTCGAGTTTCTCGGCGGCGGCTTCCATGGATTTGGTGGCTTGCTTGCAGTCTTTCTCGAACTTGGACCGATCATTGAGCGCCTCCATGTACTTCACGTGGAGTGTCTTGACAGTGCCTCTGAAAGATTCAAGTTCCACTTCTAGCGGATCGGTATGAGCTCGCAGTTTGGCATTGATGCTGGTAAGATCGCCGCATCGGCTCTCAAGCTTGAAGATCTGTTGCTCCCAGTCAGTATTCCTTTCACAGTAGGTTCCCTTAGAAGGGTTGCTTACCTTATATGCCAATGCCTCAAGCTGGGCAACAGGAACCTCGGCCACTTCCTCCGAGCTGTTGTTATCGATGGGATGCTGAGCGAGTGTGTCTCTCAAGAGCTCGGTCATAGGCACCGAGAGCGAAGCTCGCGCCGTCTTTCGGCGCTTCGACATCACGTCCTGATCATCTTCCAAGGGCCGCTTCCTACGCCCAAACTCGCCATGCTCGACTTGGGTCTGTGGTTGGCCCTCCCACATTTCCTCCACGCTGATAGGTAGAGGCTGGGCTACATACTCGATATCGTTCTCCGGATTCTCCAGAAAGCTGGCGAATGTAATAGCAACCTCGTGAGGCTGCGGAGCATGTTGAGGATCCTTGAGATGCTTGGCTAACAAGGCAGTCATCTGGCAAAGCGCGTTTCTGATCTCAAGAGCCGACATCTCTGGAAACGACTCCATCTCGCGGAGCTGGAGTAAAATATGCTCCAATGAGCAGATCGTAGCGAGTGATAAGTAGATTGTCGAGTCGCAGCTAATTCTTGGGGGTAGGTGGACCTGTCTGGCTTCATGGTCGAAGAGAACGACGACATCAACTTCCCCGCCAATTTTGGCAAAATCCTGGCCAGCTTCTGCCAGGATCACAGATGTGTCGTGGCTGACATGGTCTGGTGTTTCTGAACTCAGAACAGCGTAAGTCTTGTTCAGTTCCGACACATGGATCTCTTTCGCAATGATCTTCTCGAGATATGCCAAAGGCCTGCCTGGTCGTGAGACGATCAGAATGCGAAGGTTGAGCCACTGCAAGGCCTTGAGAAACTCGTACACAAACGAATACTTGGTGTTCGAGTTGGTAGCATGCTTCACCTTGCCCTCGTCATCGAGTTGATGGAAAACGTCCTTATCATATGCCGGAAGATCGACCAGATCATTCAGGTCTTTGAAGAAGTTATCGATCTTGGCCGTCAGACTGTTGTCCGGCGTCTGCGAGGCTGAGTCGCTGAAAATGTTGCCGAATTCCGTCATGGCTTGCAGATTTTTGGCAATCGCATCGACATACTGTGACCGGATGTTGGCCGCCATGGGGAGAGTCACCATAAATTGCCGAAGCTCAATGGGGTTCTCCTCGATGTCCTGTGCGACTCCGTGATCAGAGTCGATCGTCTCCGTGACCAAAGGCTCATTGTCGTGGACGGAGAACAAGGAATCAGGCATGGCTTGGCCTTCCTCGGCAACGCGGGATAAATCCACAGAAGTTGTGAGGTCTGATGGCGCAACGGTCGTGGGTAGATGTTGATCGTACTCCATAGCAAGATGCTGATGATGACCGCCGATAACAGGAAGCTCGTTCGGAAGCTCAGCGGGCAGGTGGCCTGGTGTTGAGTGGTCCGTCTGCGGGGCTAGAAAATTGTGAAGCCCAATGGCTTCTCGCAGATCTTCCACAGCTGAACGGCGGGGAAGGCTTCGAACTGACGGTGGCGCCGCAATCATTGGCGATGGATCAGGGCCCGCTTCCGGCAAGGCAAAGGATGACTGTGGATGGGCCGCTTCCGACATTGGAAATGAAGGTTGTGGATGGCCTGACTGAACTTCCTCCGATAACGCAGCTAGAGGTTGTGGATAATCTGGTTGCACCTCTGGCGCCGGCTCTGGCTGCGACTCCGGCACTGGAACTGGAACTGGAGTTGGGTCGAGGAGATGCTGGTATGTCGATCTTAGCATCTCGACGGCGGAGAGCTGGGGTGGTGGCGGCGTTGACCCCATCTTGTCGTGCGTTGGCAGGGAGACTGGTCGCAATGGTTCAGTTTCTGCTCGTTGTTGGGGAGAGTGAATGGTGGGAAAAATGAAACTGCACGGCGGAACAGAACCGGAACTTGCGGGTCTGGCCGGGCGGGTATCACTGACAAGTTGTTTTGAGAAGATTTCCGCGGTCGAGATGGAGGTCCTTTCTTTTTGGGTTGTTTCTGGAACCACCTCCTCGACGCTCTGGCTCTGCTCCTGGCTTTGTGTGCGGATCTGGTCGAGGTCACTCGAGCGCGGCACGATGGGATCCACTAGCTGCGCTTGTTGCGAGTGCCAACTGGAGCTCGGAGGTTGTGGTGAATTAAAACTTGGTGAGTCGACCTGTGGTGACTCAAACCGCAGGATGTTGTTTGCGCTTTGGACCGAAGACTCGATAGGTGCAGGTGTGCTTCGCTGTTCGCTAACCGCAACTTTACTGCCTTGACTACCCTCCCTGTCTTGGTCAGCCGCGGCCTCAGTAGACCCCACTTCACCCAAGCCGTAGTTGAGGTGAGAGTAATCGGGCTGTGTTAGGAACCCCGACTCGATGCTGCTCTGTAGATGATGGTTTTCGTCTCGAAAATCGTGTGATCGGTTGACAAGCGGGTGCAGGGGATCGAGCTGGCGTGATGGAATCAGAGACTCTGGATGGGGTGATATGGTAGCTTCGTGGTCCAGGGTTTTGGATTCTTCCTCCTGACTAGGCCTCTGTTTCTCCTTGCTCTGCTCGTGGGTCTCGTCCTGATCTTGCCCCGCCTGCTGTTCCTCGTCGTCGTTGTCGTGCTCCTCTTGGTGCTCCTCACGCTCCTCCTGCGGCGCCTGCTCGCTGTCCACTTGAAAGTCTAGCGCTTGCTGCACCTCGCGCTCAGCGTCGTGTGCTGCACTTGATGGCTCGCTGCCGCCCGCCAGAGATTGGCTAGACAGCACCGTTTCTGGAATCGTCAAACTGGGATCCGACTCGCCCGTGGCCTGGGAATCAGGAATCGTTCGCTGGCTATGAGGCTTCCCCGTCGAAGCTTCGTTATTGTCGTTATAGGACGCAGAATCGACCTGACTGCCCTTGGATGAAAGCTGCGAAGCTGTATATAACTGGTAATCGTCCCGGTCTAGCTGCGATAGTTGCGGAATCTCCAGAACAATATCTTTTCCGGCTCTATCAGGAATCTTGTCGACTTCAATCCCAAGCTCCGGGGAGGTATTCCCAAACTCTGGGGACGTGTATCCGGAATCGTCACCCTTGGCCTTCTTAAGGGGTCTCGCGGTGTCCTCGTCAGTCGCTGCAGGCAACGCGCTGGCAGGCCGCTTCCTACCCTCCTTCAAACGCTTCTCGGCTTCCCACGCGTCGATCGTGAGTTGATTTGCGTGTTTGGCGGGCTCCTACGAGTGGCACCAACATGGCGGTTAGCGAGTGCCCAAGGAACAAGACAAACGTCTACATAGCTTCACAGCTGATGCAAAACAACACAGGAATCAAGTACCCAGGTTGGCTGATAGCTCTCCCCGTCAGAGCTATCCTCCCAGTCTATCAAGTACTGGAGCTTGCGACCGCTGCCCTTCTCAGCAAGGATGCCGCGGACTTTGTACTCCTGGTCAGGAGAGTGATCGCGTGTGGCCTGGCGATATTTGAATTTGGGGCGGATAGTCCTGGCCTTCTTTCTAGCAGGCATTGGCAACCTTCTGTCAAGAATGGGCAAGGCTGCCAAAGAACTTCCACGCGCAGACGCGAACTCGTGCAACTAACCGGCGACCAAGCGCCTTGGTGATTGTCTGGGGAAGGCTGCGACAGCCGGGCCTTTGATATCTGGTTAGCCACGCATGGCCAAGGGTCCTGCCAATCGCGGACCCGCGTTGATTGGCCAGCCTTACCTGACGCTGGAGTTGCTGGGCTATCACGTGACCCTACAAGGTGCTTGGCTGCTAGGACCCTCGGGCTCTGGTTGGTTCGTTTGCTCGCGGAAAGAAGCGGCAGGAGTTGCCGATTTGAAGATATGTATCTGGGTTCGCTCGCGCGGCTGATCAGTCTTTTCTGTTTGCTTCCAAACCAGGCTCAGTTGATTTCCTTACTTGCTTGCAGGCGAATGATGGGTGGCAGAACAAAACGGCTCTGGTGGGATGTTCGAAACTTAAGTAAAGTTGTGGGCTGAGGGAAAGAAAGAAAGTAGGTCTCTCATCGCAGGTAGGGCAACTGTAAAACTACCCATGGTTTTACCCGCTTTCCAACTCATATGTTGCTTCTGAGCAGCTGGTGAAAACAATGGTCGACTGTCGGTAGTCGACACGACAATATAGCCCCTCCACTGAGCCACGATACCGGCGGGCACTTGCACTCAGGCCGTCGTTCGGCGCAATGGCATTTGTCTGGGACTTCGCAGTAACCTCTCCAGAGCCTCCTTATCAAACAGCAAGACAGCAAGGCAGCAGGCAGCAGCCGAGCAACACCAGTGATGAGGCTAGTTCTGGCCGTTGAGACTCGGCTGTAACGACAAACGCTCAGAAGCCACCAGTACACAAGTCAGGTCACACAAGCCGACAAGTTGTGGATTGGGACTTGGGATCACAAGGTCATAATGCAACATACCCCTCAAAATCAACAAAAGCTTGGTTTCTGTTTCGAAGATGAAGCTGTTTTTAATCGTCTTTCTTTTCGTCCACTCCTTAACCTTGCCCGGCCCCATTGCTTCAGGAGCTCCTCTGTCAGCTACTCATAATGCCACTGGAGGAAACCTGGGTTTTGTGTCTGTGTTCACAGTTCCTGCCGCTTTTCCGACATCGGTGTTTCAAGAATACTATGGTTCGTAGTCACAAAGATGCCTTTGACATGTCCCAAGCTGACCTCATTGTTTGTTATCAGTCACGCCTGGACCAACAACAGATGGTCAGCCACAGCCGGTGATATCTGACCCGGTATCAAACGTGACGTATCCTTTCAACCTCACGGACCCTAACACAAGACCAACGCATGGCCTGGATCCAGTTGAATTCCCCTCGGCTCTAGCCAACATGACAGCTGACGAGGTCAGCGCCTTGCTTCACGAGGCCATTACCTCCATCTGGGATATTGCGGAAGCCAGCAACTCAACCAACTGCTCCAAATGCGTAGCTTCCCTTCTTATTGGTCAAACCGTGGCCCAATTCGCGCCCACGTGGCTCCCCGCCGTCATGACATCGCTCTGCAAGGAAACCGGGTTTCAGACGGCAGATGTGTGCGAAGAGATGTACCAGCCTGCTACCTACGGTGCTCCATGGGCTCAGGTATTGAGATATGCCAATGTATCAGGGCTGGATGGCCACTATATTTGCGCGTTCCTAAGCCCAAATTTCTGTCCTCAGCCTGGAGTCGCGCCATACACAGTCAAGTTCCCCAAGCCCAGGCCTAACAGGACCAAAGTACCAGTTAGGAGCGGAGAAAGAGTCAAAATTCTACATCTCTCAGACTTACACTTAGATACCAGGTACAAAACTGGGTCAGAGGCAAATTGTACTACTGGGATGTGTTGCAGAATATCTTCAACTCAGTTCTCAAAGAATATGGCTCCACCAGAGATCAGTCAGCCAGCACCACTGTTCGGCTCCTACAAATGCGATTCCCCGTATTATCTAGCACTCGCTGCTCTTCAGTCCGTTGAGCCACTGACCGGTGTTTCGGTTCAGGAACCCCCAGCGTTCACTCTATACACCGGTGACTTGGTTGCTCACGAGCCAGAAGTTACAAATGGGAGGGAATATGTACAAGCGGCGGAAGTAGCCGTTTGGGAAATATTCAAGGCATACATTGGTGGGCCCATTTACGCTGCGCTAGGTGTGAGTCCTCAAGCTTGATCAGTGTTTTGCCTTGAACTGTTGCTACTTCATAAACCAACCGCATATCCCAGTCAAGCAGGCAGGTACAAGTAGGTATCTAGTTTGTTGCTAACAAGTTTTCAGAACCACGACTCCGTTCCAACCAATCTCGAAAGTCCTCACTCCATCGACAACAGCGGACCGCTTGGTCAACAATTCTCTTGGCACTACGACCATATCTCCAGGCTATGGGAGCATTACGGTTGGATCGATAACAATGCCCAGAGTCAAGCCTCTTTGCATTATGGTGGGTACTCAGTTGTCCACCCTCTGGGGCTGAGGATCATCACAATTAACACCGACTTCTACTACCGCACCAACGTCTTCGCCTTTTTACACGCCGATGACCCGGATCACTCTGGTATCTTTTCCTTTCTCGTGAAGGGGCTCCAAGAAGCAGAAGACCAAGGTCAACGAGCCTGGATTGTGGGGCATGTCCCGACTGGCTGGCAAGGCCTCAACGCTCTTCCTGGTGGATCAGACGCCTTTTACCAGATAATTGAGCGGTACTCTCCGCAGGTTATTGCGAATGTCTTTTTCGGCCATACACACGAAGGTACTCTCCCTGTCCACCTGTTCTGTTCCAACAAACTGACTCGAACCCCATCTATGGCAGACCAAGTTTCTATCTACTACCGTAACAATGGCAGTTCGCAAACAGCATCTGATGCTCTCACCACCGCATGGATTGGGCCCTCATTGACACCGCTCACCAACCTCAACTCAGGGTATCGCCTCTACGAAGTTGACACCGGTACCTGGGAGATTTTCGAAGCCTATACGTTCTATTCCGATGTGAGCTCCTTTCCTGCTCTCAATGACACCGGCCCGGTCTTCGAGTTCGAGTATTCCACCCGCCAAGCCTACGGCTCAGCGGCGAACTGGCCCGACGGTGAGCCTCTCAACGCAACATTCTGGCATCGAGTAACAGAGGCTATGGAAAAGGACAGGCAGTTGGCCAGTCTCTTCAACACGTATCAAGGAAAGAGCAGTGTCAGAAGTCCTAACTGCACCAGTGATGCCTGTGTAGCTGCAAAGATCTGTTACATAAAAAGTGGGAGCACCGCGTTAGGGAGAGCCTGTCCCCAGGGTTTCGCAAGCGTACAGTCACCATATACTGGCGTCAACTCATGATTCTTTGAAATCATAGGAAGAAAGGATAGATCCTGTGTTGTCTCCTAACGCCATATGTTATGAAAAATACACCCATATCCCAAAGTCAAAAACAGAAGCGAATCCCCCTGGCAGTGAACCAGCCCATGTCATTATCTTCATCTCAGAACCAACCCCCTACCTTACAAGAAAGCAGCCAACCCCAGAGCAAGCCCATAAAGCAGCCCCTTCTTGAGCGTCAAAGTCCCCGCTCCAGCAGTAGCAAACGCAGCCTTCTCCTCCGTCCCAGTCGGCACACTAACACCCGCCGGCGCAGGATCCGCAGCCTGAGGAAGTACCTCCTCAGCTTCGGCAGGAGTAAAGTTCACATCGTCATCCAAAGGCTCATCGAACTCGACTCCAGAACCCTCCTCAACAAGCTCATACCCTTCATCGTCACCAGCCCCAGAGACAGCAGCAATCCTCCCCGGCTCACCACCAGCCACAGCCTCAGGGGCAACGGTAGCCCAAACACCATTCCCAACAACCACCGCGGCCTCTGTGCCCAGAACGTTGGGGCAAGTGATCGTGACCGTTGGCTCGGCGCAGTTGGCGCACTTCACGGCAGTCTGGACAAAGTTGGGTGGGATGTTGCCCTCGGGGATGGACCAGAGGTCCTCATCGCCAGTGAACTCCTGGAGGATGGTGTAGGTGGCATCCCACGAGGAGGTTGCGTCCGCGGCGATGAAGTTGACGGCCCACTCGCGGGTGAAGGTAGGCTCGGGGGGGTCGCAGGCGACGAAGGAAGCGGAGGAGAGTCCGTCGACGCCAGTCCACCAGTCACTATGATACTTCCGTTAGTATCCAGACAGTTTCAATGACGGAAGGTATATGACTTACGCCATGGTAATGATTTTGAGGTTGTAAAAAGTGAGTGAATATAAAAGCGATAGTAAAAGAGTGACTACTAGTCAGTAGATATCCAAAAACAGAATAGCAAAAGAGTGTGACTGTCGGTCGAATAATCCAAACCTTGAGGAAAATAAAGAAGAACGAGAGAGCAGCACGCCATGATGATCGTGGTCTGTCTTGGCTTATATGCCAGAATGGAATCACTTGAATCACCATCTCTGATTTGAAACTCTACCTTGCCCACAGCCGTCAACATGGCCGAGTGATTTGACGGCCATCCCGAATAGTGTTGTGGTGTCTTAGTCCGGGAATGAGGGCATATTGACGAGCATTCCTACGTCGTGGGTCATGATGCGGGAAACGCGAGCACCTGAACGTTGGAGCAGGCAAGCTTCTGAGACGTCGAGATGCCAGTGACGACACAAAAATAAACCAGGCCGTCGGGCCCATCAGTCGCGTTGAAATGCAGGCACGGCAAGGTAATGGAAGGATGAGCTCGATGGAAATCAGCGAGCCCGACCAAGGTCACAGATCACGGACCACCAGCGACCACATCACATCTACATCATCCAGACACATCGCAACTGACATGATAAGACGAGTAGCAGGCAGCAAGCAAAATCACACGCAGGAAATCATCTCCAACTTGTGCTTGAGGTCGAGAAAAGCCCACATTGGACCCTCCTCTCCTCATCAAGATATATGAAATCAAAACAAAATGTCTCCAATCATTCAGCATTTAACACCCACAGAAGAAAAGGGTGCAAAACTTCCTATCAAGGAATTTCAATCTCCAGAGCGCGACTCTCAGACGAGAATCAGGCAACCAGACGCCGTGGGATACTAGCGACGGTCGTGGCAGCTCCGTGAATACTTTTTGATCTAAGGAAAGGAAAAAGGGAAACCGTCAAATCTGCCCTGCAAACTTTCAAGATATACTCACAAAATCCGCAGGGGTCTGTGCTTCTCGGCGTGCCGGCGCCCGCTTTTTTTCTCCACCACGGGCATTTTTTATCTTATCGCCCCCTGGATCTTATCGTCCTCGCCTTTCCTTACCTAATCAACCACCCTGCCGCCTTCCACCGCCTTCTCCATCAACAGCAGCATCACCACCCTTCCCGTCTTCACTCTCCCCATCCCTCACCCATAAACCCTCACACCAAAATGTCCTCAGGAGATTACACCGCCGCGGTAGGCGGCTCACTCAAACTAAAAGGCGTCTCCAACCCCGCCATCAAAAAGAAGAAGAAAAAATCCAAATCCAAGCCCACCGATCTAGAGAAGAACCTCTCTGCCGGTCCACCAACAGATGAACAACTCGACCCCACCCCCGACGACAACTCCGATAAACAACTCCAGCGCCGCTCCCACTCCCGCGAGGCCCTCTCCCCATCACCACCACGGCAGGAAGATGAAGACGGCGACGACCCCCCAAAGACAGAGGCAGAACGCAGGTTCCTAGAGGCGAAGCGCAAGAGGGTATGTCCTTCCATCCCACTTCCTTGAATTAGTATGTTGCTGACACTGAAAAAAACAGCTAAAACAATTAACCTCGTCTGGTAAACTCCGGCCCGAACTCCTCAAAACTCACAAGCAGCGCGTCGAGGAGTTGAACTCCCACCTCTCGAGACTGAGCGAGCACCATGACATGCCCAAGATTGGTCCCGGTTAATCAGCAGACACTATTTTCGCGCCCGTCCTTTCTCTCTGTTGACTGTTCTGGAAAGGGGGGCGCATTCCAGTCAGAGACATGCCACCCACACGCGAGCAGAGACATTCTGTTTACATCATCTGTATTTTTCCACCTCTTCGATACCCAAAATTACTCTTCATAGCGACATAATGAATACAAGAAGCAACCCTGAATTGAGCAAATGTGGTTGTGTTTTCTCTATTGTCATCAATAGGTAGCATAGACACAACTCGGAAAAAAGGTTGTGCCGTACCCTTCCTTGCCTGACTACCCTAGACTGAAATCCATCTAATCCTCCAAATTATGATACCCGTATATATGTACAGTCCTCTTTGTGTGTTCCATCTATGCCGTGTTCCTTTTGTGCCATGTGTATATCCCCCTCCGTAATGAATGTGTTGTTGATATCTGACCGTGACTCATGCCGTGTGGCTGTCCGAGACAAAAAGTGCAAAAAGAACCTGATGACTCCCCAAATAAAAAAATGACCCAGTACGATGCAGAGCGACAGAAAGAAAAGAATGCCTAGCAGCACCACGCCTAGTTCGAGTCCCGCCAGGAGGAAAAGAGGCTGCCCCCACTCCATGCCCCATTGCAACTGTACCAGTTTCACCCACTACAGCAAAAACATGCCCACGGCAGCAATAACACCTGCCAGCGCCGACCCCTTCTGCTGCTTCTGCATCCCGGGACCCCCGTTCTGAAGGCTAGGCGTGTTCGTAGGCCCCTCCACCCCCGCAGGCGTCGTCTCTACCGGAATGTCATAAACATAAGTCGTCGAGGTGACGGTGATGACATTTCCGTCAGAAGTCTGAGTAAAAGTGGTGACGATAGAGCTGGAGGTACGTCTGGTATTGCTCGTGTTGGGAGGTGGTGTAGAAGTTGATGTCTCTTCCTCAGGTGGAATGGTTGAAGTCGTGAGGGTGGTGTCTATCACATTGATTAGTGATCAACTCATACTCATATCAACAAAAAATCAGCACTAAAAAAACAGCCGAACGTACCTCCATCAATCGCAGAAGACAAGACCTGCGATGAAGAGGACGACGACAACGACAAAACCACAGAGGTGGAAGACGCACCAACAGTCGTCCGAGGCGCAGAAGAAGAGGGGTTCGGGAGGGGAGAGTTCCCAGTTGGACTCGTGATGGACGTACCAGGATTTGAAGTGGGAGTGGGCGTGGGAGTAGGGGTAGGGGTGGGCGTGCTGCTGGGAGTGGTAACCGAGGTGCGCGTCGTGCTGGTGGTAGGCTCAACGGGCGGCACGGAGCTAGAGGACGTTGAAGTCGAGGGCTCGGGCTCGGGCACACTTGTAGAGGTTTCGGTCGAGGTCGAGTTCGTCTCCCGCTTGGCCAGTTGGACTATCGACGTTGCAAGTGCCGCATTGGCTTGGTGAACGGCCGCAACGGCATCGCGCTCTGATGGCCAGACGCCATCCTGGAACTTCTCGGGCAAGTAACGGTGAAGGAGGTCGTGGAGAGATTTGGGTGACGCTGCGTAGAGTAAAGCCGAGAATGAGGAATCCCTTGAGGCATCGGTGGCCTCCTGTTGGCCCTCGCCCTGGTGGCATGGCATCTTCCACCTCGGGTGAGCACCCGCCATGGCCACACCGGTCAACACCAGCCATGTCAGGCTCAAGAACAAGATGGCTCTTCGACAGACGGTCATCGTTTTGCGTGGAGGTTGTGGTTGGCCGTCCTCAAGATCCTTTGGTGACTTGATGGCAGTCTTTTCGTCAATGTCCACAGAGGGAACAGGCTCATAAGAGGGTGGATTACCACCGTTCTGGCTCTGGGGACTCATGGCTGGTTTTGATGATGCAGAAGAGGAGTTGATCAAGGTGGGGGAGGTGCCGAATAGCTGCAGAAAGAGTCCACCACGATGTGTGGTGTTGGATGTCCGGGCCTATGACAGGGCTTGCCGCCGATGTATGGCACGCACTAGTCTAGGAGCTGCCCAGTATCAGAATGCTTGTGTTGTTGTGTGCTGGAAGTGCTTCAGAGAGAGTCAGCGGCCAGTCCAGGCAGGATATGCAACCTCTGGGGCTTGTGTTTGGTTGCGGAGTTGAGACAAGCAGGAATCAGGTAGGGCGGAAAACCGGGCAGGTACTACGACAAATGTATGACAGACGGCATCGGTCTCGGAAGCTGCGAGAGAGTGTACGAAGAGGAAAGGATCATTTCTGTGAAAAGCTTACTCGGAAGGAAACCTGAGGCTTGCCAGCTTCCAGCCTTCCAGCCTTCCACGTTGCCGGATTTCCGCTCACAGCTCCACCTTCACCGATCACTCAAAGCAACACCCCCACCGACAAAAAGCTTGATATTCAGCTTGGCTGGGAAGGCGTTGCAGTGGCAGAGATATGCGTCGGCAGTGGCAAGAGGGCAAAGACGGGTGTTGGCGATTATGTCTGGCAATACGGTGTAATCAATTGGGGTCTGGTTGGAGATATAAAACCCACGGCAAAACTTCAAAAAACCATCGAGGTGTTCGGCTCCTGAAATGCAGAGAGGCAGCTCGCAGATGCCTTGATGACGCCGCATTGGCAGGGGTTGTGAATTGTCCCCACCAACACCCACAGGGGCGGAATGGCCATGGCAGGGGCTCCTGGAACCGAGCACAACAGCATCAGCCCAGCACCTGGTTTTCGTGCTCACTTTTTTTTTCTTTCTCTCGGCCGCCCGCGCAGACCGACAGACACAAAGCCTCGACAGCTTCGGTGGAGGTTTTATCAGGCAATTGAGTCTGTAACTCCTGTATCTCACTTCGTGTTGGGCGTCGTCCGAGGCTCGGGATGCCACTCCAGCCTTCGGGCTGCATGCCTTCTTCCTTTCTGTGGTGTCAGCCATTCTTTTTTTTCTGTCTTCAGCAGGATGCGGGAGTGGTTGGCGGGGGGCTCTCGATCGGAAACTGTCCCACCGAATCGAGGTGCAGCGAGCTGAGCAAGACGCGCCGTTCCACATCTTGGCAAGTGTCCAAGTCTGGAGCTAGCGCCACCTCGATTGTCGACACCCGCAGTTTCTCACAAATAGGAGCTGTTGACGCGGCGGGCGAGACACTGCCAGGCTGCATCAGGATTCTGTTTCACCGCATGCTTTCTTCTCTTCATGAGCCGCCGCCAAGAGCCTACACACGTGTCCCCAAAACAGGTGGCTGTGAGCCAGAAAATTCGACCATCTGTCATCCAGACCTGGACATGTTTCAACACCACAAACTGGGCTAGCCAAGGCGGTAGCAGGCACGAAGTTGGCTAATAGCTGGGCTGCTATACCCTAACAGTGGATTTCTTTGCAAGTCTTCAACGTCATCGTTAAAGACCGTAGCATCCCGAGGTGTGTCCACCCAGCTGTCAATGGACACGAGAATTGTTTTTGCGAGCTTTTACCGATGCCATAGGCCTCCGCTATCGCCAGAATCTCAACACGAGCGCTCGAAGGCAAGTCGTACCAAAGACGGAGACTCTGTGAATCGCTGCGCCCGCCTCAGACCACAAGGTCTTGAATTTGCATCATGAGTCTTCCTCTTTCGTGTTCAAATTGACGAGATGACAGCAATGTTGTTTATCATTTTAGTGTCAGGCATTCATCTCGTATCCAGCTAAAAGGAGAGTGTTATCCACCACCAAGCAAAGTGAAAGAAACACGAGCAGATTCAACAAAAGTAGGAGTCTACCTTGGTCTCGAACCTCTGAACCAATTCTTTATCTAAAGTGCACGAGGTGAACTGAGACAATGTCTTGGAAATGCCGTTAAAAGCCCCACACCCAGCCACAAGCCAACAAGCCACACGTGAGATCATCATCTAGAAGCTATGACCATCTCAAATTCTCAAGTAGTGGCTTGACAGGCCGGGATCTAGGGCCTAGTTGAAATGTGGTCGCGTTTGGACAACTTTCATGTGATGAACGCCAACCCCCAAGTCAACGGCGTCGAATCACTTGTGGCCAAACATGTCAGGAACAGTTTTCAATACTGCCGATTGTACCTGTCTGACCAAGAGCTGACTTCCTAACACCTGCCGGCCAGGAACTTATATTTTCTGGGTTCTGCTAAACCCGATGTTGCGCCAGATCGCCTTTCCAGATTGGCCATGCCTGAGCAGTTACCACCCCCGCCAAACCCAAGCACCGCTGAAAATGCGGACGACGATCCCGATACCCTGAGAGCCCTCTCTCGATCTCCTCATCCGTATCACCGACAGAGTTTCGAGCTGCTAGAACCGTCAGATCGTCTTATTTCGAGGAACGAACCATTCCCCGCCCTTGGCAAGAACTCGGCACCACCAAGTGAAAGCGGAACTGAAGCCGACGATGAACACTTCCTCAAGGGGTTGCCCGCACCAAAAGCGAGGCTTCACAAGGGCCTCCGCGGAAAGAATGAGCCATTGTCAGGGACATCTACGCCGTTTCTCTCTCCGGCTGTGATGGAAGAGGAAGGCAGAAAGACAATATTGAGTACAAATCATGTCGAGAAAAGGGTCGCCGCAGAAAGAGTGCGCCGGCGCAAAGAAATAATACGGAGAATAACCGAAGTACTGCTGCTTGGTCTCCAAGGGGTTATTGTGGCTCTGAACTCTGACGTTCAGCCTTATGTCAGGATATACGGCAATAGTATGAACCCCAATATACTTGAATGCTGTAACGCCGCTAACAGAGTGGCCATAGAAGTTCTTGTCGTACTAGCAATGCTTCTGGGTTTAGCTGCTTTATATCCGCTGAGACTGGCCGTTTGGGCTTACCGACGTGGTGAACCCTCGAGAGCTCTCCCGATCCGTATCCCCGCGGCGTTTGACCCAGCACCGCTTCTCTACCCTTTCATCACGCCAGTCCTAATATCCTTGCTGGTGGCACCGAACGTGAAAAGTGTCGTGCTGCCGAATTTGGTTCTCGGCATATCAGCGTTGCCCAGGGCTCTCTTCCCCGGGTCGCGGTATTGGGAGAGCTTCAGCTCGAGTCACTGGCTGTTCTCGTGCGCACCGGTACTTGCGGACAAACTCATCCCACACATTCAAGTCACTCAACAGGGCGAGATCCCAGCCGAAGTTCTGGTCCTACTGTATCCATTACATCAGACTCTGTGTCTTATCTTGCACCATCTTACCACGACGAGTCTCTTGGTGGCCGAGCTCCAGTTGCTTTCAGTAGCACTCATAAACTTGCTATTACTGGCAACCTCCCCGCAGGCAGTTATTCTGCAAGCGGTACTATGGGGAGGCGGCATTGGTCTCATGGTTCTCTGTAGCCAAGTGATTCAATGGGGCATCTCTCTTGCCCGTGTGCCAAAATGGCGCTTCAAGAGAGGCCAGTCATCATCAGAATGGGGATTTGGTTTTGGCCAGCTCCGACGCATGCTGTTCTCGCCCAAAGGCCGCCGGCAACGATCATCTACAGGGCAATCTACAAACACTTTCTCAGACTCAGCTGAGTCTACGGATCGAGAAATTGCAACCAAACCCACTACTCTTCAAGCAGACGGCTTCAGTGACAATGAGGTGGTCGTCCCACCAACTCCTGACGCACCATCCAGTGCTGCCAAGCTCAGCTTTGCCGAACCTCCTTTTAATCAAAATGTCCCTCGACGACACACCCTGCCCTCGGTAGGCAAATCTGGTCCTCGTTCAAAGAGTAGCACTCCCTCCGGTCGCCGCAAACGGTCCGCCTCGTCTAGCGTCCGTGCCTTCTTCTCTCTCACCCATAAGCAGGCAACCCTCCGCAAATGGTTGTATTCCAGCTACGTCCTTCTTAGCATTATCCTCATCATCTTCCTCGGCATCCGGTTATACGTCCAGTACTATGCCCTCGGAGGGGAAGAACCGATTGGCTGGGCATTGGGATACCTCTTTGGCGATCTACCACAGTTCCGCTTCCAGGTGGTACAGCACAACCTCGAACGATGGATCTGCCTTCCCTCCCGTCTTGATCTGTCCGAGGTTCAATGCACCTCTGGCTGGATGCAACACCTCCGCCAGTTCTCGTTTGGCGAGGCCAACACACGACTCATACTCTCAAGCTACTGGTTGACAGTCATTGGGTTTGGTCTCGCTATTGTCTTCAGCCTGTCGCCTGTTTGCGAGGTAGACACCCGGCGAAAGGTTTTCCACTTCATGATGGTGGCCATGTTCCTGCCTACGATTTACGTCGATCCGACCTACATCGCTCTCGCACTATCGCTCATGTTGGCAATATTCTTGTTACTGGATCTAATTCGGGCGAGTCAACTCCCGCCATTATCAGGCCCGATCGCGAAATTTCTTACTCCGTATGTTGACGGCAGAGATTTGAGAGGGCCAGTGGTGATTAGCCATATCTTCCTACTGATTGGCTGTGCGATACCGCTTTGGCTGTCGCTTGCTTCTCTTGGGAGACAAGGGGAAGGCTATGCGAGAGGTTGGGAGGTCAAGGAGAGGGAACTGGCGATGGTGAGCGGTGTTGTTTGTGTTGGCTTGGGAGACGCGGCTGCTAGTTTGATTGGGAGGAGATGGGGGCACAGGAAGTGGCTGTGGGGAGGAGGGAAGAGTATCGAAGGGAGTGTAGCTTTTGCCGTGGCGGTGTTCCTGGGCTTGTTGATGGCGGGGTTGTGGTTGAAGGTGGGCGGTTGGGAGACTACAACTGGGGGGCTGTCAAGTGGTGATAGCAGATCGGGTTATGAGAGTTTGATGGGGGTGTTGGATTCGGGGAGATTATATCACGAATGGGGCAGGGAGCAGGTGCCGAAGATGGGGGTTTGTTCGGTGCTGGCGAGTATGACGGAGGCGGTGCTGACGGGCGGGAACGATAATGTTGTTGTGCCGATTGTCCTTTGGGGTTGTGTGAAGGGGTTGGGGATATAATTACCGTTAGATGGATAGACAAAAACTCTTTTATGGTGATAGAAGGAGGGTTTTTTAGGTGGAGGTAATCATTGTATGTACATGCTTTTGGCTTTGGTTATTGTATATACCCCTTATTTGGTTTTTGTTTTCCAAATGAAGAAACGAAGACGACTATTGGTTACGCTTTGATTTCTATGTACCTTGCCATTTGCAGTGTACCTGCATGAAATGGAAGCCTATCAATCAGTTTTCGGGCCGCAACAAGAAGTTGGGCTTTTGGGACATCAGTTCTGGTCTAGAATATCAATTGCCGGGCTCCCCCTAAGGGAAAAAGCCAAAAAGCTGAAACACCTCTCGTCTTTCCCACCGTTTTTTTGCGGCGCCGCCCTCTTCGGATGTTTTTATATTCGAATACAAACGCACTCGACCGGAGTCTGTTAGCCGCTGTCTGAAAGTGACGTCGTGCCCCGCAGCTTCCCCCCCACCTTCCCGCTCAACTACCTCATCAGCTAACATCATAGCTCCCACCCAAGCTTGGCTTGGTTCATCTGGTTTCTCAGCTGTTGCCATCAATACCGGTAACTGCTTTCAACGGCTCGGCCGGGCAAGCTCTCCCGAACCGGTTCAATTACTAAAGGACCCCTACTCCTTTCTGGAATCTTTTTGTTTTTATTTTTGGGGCCTCATCTGATGTCACCTTCCTCTTTTCATCCCAAGGTCTACATTCGATTACTTTACGACATAGTTGTTTTCTTATTCCGGCTCCCCTTCTGGCTGCTACACCACGGCCTGATCGCTCTCCAACATCGCCACCGCGAGCTTGAGCGGGAGTATATTGCCAAACGAGAAGTACCTCGCTTTCCTCCTCGTCTCTTCTTACCGTCGACCGAAGACGAAGCTTCGCATCACAGCGACTCCAGCGATTCGGAAGACGAGCCTCTTGCTTTGATACCGCCTTCACCAACGCTATCAACCGCTCACTCGCCTCCCATACCACCGCCGCCTTACCACAGCATACCGCAACCGCCACAACACGGCTCACGATCACCTCCACCACCCCCGCTACCTGACCGAAAACCACCATCTACCACTCCCAGGACAACAACCACAATGTCCTCCAAACACTTCGACTCCAACCCCACCCACCTTCTCCTCGCCTCACTCCACTCCCAAACCCTCACCAACCCCTCCCTAGCCCTCGACACCCAAAACAAAGTCCTCTACGTCCGCCCTTCCCAACAGTCAGAATCCCAGCATGTCCACCTCGTTTCCGGCGGCGGTGCCGGCCACGAGCCCTCTTTCGCCGGGTTCGTTGGTTCGGGCCTGCTGTCCGCTGCTGTTTCTGGCACAATCTTTGCCTCACCTTCAGCAGAGCAAATACGTACCTGTCTCTTTTCCCGCCTTCCTCCCAATGCCGAAACACTGGTCACTGTCATGAACTACACCGGCGACGTCCTCAATTTTGGTCTCGCGGTGGAGAAGGCAAAGGCCGCGGGGAGGAAGGTGGAGATGGTCATTGTAGGCGATGACGCTGCTGTTGGTAGGACCAAGGGTGGGAAAGTCGGGAGGAGAGGTGTTGCCGGGACGGTGCTGGTGGTGAAGATTGCGGGAGCGTTGGCGAAGAGGGGCTATAGACTTGATGAAGTTGCAAAGGTGGCGAGGTTGGTGGCGGGCAATCTGGTTAGTGTTGGTGCGAGCTTGGCGAGGGTTCATGTACCGGGACGAGCAGTCACAAAGGAAGAGGAGAGCGAGAAGTTAGGGGAGGATGAGGTTGAGATTGGAATGGGGATTCATAACGAGGCTGGCGTCGGGAGAGAGAAGATGGAGCTGAAGGAGCTGGTGAGCAAGATGTTGAAGATGATGCTGGATAAGAATGACAAAGAGAGGGCCTTTGTGAATGTGAATTCAAACGAGGTGGTTCTGCTGGTGAACAACTTGGGTGGAGTGAGCGTGTTGGAGTTGGGGGGGATTGTGGCCGAGGTGGTGAAGCAGTTGGGGGAGGACTGGAATATCAAGCCGGTGAGGGTGCTGAGCGGAACGTATATGACTAGCCTGAATGGGCTCGGTTTCAGTGTCAGTTTGTTGAATGTGGTGAATACTGATATTGGGGGCCCGGGCATGATTGAGCTGTTGGACGATGAATGTGAGGCTGCTGGGTGGCCATCGCAGATATCGAAGTTGACTTGGGAGGCGAAAAATCAGGCTACGAGGGAGAATGGTGCGTCGCACGGAGGAGATGTGGGGGAAAGTGGCTTGAAGCTCGATGCGAAGGCTGCCCAGGAGGTGCTCACCCGGGGGCTGGAGGCGGTGGTTGCGGCGGAACCCGATGTGACGAGGTATGATACGATTGTTGGCGATGGGGACTGTGGTATTGGCCTCGAGAGAGGCGCTCAAGGTTAGTTTTCACCATTTTTGTTTTCAGAGACCGCCACGCTAACAGTGACAGCCATTTTACACCATCTTTCCAGCAAGCCCTTGACTGGCGATGTCGTCGTCGACCTGGCCAACATCATCCCGGTTGTCGAGATGGAAATGGACGGCACATCTGGTGCCTTGTACGCTATCTTCCTCAACGCGCTCGTGGCCGCTTTGAGGTCGACAGCGCAGAGCGAGAAGGAGGCATCGGCTAGGGTGTGGGCTGCTGCACTCCGACAAAGCTGTGAGGTTCTTTCAAAATATACACCGGCTCGTCCCGGGGATCGCACACTTGTGGATGCCCTGTATCCCTTTGTCGATACTCTCGAAGAGACAGGAGACGTCAAGAAGGCGGCAGAGGCGGCAGTTGCTGGTGCTGAGGGCACAAAGGGTATGAAGGCCAGTCTTGGGAGGACCGTCTACATTGGCGGTTCTGGCTTCGAAGAAGTGCCAGATCCAGGAGCTTGGGGCTTGGCGAGTTTCTTCCAGGGCTTGGCAGGTATCAAGAAGATGGGGGGTGATTCCAATGGGTGGGAGAAGTTGTGAAGTGTCTCTTGAGTAAAATGGGTGTATGAAATCATTATGAGCAATTAATCATCTTGGCCATGAAAAGTTGATAAGGTATGTCTGAAAAGAGAAGGTGATGTGCTTGTAAGTGAGGGGCAGCTGTCCACAGCTGCTAGCGGAAAAATTCATCCGACGTCATGGGGGCCCCTGTTCTGCTTTGCAGAGCACTGGGCTGCTCGAACTGTGAGTGGGCGCGGGCACCTCAATTGGCAAAAGCTGCAGTTCAAAGAAAGCTCGACGACGACCCGAGAACCGAACCGAGGGAGAAAGGCGTTGGCGCATTATACGACACTCTGGTCCCTCCTTTGACAGTTTCACCGCCAGAGGGCATTCGCCTTTCCCCCCCACCTCATATTTAAATGTTTCCCCAGGCGATTCTTGCCAGAGCAGCGGCTCCATGTCGCGCTGCCGCCGCCGTAACTAGACAAAGCTCCTCCTCCCTCTTCGCTGCCGCCGCCGCCGCCATGCCCCTCAGAGCTAAGCTGCTGTCTCAGCAGCAGCAACCACAATTGCGAACAGTACTTGCCCCCTGTTTCTTCCAGTTATATCACACCACCACCAGTTTAAGCTTACTGTTTATACTAATTCGTTGCTATAGATGGCCTCCTCCTCAGTAGCCCACTTCCCCCCCGCCCCCACCGACGAGCCCGAAGACGTCCTCTTCCAATCTTTGTACGGCCTCCGCACGATCGAGCTCAACCGGCCCAAAAAGCTCAACGCCCTGAACGGCTCCATGATCCGCAAGATCGGCCCCCGCCTCCTCGAGTGGTCCAAATCCGACATGGCCAACGTCGTCGTCATGAAGGGCGCCGGCCCAAGGGCCTTTTGCGCGGGCGGCGACGTGGAGCAGCTGGCCAAATGGAACAAGACCTCCATGAACGGGACGAGGAGGTCGGCGACCTACTTTGGGCAGGAGTACAAGCTCGACCATCTGATCGCCACGTACAACAAGCCGTACATTGCGTTTATGGATGGGATCACCATGGGCGGTGGGGTTGGGCTGTCTATTCATGCGCCCTTTAGGATTGCCACCGAGAGGACAATGTTTGCGATGCCCGAGACGACGATTGGGTTCTTCCCGGATGTGGGCGCGAGTTTTTTCCTGCCGAGGATGGAGGGGTTTGTGGGGACGTATCTTGCGCTGACGAGCGCGAGGTTGCAGGGGCCGAATGTGTTTTATGCCGGGGTGGCGACGCATTATTTGCACAGCACGAGTTTGAATGCGCTGGAGAGCAGGTTGGCCGAGTTGAAGTTCAGGGATCATGACGACCTGAAGACGAGGTTGGGGGTGGTGAATGCGACGATTGAGGAGTTTGTGACGGGACTGCCGTATGACCAGCCGATTGCGCTGGCTGGGGAGGTGAGGAAAGCGATTGATAGGTGCTTTAGACACGATTCGGTGGGGGAGATTGTGAAGGCGCTGGAGAGGGAGAGGGAGAGGGAGAATCCGGTTACCAAGGGGTGGGCGGAGGAGACGTTGGAGACGCTGCACAAGAGGAGTCCGACGTCTGTGCACGTCACGCTGAAGCAGATGAGGATTGGGGCCCAGTGGGATATTGCTGAGACGTTTAGACGGGAGCACTCGATTGCGACCAAGTTTATGGACTATCCTGACTTTAACGAGGGGGTGAGCGCGGTGTTGATTGAGAAGACCCACGAGCCGAAGTGGGAGCCGGCGAGCCTGGAGGAGTTTGCAAAGGAGGACAGGACGGAGCTGGTGGATTCGTTCTTTTTGGAGGGGGAGGGGAGCAAGAAGTTGGAGTTGTTGAACGGCGAGACGTACTCGGAGTATCCGTTTGCGAACTATGGTGTGCCTACTGAGAAGGAGGTTGAGGAGAAGATTGCCGAGGGCAAGGCGGAGAGCAGAGGGGAAGTGGTGGAGTACTTCGTCAGGGCGCGGAGGCAGAAGCAGGGGGTTAAGGAGCTTGTGAGTGAGATTTTGTCGAGGAAGACGAGGGATGGTGAGGAGGGGTTGGTTTGGGTGTATGAGGAGTAGGGGGAATTGTGTATAAAATGAGTAGATATTGTATTATATGAAAGCATGAAAATTATCGCCTTTTCCAGCACACGGTTTGAGGAAAGACATACTGGAGCATGATTGCGTATGACGAGTTTGCTATATACACTTTAGTAAGCTGTTTTGTGCTGCCTAGTGTTGTAGCTCTACTCTCGTATATGCCTACCATATATCTCAACTCGTCTGTGCCGCCGAATGGGGAAGATTTATTGGAGCTCTTGCAAAGGGATTGAGGGCTGATCGATCATTCAATACAAACCAGACGAATTTGTATCTAACTGGGATGGATGGCCCATGTCTTGTGGCCAAGGGTCTCGGGCTCTCCAAAACGTTCGTATAATGGAGACACAGACGAAAATGGCAGCGTTGTATAGGTAATCAACAAGTCAGTCGCCGCGTAGACGGTTGATCTCACTAGTTTTGAATAGATAGCAAGAGACTTCGGGACGCTGCCCTGCTCTTCTTTGATGCAGCAATAAGAATACAGGTAAAAAAGTAAATGTAAAATATCCCCAAACCAAGATTCCCAGAACCCATATGAACCGATATCCAATGCCATGACAGTCATGAAAACACACCCCTCCCTAGAGTATCAAGAACGCGCTCCCCCCAATAACCCCAAAGACCATCGCCGCTGTCAGAAACCCAGCAGCAACTCTTTCCCCCGTAGTAATAGGCTTGAACTCCTTGCCCGTCATCCAACTCCCAGGCCCATTCGCACCACCAGTCGCATCCCCCCTCGACGTCCCGCCCGTATCCCCCGTCACGGGCACATCAGCCCTATCCACCAGCGTGCTCGCCACCGCGCTCAAAGCATTCATCTGCTCCCCCACTCCATTCATCCCATCATACCCCCCCTTTGTCCAGCTAAACCCACACGCCGTCCCAGGCGTCCCTCTGAACGGCTGCTCCCCCTGCGGCGCCTGGGTGGGCGAGCCGGAACAGGCCTTCGCCGCGGCAACCGCACTGTTTGTCAACAACGGGGAGATCGTCTCAACGGTATACGGCGCCAGCTGCGTTGCCCTTGCCATCCACCTGGTCAGGTACCCCTTGAAACTCCTCTGGTCAATATCACAAAATCCAGGTGGTTCGCAAAACTGCTCAAACATGACGCGTTCCCCGTCCGTGCTGTTGGTGTAAAAGGTTCGTTCGGCCGACTCCAAATGGGCGTCGAGACGTCGTTTCCAAATCGGGTTGCCGTCGGTAAAGTTGTACATCACCGCGGAGCCATGAATAAAAATCCCCGCGTTGTACGTCCACTGGATCTCATCAATTGAATCGCACGAGTTGTTTTCCTCCTGCTTGACAGTTACGCCATCGAGAACATCGCCGTCCCGAAATAGCCCGGTCTCTTCTTGCCAGGCGTAGATTTTGGCGGCCCATTCCGCGTAGGTGACGTTGCCGGTGAAGCGAGCTAGCCGGGAGGCGATGTTGAAGAAGCAGCCGTTGGAGATGGAGTTCCTGTAGTTGAAGCCGCGGTTGAAGCGGAAGATTTGCCAGGGAAGGCCGCCGCCGCATACTTCTTCGTTTTCCTCCCAGCGCTGCGCCCATTGGTTGAAAACGGCCTGGGCCAGGGCGAGGTATTGTGGTTCGTCTGGGGATGGGTCGGGGAATCTGAGTTCGGCGGCTGTCATGGCGGTCATGGCCCAGAAGCCTTGGTCGTCGTTACCCAACGTTCGGGTTTGGTTGCGGGGCATGAAGTCTCGGGTCTCGGAGGCTTGGTGGAGGATGGCTTGCTTGGTGATGGCGTTGTAGGTTGAATCGCCGGTGAACTGCCAGTAGTCGATGAGGGTGCCGAACATGGCGCCTGCCTCCCACCAAAAGTAGGGGTCTGGGAGGTTGCCTGGTGTGTCGCCGGTGTTGTTGCCTGTGTAGTATTTCACGAGACCGAAAGCGATCTCTTTGGCAGCTGCTTTTACGGAGGCTGGCGGTGGTGTTAGCTGTAAGTTGACAGCGACAGGAAAGTGTAGGGAGAGGAATAGCAACAAACCTTCATCACTTATCACCATGTCAATAGCTGTGACACTCTGCACCAACAGACTCGCCGCCCCCAATACTCCTGCTAATAACCTCATGGTATCGAATGTATGTGTGCGTAAAAAAGAAAATAAAACAGAAAAAGAATCGAAGAAGCTCTTAGCAGTCGATGCTAGAGGAGCAAGACACCAACGTCAGATTCTAGTTAGGCCAGGATATGCAGTGAGCAAGTGACCGTCTATCCATAGGCATGCAAGTACCCAGTATGTGTGTAAGTACTTATGTCCAACGATGATGTCGAGTAATCCGAGCCGTCCACTAGTTTCAGGTTTCCTCAGGCACCCTCCAAACTATAAGAGCCTCCTTTTCGTTCGTAGGCTGGGTATACCAAATACAACGGGCCCCCAGATTCACGAGTTGCTGGACCAGTTTGACGCGCGGCCGTCGATCCTGAGTGAGAAAAGCCAAGATAGTAACCTCGTATCGTAGACCTGCCAGAAAAGCCCGCTCCCAAGTCGAAGGATTTGACCAAGACGCAAGAGTGCCGAGCGTAAGACGTTGAAATTCGAAACCAAGGGCACAGCCTCAGAGAACGTAATCGTGTAAGTTGAAAAGGAAGATAGTAATCGCAACCGTAAAACCTAACCCAGAGGTATATCTGTGTATAAAAAAACGAACGCTCACCGACCGTCTAGGCGGGGGGTTGTAAAATCGAAACGAAGGAAGATAGAAAATAGAAAAAGAAAGAAGTCACACCTCTATGCCATGAGAAGCCAAACCTTTGGAAAAAAGTATGGCAATGGACAGCAGGCGGTGGTGTAGAAAGGAAATAGGAGAAACGTGAAAGTAAGGGAAAAGAGAAAAAAATGAGATGAGAGTTGTATCGGATCTGCCCTGCCAAGTTTCACAAAGCCATCCAGCCTAGACCTGGATGAAAGAGAAAGAAACAAAACACATGAATCTCACCCCAAGCTAAGCGCAACTGCAATTTGGCGGTTGCTCGCGCCCGGTGGACTTGACATGTCGACCCCAAACCTGTTGTGTTTCAGATGCCCGTTGAGGTCGTCCCGGATGGCTGTGCAAAGAGAACGCCTACCCCTGTCTGGGCCCGACTGCCGCGAATCGCCCTGAGTGACAGACAAGAAATATGGGGGCATCTTGGGATAACATCTGGAAGTCTTGGCATCGAGGAAATCTACAAATTGGGGAGCAGAACCAGCGTGGTTCTGATAATCTCTGCGGTGATCTATCATGCTAGCAATCAGATGTTTGTTAGCAGAAAGATCCCAGAAGGTGTCAGGTAGTAGGACTGACTATCATCGGGTTATCTTGAGGTTGGAGCACGGATACAGAGCGCGGTGGTATACCCCTGAATTGATGACAGCACAATGATCGCCAAGCCAACTTAGCATGCCAAGGCTGAAATGTTTCCAGACCAGAACCTCAGTTGACCAAAGAAAATGTTCATAAACTCCTTTTGTCTATCCCCTATATACATCATAACAGTACGGCATCATGCGCTGAAAATAACAGTCGCTTAGAAATGGGTATCCTAACACTCCTCTTCCCACGGCCAACCTAGTGCTTGCACCCGTGGGCGCAGGCCTTGTGCTTCTTGCTAGGCTTGTCACCATCCTCCTCCTCCTCATCGCCCTCCTCATCCTCATCGTCCTCGTCGTCGCTGAGGTCGTCGCTCTCCTGAGCTTGGGCTTTTTTGCATTTGTTAGCATCCCGTTGCTGATCAAATCTCGAATTTTGGAACAATGAGACTTACTGAAGTACTTAAGCGCGTTCGGCCAGAGGTCGTCAGCGATGGCCATGGCGATGGTGTCACCCTGAGGGAAGATGTCAAGATCCTCCTCATCCTCCCAGTCCTCGTCATCCTCATCCTCCTTCATCTCCTCATCATCGTCCTCGACCTTCTCACCAGCCTGGCGCTTCTTGCGGTCCTCGGCCTCCTTCTTGAGGGCTTCAATGTTCTCCTCAGCAGAGACTCTCTCGCCAATGAAGCCAAAGAAGCAGAAGAAGCTCTCGGCACCAGTGGCGGCCTCAGCATCGAGCTTCTCCTTGAGCTCCTTCTGCTTGGGGGTGAGCTCCTTCTTCTCCTTGCCCTCCTTCTTGGAGGCGGTCTGCTCCTCCTCCCAGGCAGCCTTGGCGAGGGACAAGAGACCGTTGGTCAGATCCTTGCCGGCCTTCCACTTAATATCGACAGGCTCGCTGACATAGCCGACGAATCCGTCCTTTCCATGACGCCACCAGAACTTCTTCTCGAGAACCTTGTTCTCGAAATATTCGTTCTCGTTGAACTCGAAGCGGATGGAGACGCTGCGGGGGTCACCACCCTCGACGGGGGTGTCGATCTCAAAGCGCTTGACATCAATGGACTTGAGGGCGCCGAGGATGATCTGGGAGTCGGAAGGCTGGATGAACTCATCAATGTCCATGGGGGCCTGCTCGAAAACAAGGGGCCAGAAGTGCTCGATCTTGGACACGATCTTCTCGCGCTTCACATAGAGGTCCTTGGAAAGGTTGTACTGGTGACGAACTGCCAGGTTGGTTCAAGGTTAGTATTCGGTAGATCGCAAAGGAATTACAGCGATCGGATTGGAAGGAACTCACTGATGTCGGTCTCGACATCATCGAACTGGGCCTCAATCTCGGACAGCTCCTCGTAGGTCGCGAGGATCTCTTCAGCGGTGACGGCCATTTTGTCAGATATAATGTCACAAAGTATGGGTGAACGTAAAGAAGTTGGCCGAGATGGGCTGGGCGGGTGACGTGAGAAGAAGAAGAGATATGCGCTGGAGAAGCAAGAAAGAGAAAGTGCCGTGCGAGAAAACCCTTCGTTGGCTTTTAAAGAACTGACCGACTGACAGACTCGAAAGGCAAAAAGAAAAAAAAAAAAAAAATGTTCTGCCCCTCCCCCTCGTCGCAGGCAGCCTACCAGAGTCGCATCAATGCAGCACGGGGTCCTGCCCTTCCCATCTGCCCCGCCAAAAGAGTTGGGAATTGGAGCTTGGCATCCACAAAAAAAGTGAAAGATAGTGGGGTAGCACAAACGGCGGAGACCCGGTCCCTGCCAAGAAAGCTCAAGGCGAGGTGGGGCCGTACGGTAGTTAATGTAACGGCAACCCGTTTACCGGCCCGAGGGGATCCTGGGGTTCTTTTCTCCTCCGAACATTGATCTGATTTCTCTGTGTTCTCCCTACATTTCTTCATATACGTTCCAGGCATTCGAACACTGTTCTCAATCGTAGAGGCTTGATCGATTGAGAGCTGCCTGTGAGTATTCACTCAATTCGGGTCGGAAAGCCATCACTTCCAGCGTCATCGAGACCGATTAGATGTTGATGGGTAACATACACATCGATGGTATCTCTTATCAGTTTAATTCGCCTCAGTTCTCACAAGCCTGTTGAAAACTGATGGCGGGGTATCGACCCCCACTATACAGAACCGTTACGCAATGAGAAGCTCTCACAGACCGTCCAATGTCAGCCAGTGAGTGTTACTTGTCACTGACAGCGTGGAGGCCATTAAACGACCCCCGCGAACGTTTAACACAGCCACATGGCCTATAAAAACCCCGTTGCACCTTTTCCAGACAAACCATCTCCTGTCAACCTCTCCATCTATTTCTTGGATCAAAAATCCACAACATTGGTCGAGCAAGACACGAACGCGTGGAGGCAACAGCAGCTCTTACCGTCCGGTCTGCAGCACCGAGGCCCCTTCTCTTCCGTTATCGGGCTATTTGTCGGAACAAGCTGCTTTATCAGTCCCCGCTCATATCATTCACGGCGCATCTGCGTGCGGTCAATTTGGCAGCCATGGCTTATCTCCTTCTCGCAAGCAACGCAGCAGCAGAATCACAATGCATTGTGTCAGTGCGCCCGAAGTCGGGACCGCTCTTTTCTTCTGCCCAAGGTTATCGACGGCCTTGGGGTTTAGTTCGGAGTGTTCAGGGTCACCCTTTGTCCAGTCGGACACTCCGCAATTGACTTTCTCTTAGTCAACAGATGGCGCTCCCTGCCAGCGACTGTCAGCGCGTGACTGCATCAGGTGTCATCCCGAGCCCATCTCCTTCCCAACCGGTGAACATTTGGGTAAAGCGGCGGTTCATCTGCCGATGGAGGGATTGATGTGACGACGAAAAGCCGATCCGAACTCGCCCGCTTCCGCGTTGCTTGCTCACCGGCCACCGGAGTTCACTTTCTGACAACTTTGCATCCCATCATTCAAAAAGACAACCCAGCCCCTGAAACAGTTGAGTGTTGTGCCAGGATCTAGAACTTGTCCCGAGATATTTTGCCTACGGTGGCGGTGACAGCTGGCGGAGATACCAAATACTGAGCCGCCGGAGAGAATTGTTCGCGTTCATTCGAGAAATAGGAAGGTATATAATACGAGGCCAAAGACTCCACCCAGGAACAACCCTATTACAACCTACCCATAACTCAAAAACACGAACTTGACTGAAGTTTACCAATCCCTCACACAATCACAATTTAGTTCAATCCTCAGCCTAATATCGAGAAGACCGACAAAATGGGCGGCGTCACCTTCATGGAGGGCAATCCGGACCGGCAGTTCCCCGAGTCTCGGGTCCTTATCATCATGACCGGCGGTACCATTTGCATGCAGCCCTCTGACGATGGCCTTGTCCCCATGAGCGGCTTCCTCGAGCTCGCCATGGCTCCCCGGCCCTCTTTTAATGACAGCACGGCTCCTTCGAGTAGGTATCCGACACACGTCATGGCCCGCTACAGCTACTAACCTTACCACAGCTAATCTTACCGCCTATACCAAAGAAGGCCATAAACTCAGTCTGCCTTCCCTCCGAACACCAACCTCGGCCTATTCCAGACATATCCGGTATTCCATTCTCGAATTCTCTCCTCTGCTAGACTCCTCTAGTATTGCATCCGCAGGTTGGACAGACATCGCACTCACCATCCAGAAAAACTACCCTTTCTTTGACGGCTTCGTCATCCTTCACGGCACCGATTCGTTAGCTTACACCGCCTCAGCTCTGTCATTCATGCTCGCTGACCTCGGCAAACCCGTCATTCTCACCGGTTCTCAGGCCTCCATCTTTGCCCTCCAGTCCGACGCTGTCGACAACTTGCTGGGCAGTCTTATCATTGCCGGCACTTTCACAATCCCCGAAGTCTGTCTATTCTTCCACCACACTCTGTTCAGAGGCAACCGAACAACAAAGGTCTCGGCGTCCAGTTTCGAAGCATTTGACTCCCCCAACGCGGACCCCCTGGCCAGAGTGACCAGCTTGGGAGTAGACGTAAACTGGGGCCTCGTCCGGCGTCCAACCCGCATAGCCGAGTTCGCCGTCACCAAAACCTTGGACACAACCCACGTGGCGTCCCTTCGCATCTTCCCCGGCATCTGGCCTCAGCTAGTCGATTCTGTTCTTAGAGTGCCAGATCTACGGGGGTTGGTCCTGGAGACGTTCGGCATGGGCAACGCTCCCGGGGGAGTGGACGGGCATCTGACAAAGGCGATCAAGCAGGCGGTGGATAGAGGTATCGTGATTGTGAATGTGAGCCAGTGCACAAACGGGTTTGTCAGTCCGTTGTATGCGCCGGGAACAGCTTTGGGGAGGGCGGGGGTGGTGTTTGGTGGCGATTTGACTACGGAGGCGGCGCTGACAAAGCTGAGTTACTTGCTAGCGCTGAAGGATGAGGGAACGATTGGGCTGGAGGAGGTGAAGGATATGATGGGGAAGAGCTTGAGGGGGGAGATGACGGAGCTGAGGGTTGCCAGTTTTGTTCATCCAGCGGGAGACCTGGAGGATGATGCGGTGGGGAGGATTTCAGAATCTGGTAGGTTGCTTTCCGCTGTTAATGACCTCAAGGTGTCTACTTTCTTTGGGTGATGGTTGTCTGTCTTTGTGCTGGATAGATTTAAACTCTTATTAATTCTTAATCTCCAACTAATCCTTGTTCTCTGTGACAGACTCAGCCTTTACGGCCCTCGGGTACGCCATCAGCAACGGCGACCTGCGCACCGTGAGGGAACTTCTCGAAGGAGACGAGTTCAACCACCAGCTGCTCAAAAAGGCGGATTACGCCGGCAACACGGCGGTTCATCTCGCCGCCGTTGGGCCAGAGCCGGAGATTTTGAAGGAGATCCTCTTGCGTGGAGCTAGCGTGCACGTTAGGAACAGGGCGAACAACACGCCGCTCTACCTGGCGGAGAAAATGGTGGCCAGTGGCGCCTCGCCCAACTCGCAGCAGTGCGTCACTCTCTTGAAGGGCGCGGGCGCGCATTTGTGGCTGGAGAACGAGGGGAGCATGGCCAATAGCCGGAGGGCTTCTACTGGCGGGGGTGGAAGTAATGGAAGTAATGGAGATGAGAATGGGCATGGGAATGGCATTCAAACCAACAGGTCGGCCGGGGAAGCTGAGAAAGAAAAGGCTAGCAATGCTCTTGCGGCGGAGTTTACTGGGCTGAGTCTCGAGGTGGAAACCCCTCTTCTTGACCTTGGCCCCGAGGAGGAGAGAGTCCGTGAGGGACTCGACGCTGTGTGGAAGACGGCAATGGAGAGAATTTGCAAGGAACAAGACGCTGTGATTGCAAGGGCCCGCAGCGAGATGGACGCCATGCTGGCTCAGGAAATGGCTTTCGTTGAGCGGGAGATGGCTAAGCTGGTGGGGAGACCGGTTACTTCGACGGAGGGGAGCGGTGGTGACGTTGGAGCTGCATCTGATATGGAGATGGGAAAGATCGTCAACTGAGCGATATGCTTGCGTGGTGTTTTGGTTGAGATGTGCGTGTTTTGGGGCCTGAATCTTTGAGCAGCTTGCATGCTTTGATATAAAAGTCTATGCAAAGTTGGGTAAAAGGATATGTGGTTTCGTTTGGTTGGTTGGGGGCGCTGGGAAATCATCCAAGGTACCGATAGATATCGGGTCTGATTTTCGGTCGCGGATATCTCGATAGGATGTCTGGGTTATATTCTGCTTTGTTTACCTTCTTCAGATTACAGCCAATAATACCGAATCAATCAATATGCTCAGTAAGCGAGGCTCGGAGGGAGGCCGTGAATTGATCTGCCGGTATGGTGGAGAGGAGCCTCATCACATGCAGATTGACCACATATATATGTACTTACGTGCAGCAAGACACCTGCATAGGCGGCCGATATGTGGCGGGTGGTATCAGAGCCTCAATAGTTCACCTGCTCAGTCGACCGGTTCGTGTCTGAAGCATACACCATTTGCGATTTACGATGCAACCCACTCTTTCATCGAGCTGGATAGGTGGCTGGCTGCCTCGTCCAAGGCTGCTCGCCCAGCTCTGCTACAACGAGTAAGGTACCCGGAGCTTGAAAAGGGAATTGAGTTCGTCCGTCTCCTCGTCCCTCACTCTGCAGGATCCTCCCAAAAGGGACGAAAGGCCGTCAAAACAACAAAAAAGCAGGCCGGCTGGACAGGCCGCCTATGAGGGACGGCTCGCACGCCATGTTAGTGTAGGCCCAGCCAGACCACCAGATAGGAAAGAGCTGGGCGAAGCCTTTGCCCATTCCTTTTCCTCGGTCAAGTGATTATGGGGTTTTTGCCTCCAATTCATCTTCAGGAGTTTGAATTTTGTTCTCGTCAAGGAGGTTGTCTATTTCTGCACAAGGCGGCCGCCGAGGCTGGAGATCTTTTGGATTCGGCTGCCTCTTATGGGATGTGGCCCACGCTTCATTGCCGTGTCTGTTGCTTATGCGTGACGCACATCTCTTTGCCTCTGAGTCGAAGTGTTGCCTGGGGATTTTGAGTCCTTTGATGATATTTATTTGCCTCGAATCCTACGTGGAATTAAATCCAAATGATGGGCTGTTGAGGAACTTTTGAGGGATGTTGAGGTGAGGAAGCGAGAAAGCCGATGCTAAGCATGTGTTCAGCCTTGCATCCATAGGCGGCAGGGGTGATGCGGAACATGACTAACAAAAGTCGCAGTAAATCATGCGCGTACTATGGTAGTGTCAGTTCTCTAATGCTAAGCAGGGGCAGGCAACGGTGGGCGCAAGTCAGTGGGTTGGCGCACTGGCATATGACGTACAGGCCTCTCTGTGCTGTATGGTATTGCGGCGACTGGATCGAGAAGTTTAACGGTAGGTACCTGACTTTCCTTCACACATACCTATTTTCATACCTAGACGAGGATGCAATCCTTGTCATGTTGAAGAGCCTCATATGTATCGCAGAGGATACTAACCTTGAAGCGAACGTTTGCCAGTACCTCAGCCAATTTCGGTCAGAATATCACTCATACCACCTGACACTTCAGTTCGTCACTGGTGATGCCTGAACCATGATTGACTGCTCATGCCCCCCGTGTAAGGTGTTGGTCCCATTCTGTCTCACTTACTAAAGAAGTTACGCATGGGAAACTACCGAGGTCTCTCGGTGAGTACCACAGCATATGATACAGCTTTCTCTAATGTTGAAAGTTACTGCGTGCCCAAAAGTGGGGGACGCTTTGCAGCAGAAACTGCTGTTGGTCTGGCGTCGTCTTTGTTGGTTCCGCAACCTTTCTTTCACCAAGCCAACAACCACTCATACCTACCGGCGGCCCCCTGCAGACGGGGACTCTTCAGGCCGCAGCTTTCGGGCTGCTAGGAAGTCAAAATAAAGCGGGAAACGCAACCATTCCCTGGACGTACCGATTCTCTGGGTCACCCGGTTCCGGTATCACTTCTCACCAGCCCCCCGGCAGCGACATCACCGTGGCCTTCACTGCGGGTCGGGCCAGGGCGGCCTAGCGACCCTTTAGTGTTGGTTTTCTCCTCATCGCCGGCCTCCGCACGGAGCGCGTTTTGCGGGGTTTTATATGGCACGGGTACTTTGGGATTGTTTGTTTGTTGTTGTTGTCCGTCCCAGTGGGAAAGACACTGCCAGACATCGCTTAGACACTGCGCAAGCGACCATGGATCCCAAATGACCCGGGGATATGGGTTGTGCCCATAATATCAAGACGAGCGTGGTAAACCGTGTAGTACAGCAGAAAGGAGCGAAATCTCTGCCTGTTCTTTGTGAGGGTAAGACATACGCATGCTGCTATCCGTCTGCCAAAGACCCAGGACGACATTTTCTCTGTGCGCCACACCACTTTTTCATGGACTGTTGCCACCAGAGCAGCAAGCACAATCAGTTGGTACCCCTTGACCCAGAAAATGAGGAAGAGGGAGCAGAACTGGGATGGAACGAGTGTTCCTTGGGAGTCAGGATGTGTGTGGTAAGGCTAATTGACTCCTCTTGGGCAGCAGTTTATGCATGGACTATGCAATCAGGTAAGGCGACCTTCTCCCTTTGACCTGTATCAGAGACACCATGCATATCGTGGTTGTGGCTTCTCAGCCTGGAACTATAAAGACCCTCACCGCTCTCCATAGCTTTGTCCATTCGGATTGAGGTACTTGCACAAGGCTCATGACTGCAGCCAACACGAAAGCAACCCCCCCACGGCCCATTTAAGTGCGGCTTGTTGGCAACGTAGGGTGTCTCTTTTCTTGTTCTTCTTCGCTTCCTTCCTCACCCCAGGATACTTTTGTCGATATGGACTTCTCTCATCTCCTTCGAACGGCCCTGCCTCCTTTTGTTGGCAATATCAGTGCCGAAGATAACAATGCCACCCAAAATATTGTCGAGACCCTCTCGCCTCTGCTTGGACTGCAGCTCAATCCTCTCCTGAATCTATTCATGATCTTCTATGATCTGGCTGGCGGTCGCCTTACCACCCTTGGCCTCAACCCGACGTTGATTCTGACCACATTTGGACTGGCCTGGGCGTTCAACAAGATAGGGGTGCAGATTTACGACAACGTCAGCTCCATCCTGGGAAGATATTTTACCGCCTCTATTCAGGTTAACAGCGGGGATAACATCTACGATCACCTGATGAAGTTTCTTGCCAACCGTCAAGACATGACCGAATCTCGCTCGTTGACAGCAGAAACATGGTTCAAACCAACGTCAGAGGAAGCAGACGAGGCTGACTTGTTCAGGACGAAGATTTCACCCGATGGCGAGGGTGTCAATCTGAATTTTTCTAACCAAGAGTCCAAGTGTCCCCCCCGGTTTACACCCGCTATCGGATCACACAACTTTTGGTTTCAAGGCAAATACTTCGCACTGAGAAGGAAACAGGAGACGCTGCACACAAACAACACCTGGGGTGGCTCTCAGTACAGAGACAGGGAATCACTGATTCTCTGCTGCTACGGCCGTTCGCCTGAGCCTATCAAGCGCCTCCTTGAGCATGCCAAGCAAGAGTACTACAGCGAGCACAACGCCAGGACCATTGTCAAGCGTCCAGCGTCTCAGAGCATGAGGAGCTACGGTGGCAGACACAGCTGGTCGATGGTGGCGAATCGACCCGTTCGTCCCATGAGAACGGTTGTGTTAGACGAGAAGCAAAAGATCCAGGTGCTTTACGACATGAACGAATATCTTCACCCTTCGACTCCTCGATGGTATGTACAAACCCCCTAAGAAATCCCCGTGCAGAATAACATCTCTAACTCGCCTTTAGGTACGCAAATCGTGGCATTCCTCTCCGCCGAGGCTACCTTTTCCACGGTCCGCCCGGGACAGGTAAAACGTCACTGTCCTTTGCCCTAGCCGGTGTCTTTGGCCTCGACATTTACGTTATCTCCCTCCTTGACCCGTCGCTAACCGAAGAAGACCTTTGCGCGCTCTTCAACTCTCTTCCTCGCCGCTGTGTGGTGCTTCTCGAGGACATCGACACAGCAGGGCTTACTCGCCCGGGCGAGTCGGCGCCTGGTACTGATAACAGCGATGACAGCGACGACAAGGATGAAAACGACAAGAGCAAGGACAAGGCAAAGAAAAAAGACAAGGAGCCCGAGGAAAAGAAGTCTTCGGAATGGAACGTCGCCGACCTGGCCAGGGAACTCAAGAAGCAGTCATCGAGCGAATCCACCGATAAGAAAGGCATCTCCCTCTCTGGCCTGTTAAATGCCATCGACGGCGTTGCCTCTCACGAGGGCCGGGTTCTCATCATGACAACCAATAAGCCAGAGACTCTGGACGAAGCTTTGATCCGCCCCGGCCGAGTTGACCTTCAAATCGCCTTCACCAACGCCACCCGGGAGCAAGCCTGCGAGCTGTTCAAGAGAATGTACGACGCCGACCGGACCGCCACAACTCCGATGAAAGTCCAGGACAGACCCCAGTCTACAACCACCAACCGCCTCCGCTCCCACCTGAACAAGCTCACAAGAACCATCTCCGCCCCTACCATCCCCCAGAGAGAGGAGAAGGACGGCAACACGACCGACACGTCCGCCGCCACCACAGCAGTAGACCTGGAGTCTGACACCTATTCCCTGCCGTCCTCCGCCTCTCCCACAAAAGTCGCGTTTGCGCCTGAGGAAGTCAACAAGGCGGTAGGATCGGTAGAAACAGACGATTTGAAACCGATCACCCCGGAGGAACTCGACAGGATTGCCGGGGAGTTTGCCTCTATGATCCCCGAAGGCCAGTTCTCGCCTGCGGAGCTCCAGGGGTTCCTGCTCAAGAGGAAGAGGGAGCCCAGACGGGCGCTGAGGGAGGTGGCGGTCTGGGTGGAGGGTACGCTGGAGCAGAAGAAGGCCAAGACGAAGGTTGTCAGGGTGCAGTGATGGGTTGTGCAGCTTTTTTTTTTTTCGGTATCACTTTTCGTTCAACTTAATATTTCTTAGTAGTCTTTTTTTTCTCCATATTTTCTTTGGCAGAGCAGGATACAGATCCATACACACGAGCAACTTGGCTTTTTGCAGCGATTGGAATTTCCAGGGCAGGATAGATACGTGGCAGGTGGGATCGAACATGGAAGAGGAAGGGGTCTGGCGTTGGGTGAGCTTTCCGAGTTTGTTCGCGATGGATGGGATATCTACCTAACCAGGGTATTTATTTCCTTTTTTATTTTTTTCTCTAGAAATGCAGCACATGAGAGTATGAAATATGAAGCGCATTACCACATATTATTTCGAGTACTCACCTCCTCCATCCCTTATACCAGCGACTCAAAAAGCGCCCCGGCCTCGACACATCCGTGTGGGTCCCGGCGTCGGCCGGCCAAGTTTGGCACATCTGTTTCGGTGATCCGGTGTCCGGCCCGGGTCACGGGCCCTCTCTCCAAAACCATTCCGCCATCTCATCTCCACAACCAATTCCCTCTTCCATCGAATCTCACAATCATCTTTTTTTCTCTCACTCGTTTGTCTTGTTTCTCGCTTATCACACCTGACCAACAGCCCACGTCCGTCCGTCCAGTTAGCTGCAGCGCGGCCGCGCCGAGATTCATGCGCTACGGACGTGCCGATACCATCCTTCCCCCTCAAAAAATTCGGACGAAGTAACTCCGGGACGGGCCAGCAACACCGAATAACTGAGATGGCGAATCCTATTGGTGGGCTTAGACATTATGCATGAACAGTGGGAAATCCCAGGTGGAAAAAAGATGGTATGGGTTTTTTTCTAGTGTGAGGTTTTTGTTGGGTTGGGGTTGCTGTCTACCTAGCCAGCTAGTAGGTGGCTATCTTTCGCCGACAGTACGGCTTGGTATAGCACAGAGCCAAGTTAGTTCTTAGCTGTAGATGTTATAGTTATAAGATGGTGAGTATATCTTCCGGCTGGTGGGCTGGTGGGTTAGTATAATGCGAATGGATTCCCTTTCTGATGGCGGAGGTTGGGTTGGAAAGACAGAAGGAGTTAGGTAGGTAGGCATCAGAGTGAAAAGTTAGGATGTTGATGATGATGAGGAGGAGGTTAGAAACGGTGCTCCGTTTGTCTCTCTGAATCCCATCCATCGTCGTTGAGACCACGTAGACGATCTCGTGTCTTGTCCCGTGCTGGAACCCCGAGGCAGCCGGCCCGATCATAACCCAGGTGCCTGTTTCGTCAACCGATTCTTATACCTTCCCTCCAGAGGCGGAGGATTACCAGTCACTTCCTCTGTAAGACGGGACGACAAAAGCTGATGCAAAAACGCACAATCGCGGCGTAGATTTATGCTTGAACTTCTTTCTGGTAGATGTGCCTTGCAGATCCTCCACACCTGACCTTCCTCGAAACATCCAGGCTCTCGTCAGCTTTGCTTCTTAGGATGCAAGTGCGGCTGGGACCGCTACTTGCCCAGTGTATGCCTTCCTGAGGTGCATTTTTCGTTAATGGAAACTGTGGCGTTCTTTCCTCACGATAAGCGTGGTATCAGTAATCGGGGGATCTTCCCCATGTTTCCCAACCGCTTTCCTGACTTGCAGTTGAGGAAAAAATCTTATAAAGTATAGAAGGAAAGGGTAATTGGAAAGGTGGTGTTTTCAGGGGGCGATAGCTGATCACGATTTTCTGCAAAGATTCAAGCCCAATCATCCCGACTTTTCCATCCCATCCAAAAGTTCGGGATTCCGACAGCCAGTTATATCTCTCAGCTGTTCCATCACCCCTCATTGAGGAAGAGAGCCCAACTACCGCATAAGGGGTTGATCCAAAGGGGGCACAGCGGGCTGACAACCAACCTTAAGTTCTCCAGTTCAGGAGCGACTGACTGGTTGGTTCGGCCCTCGAAACTGAAGAAAAAGTCTGGATGGAAACGCGGGGTAGACATCTCCAACAATCCCTTACCTTTCTCCCATCCAATAGCAAAGCAACGAAAAGAACTTGGGTATATATCAAAGCCTGTTAAGAGCAGCCTCAAGACGACTTGCAAGTAAGTACACTGATTACCTTATTACACAAGGAGCAACCTTCCTAATCCGTCCCAAGTTTTTTCCTTCCTCTCCCCCCCACGTTAATAATTGTGCAGGAACGCGGTGAGCAATGATTATGTGCCTGCATAATCGCTTGCATCCTACATCCGTACCAACCCCAACCTGGAAAACCGAAAAATCATGCAAGTCAGCAAGCGAGCCTCTTTCTTTTTTTTTCCTTCTGTCGTACCGGAACAAATTATTATCATTTTGTTTCGTTGTTTAAAATGCTGCCGTCTCCTTCGCTTCCATCATCAAAGTGGAGTCAAGAGTGATGATGTGCATCTTCTCTCGCTGTGATGGAATGTAACGGTGATCATCACGACGTCGGAGACCCCCGGGAAAAAGATCGCACAGACATTCCACGAGTGGACTCCGTAAAAAAAAGATTCCCGGGAACGAACGGTGGGAACGGTCGTCCGGGGGGGCTTGGTTGAAGAATTAAGGGAGTTGAAACATTTCCACCCCCTGAAACAAAATCCCCTCCCCCCACCCCCCAACGCTCCCTTCAGGTTGTTGTCGCCTTGCTCCCTATCAAATCTCGGGAAACGGTAGCCAAGAAGTTGAAAGACGGAGGGTCACAAGCCTTCTATCACGAGGTGACTGTTACAATGTCAACACAAGCGATAAGTAAAACCGGGGACGAGTTGATCCCAGAGGGCCAAAAAGGGGGTTGAAACACCATCACATCGCGACTCGGCGGTACTCGATCTTGATGTAGATAATTTACGGAGATTTGGGGTACGTCACATTCATAGTCGGACTTTTATGTGTCTAATATGGCTCAAAAAAGGCAAAGGTATTCAAATTTATTCAATCTTTCAACTTGCTCATGCGTTGCAATGCTTGCCTCCCTTCCCAGTGGTATCATATGTGTGTGTGTCATTTCATTCCCAATCCCATCCAATATCTCCATCACATGTCATATCCTCCCAAAAAAGAAAGTTCAAAAACGCCTTTCCATCAAGGGTGTTGTTTCATCCCTTCGTTAGTAAACGTCCCGGCTTTATTCCAGAAACAAACAAAAAACTCCATGCCATGCTGATGTCGATGTGTAAAAAAAAAATGCAGCCTGATGCCTCCAGAGTTTAGACCCTCCCAATGAACTTGACACTCCTCCTCCTGGCCGATAGCCCAGCCAGAATCCCCCTCTTCTGCCTCTCCGTATTTGGTGACGTCGGCGACAGGATATCGCTCGGCAGTCCTGGCTGCGAACCACTCATCACAATAGCGTTCTTCTTGACGGCCTTGAGTATATCGTTATAGGTAATTGGCGTCTGCGGCGTCTTGTCGCCAATCCTGTTGCTGTTGCTGTTCTCTCTTTCTTCCTCGTCGTGCACCTCCAGTTGATCCTCCGAGGCCGAGATGGACTGCTGCAGCGAGCTGCGCTTAGTGTTGGCCGATGATGTCGACGGTCTCGGCTGGTGTGGCACACTAGAGCCCGAAGTGTCAAGAGTAGGCCGGCTCTTCTTGCGGGCCAGGCTAAACGACCTCGTGACACCCTTGAGAATCTGAGTGGGCGTCCGTGGTGTTTTGGCCGAGATGGGGGTCGCCTCGCTCTCCAAGCTGTCAAGCGCCTTTGGCACCGTGTCCAGCGAGTAGTGGGATCCGTTGGCGTAGGGGTCAATGCTCAAGAACGGGTGAGGCTTCCTCTTGTTGGTGAGAATATCAGAGAGCAGACTGCTGCTGCTTCGCCTGTTGGGGTTGCTCCGGGCCGAGAGACTGCTTGCTGGTGTGACTGGTCGATCACCAGAAGGAACGGGTGCTGTTGTGGATGGTTTGACAGACACGGACTCGGACGACTCGGTGCTATGCCTTGTCCTGCTTGTGTCCAGAGATGATGAGCTCGGTGAAACGGACCGCTGCTTTTTCAGTGAGAGGTTGACAATCGAGGGTTTGCCTGCAAACACCACCGATACCACTCTTGCCGTAACCTGCTGGCTGCCCCTTCGAGTAGCTGCGGTGGGGGAGTCGGGGTCCTCGATGCTCGAGTCATAGTCGTACTCTGAAAAATCGTCGGCGTCGGAGGAAGCGTCCTCTTCGGAAGAAAGATAGATGTCATGCGGTGTGGTGGCCTGTCCTTCCTCTCCTCCCAGCTTCAGTCCATGATTGTCCAGCATCCTTGACGCCCTCCGTGAACTCTTCCTAGGAAGCTCGGGGATCTTGTCGACGGGGTTTGTGCGAACCCTCTTGGGGCTCGGAGCCAGTGTGTCGGGATGTTCCTCGTCCATATTGTGATATTCGTCAAAGATGGGTTCGTCAAATTGTGCTGCTGTTTGCTTGTTCGTATATGCGATATCCGGTTGCCCGTCTGTCTCTCTGGCCTGTGAAAGGTGACTGTCGGCCAATGGCATGATCCTCCAGAAAGGTTGTATATGTAACTCAAGCAAGTGGCCAAGGGATATAAGAGTCTCGTAGTGGGGGAGGGCAAGCAAAGCTGAGGATCACTGGAATGGGGCGTGGACTATGTATGGGGGACTGAGGACTAGAAGAATGGCAGCAGGTTCCAAGAGGGCGGGAGGGTTTATTTTAATGCAGAGCTACAGCAGGACAGGGTGACGGCCGAGCCAAGAAGTGGGCGTAACGGTCTGCAAGAACCGGGCCCGCCGTCACTCTCAGCCATGGTGGTGATGGTTGGAGGGCTGGTGCATCAGAGGGTACGTACCCCCACCTCCGTTTTCCTGATCTGACGGAACGGATGAACGGCCTGGGGCTGCCCTGTCTTTTGCACTCGCATAACAAGCAAGCCTCTCCCAGGCCCAGTCACGTCCTGGACAGAAAAACTGGCACTGCGAAGCGGGAATAAAGCATTAAAAGATAACGAATAGGCCTTAGTAAATATCAAGAATACCTTAAAATATGCCCTTAATACGTTAAAAGATAGTAATACGCCCTAAGAAGAAAGTGAATAGTCCATTTCTACCATTTTAAAGGTGTGATCTTGGCTTGCAGTACCAATTATTTTGTCCACAGCGTGCCAGTGACCACACAGCACATTCCCCCTGCCCAACCCCTGCCTTCGTCAAGACCCCTGCCCGATCGGTTGCCAAGGATCGCGACCGAAGAAGTTCGAGTCGGATGAGTGTGAGCTGCCTTAGTTCATCCTAAGAAGCAAAAGGGATTGGGACATCTCCGTAGAGCGGAAAAAAAAGTGTGCCTCTATGCCAATTCAGCCAGTTATCCCCGTGAGCGGTGGTAGTCAAGACAGGAGCGAAAGTGCAAAGGACGGACGCTGGTTGGCCTGAAAATGGTGTTTCAGGTAAAAGCTCCTTCTCTCGTCTTCTTTTCCCGCAACGTGGACGACCGCCAAGAGTTCCCCGAACACCACGCACCCACCACACTTAATAATTAGTGCACAACGACATCTGCAGAGATCTAGCGCCGACCATGACCATCATTCTCTTATTCCTGTCTTACACGTCAGGCGCATCACCCAGCGGAGCATCTCATAATGCCGGCTGCTGGCTGGGAACTGCATTCCATCAGATGCACCTGCAACTGAGCAGCAGCGCCCAATCCGGTTTTTTGATCACAGCCACCACCACCTCTCAAAGTTTGTATCTTTTGATCGTCATCAACCCCCTCTTTTTTCCTCTTGTAAGTCAGCCCCAATCAGGTGCTCGACCAGAGAAGCTAGTTTACACCCCGACCCCTTCAAAGAATTTTTCTCTCTCTCCTCATCGTTCGACGGTTTTACCCCCACTACGACCAGTCATTGGCAGAAACACAACCCCTCACAAGAAGGGGTTGACCCCGTTACTGAGTAAAATGATTGGATATCTCAACTCGGAGCCGGGCGGCAAGCAACGGCGAGCTTCCTCCAAACGGCCGGTTCGGATTGGAGGGGAACTGATCGCCTCTCTCTCTTGCACCTGCAGCAAAGTCACGCTACGCTTCCTTTCCATTTCGAGTTTGAAAGATAAACGAAGAGGCGAAAAATACTCATGTGTGTCTTCTACAACGTGTCCAACGTGAGGGGAAGTGGACAACACACCACCACCACCTTAACGGAGCATAACTCGGATCTCCTCCGGCGGCTGGACACATTCCTCCGGCTGTATCGGTAAGTTTTGAACTGTCTCCATTGAGTGACAGTCCGGGATCTCCCAGTGCCGTTCATGATCGCCCGTCGGCCACTCTGACCTTCCGTGGGGGGAGGGGAGGGAGGACTCCCAAAAACGTTGGGTCGGTCATTCATGCTTTCGCTCTTTGGCCCCCCAGCCCCAGATCTGTCTGTCCATGCTTGTGTAGTTTCCAAGCCCGTTCCATCAGCCAACTTGTCAACTTTGTCGGATGCATTCCAACCCGCGCCTTTTTTTCTTCTACAGCCCTTAAACAGCCCAAAACCCGACAGCCGACCCGATTCCCAAGGCTGGGCCGAGCGGGCAGATGTCTTAACCTCTCACATCCCGGGACGCGCGAATCACCAGCCTTGTCGAACTTTATTGTGCTGTTCTGACACTGTGGCTGGGCCTACTAAGAGGTCAGAGGTCAGAGTTCGTCAGCGGCCAGTTCGTTGAAGAGAGGCAGCCGCTTAGATAGACCGAACTGACCACAACACCATGGTCGCAGTCACGGAATACTCTTCCGTTTTTTTTGTTTCTGACTGCCGCCATTCGCGGCATAAACCTACACATTACAGATAACGGAGAACATCCCTCTTCAGCCCACCGGCCGCCCTCCTCCCCCTCCTCGCGGCCGCGAGAAAAGGGGCAAGGCGTCGTCGTTCGGCCCCTATCACACAGAATACCAACCGCTTGCTGTTCTGTTTGCCCTGCCTGATTTATGATTTAGGCCTCGCTTTGAGGACACATTGTGCAATAGTCATTTTCTTGAATTTGGTGTGGCTTCTCGAGGCACGACCGACCGGGCATTATGGCGGGCGTACTACAACATCCATCCATGCCGAGATTATGTATTGTACAGAACTGCAAGATGGGGAACCCCTTGCCCGTGCGTGCAGTTTCTGTAAGAGGTCAAGTAAGACGAAGGATAAGGGTCATCAAGGTCCATCTCTTGTCACGGACGGATCATCTCCCCCCGGGTCCGTTTTGGCGTACTTTTGTAACCGTGGTCCTTTTGCGGGCGATATGTCGATAAGATGCTCCGGCATGTCGATGCAAGTAAGATCTCTGAATGTGTGGACCCGGCAAGACGGCATCTGACATGCAACTTTGGCAAACAACCCCCAAAATCCAATATCACAAACGGTCTTCAGGAATGGCTTCAATAGGGAATCTCACCATATTGTAAGCCACAAACCGCGGACGCGAACATGGACATGAAAACGCGCAAAATGTCAAATCGGCGGCTGCGGGTGCAGGTGCTGAGCGCGTGAGCGTTGTATCACCGCCTTGTTGATTCCTGTACGATGGCTGGACAAGATAGGCTCATGGATGGCCTGCATTCCGAGTTCTTGGTGTGTGGTGGCGTTCTCTACCTGCAAATCAGGAGTACACACTGCCAACGCCTCAGCATGCAGGCTTCAGCTGAGCAGTTCCTTCAGTTGAATTTTTCTGAAGCCTTTCTCAATCCGGAACCCGAAAACAAAAGAGCGGTCGGACAACGTTATCTGACCGCTTGGACAATAGGTTTGAAGGTTGGGTGAGGTGAGGGTGGGCGTCTTGTGTCGGCGGTGTTGCCCGGTCTTGGCCCTGTGGTTGAACTGTTTCGAATTGTCCCAAGCCCTCAACCTCGTGGACGACCTCAGCGCGTGGGTGTATGGAGATAGTTACCAGCGACCAATTGTCTGTCCAAAAATGGTCAGTATTATCGGCGACTCTGGAAACTCGTGGCGACCCTCTCCCAAGGTTAGCCGTCTCACCACGCGCGAACGCTTCTGTCAATTTACTCATAGAGTATCCAGATCTCTTGCGGCACGTCAGTATCAGCCACTCATTTAAGCACTGTTTCCATTGGAAAAATGCGATTCCTTTCTGGACAATGTCTCGCTCAGACGCATTCTCATCTCAAGTCAAGATTGCTTTGTCGAAACGCTTTTGACATTCTGTGACGCTTCAGATCGCGTGTGTGTGCGACGAACAACCACCATCATCTCTCCTGCATGGCGCACTGCATGAGAATCGCACGGCGCCTGGGCGCTGTGGGTGGTCCGTTTTTGGACGGTCCTATAAACGGAGGAGGCCACCCGCGATAGTATTGGAGAAAAAAAGCTCAGAAGAGCAATGTCACCCCCTCGGCGGCAGGGGAAACAATATTCGAGAACTGTAATATCTCGATGTGTTTGATGTGAGTTGTAGTGCATCAAACAGACGATCAATCGGCTCGATTTCATGTCGTTGCTCATCTTCATGACTTCTCTCCCCTCTTCCAAATGATAAAGATTCCAAACCCATCCCAGGGCGTTGGTGTCTGAGCTGTTGCGTCATGAGGTCCAAGCTTCTCTTCTTTCTCACACTCCCGCCAATCACAGTCGAATCTTTTTCTTGATTTGGACTGCAGGAACTATCCCGATCTAGCCTAGCGCTCATCGTTGTCTCGTTGGCGTTACTAAAAATGTTTCATCCGTGGGGCGGCAAGCGACGGGTGAACCAAAGACCCTGAACCCTGGATTTCGACTACCGATCCGGGGACAAGGGTTGTTTGTGTAAGGTAAGCATCTATCAACTTCAACCGAGTCCTGTTTATCTGTCAGAAACATCAACAATCACCGATTCTGCAAGTAATACCGAGCAAACGATGAGAAACTGAATCAGTCCCACCGACCGGGCTAAGGTATAAGTGTGTAACGGAGAAGCTGACCAGCCAACAATGCCAAACTGACAGGCTGCGATTTTGACTGCGGATGCGGCTGACTGGGCTGAGGTCGAGAAGCCTGAAAGAAGGATCACAAGCTAGAGCCCAGAAATCAGATACGGTGACCATTGCTCCGTCCCAAAGGCAAGCAGCTTTCGTCTTCGAGAAGTCGATTGTACATACATTGGGGAATGGGGAGAGTCTGGCACATCGTCTTTGACCGGGCTTTTACCTCAAACTCACACTGGAATTCGGGCTTCACTAGTCGAAGCGTAAAGACGGCATGTGGACAACTACGAACACGATGTCTCATATCCTTCAAGTCTCGGCAATCTTTTTTACGTCGAGAAGCACCAAATCTGATGTTCTAGACTTCATGTCTCGTCTCGGCCTTCTTCGTCTTCATCGCCTGTCAGGATTATGCCGATTCCAACTGACAAGCTTCCAGACTATTTCCCATCTGGAAATGCCGAGCTGGATAATACCCCAGATCTTTCCTCCGGGAACACACCCTCATAATGCTGCTAGCGGATGATCGCCTTCCCCGCCGCTGATGGCGCCGCATATTCACCCGTCTGTGCCACACCCAACGGCAAGAAGACACAGATAAACAGATCAGATACCGTTTTGTGGGCTTTGCTGGTCTGTCTTGCTTATTCACGCTCTAGCCTGCCAGCCCGGTCTCGAGTTTGAGAACACCTGGAATGCATCAGTTGCCACGACCCGATCAACTGATTCAGCCCATTCAACCATTTACTGTTTTCCTTATCAGACCAAGTAGACCACCCATCTTTGTCACCAACAATACCAAATCCGGTACCTTGGAGTAGTCTGATATCAGAAAGCCAGCTCGGAGCCAAGCGGCCCGACCAACATCCAACGGCTGGCTCACTCCCGACAAGGCCCTGATACACGCGGGGCGGAGGCGCAGTTCTCTTCAGACCTGCTTCAAGCCAACCTACCAGTCAGAGTCTGAGATAAGACTTATCTTTTTCCTTCGGTAGTTGACACTTTTCCATCCGTACTCGCCCTTACTGGCTCAGTCGGCCTTGGATGAGCCGGGACCTTGCCCGGGTTGGCTATCCGGGGTCAAGTGCTTACTTAGGATTTAAGGATCTGTACCCCGGATTGTCTGGGCAGATAACATAGCTGCTCAGCCGCTCGGGAATGCTTTAACTTCCGACGGGAGTTGTAGAAACGGGGGCGGGGGTTGCTGGCCCGGGATCGGGCATATTCAATGACAGCCTCTTCACAGGTTCAACGGAGGAGGGGAGATGTTGCATTCAAGTGCCGGTAAGGCAGCAATATGGTAGCCCTAATGTATCATGGGAGTATTGTCGGCCAAGTAATCCGATCTCAGCCCCTGAGGCTTCGACACTATCAGCCTCACCATCACAAGACTCACCATCCAGAAGTCACCAACTCCGAATCTGCCACCACGTGCTCAAAACGGTCTGAATAACTGCACTTCAATCCCAACATCCCAGAGTGTGCTCCGTTGCCACATTAAATGCACGCTTCATTGTAGGTTACCTAGAAGGTATGCAAAGTCCAGAACAGGAAAGACTCCAGGTATGACGAAAATCCTGTTCCTGTACCATGACATCCACCATTTCAGGCACCATCAACCACACCCTTGGCCACTTTCTCTCACACCTTCTAGAACCTCCAACCATTCTGCCCCAACTCACAAGCAAGATAAACAATTTGACCCAGATATATCTCTTTTCATCCATCATACATCCAAAACGGACATCCCCCAAAATGCAACCATCGCCCATCTCGTCGTCATAATCTTCCCCCAAATCACAAAAAAAACTGGGTGTTGTTGTTGTCGAATGCAACTCATTTGCTGCAGACTGACGTAATAACCCAACGTCCTGCCCCCCAATGTCATCGTAGCATTCCCACCCCAAAGATCATCCAACCTAACCACCTAACAACCATATCACGCAAGATTTAACCGTATGTATTCAATCTATAGTTCCGGTACTATAGAGACGTTCATGAGTGAAATTTTCGGATAATTACACCCCCGGTTCTGAAGGTCGCGGTGTGAGATTAAGGATTGCCTCGTTTTTTCTCAAGTCGCGCAGCTTGACTGGGACCGAGGGATGATGTATTGGTCAGGTAAACAGTCTTTTGAGTATAGGTACCAACACCCACAAATCCCGACGAGATGCTATCTATCGCTCATAACATCCTCAGTTCGGATCGGTGTCGCGTGCAATGATGGCCGCCCGGAAGACCGGAATATCCTACCGTCAATCGAGTCTAATCGTAGGACTTCATGGCATTCTCAACATCTCCTCTACCCAGACCAAAGTCAACAGACCAGTAGACTCAACGAGGCTCACACCTCAAATACCCCAACTCCTTAACCAGACCCCGAAAGCACAACAGCAACCATGACTCGCAATAACACAAACTCATCAAACAAGTATGCCTTTTCATAGAATAATATTATAACTGTGTATAGCTGGCACTCGGCCCAACCGGCGACGAGCCACAAGTTTAGTACAGGGCAACATATACAGTGTGCGAAAAGAAATTTCAAAAAATGATAAGAACAAACAATGAATGCAACCCCCCGCCCCCTCTCCAACAGACTCCGGCTTGTTTTTTATCAACTCCGATGTGGCAAGCGAAAAACCCCGGCTCGCCCGCTCTAAAAACCCAACCGCATCCCAAGATGACCTGGCAGCTCCGGCGTCGTCGCTCATTGATGCCAATCTCATGAAAGCCATGCGTCCGTCGTCTTTACATACCATACCACCCAGCCCGCCCTTTCCCATAGAGGCTCACACAGCCTTGGTCGCCATGGCAGCCCACATAAACCATTTTGTCCCCGCCGTGTAGTCCCCCCAAGCAAGTAATCATGAGAAGCCCCGAATTCGTGATGCAATGTGTATTTTTCCCCGCGTATAACTCCGTAGATAGATACCGAGATGTCATTATTATGTTTAATGAGGGAAACCGCCCCGAGCTCGGCACGCGAAAAAAAAGAATGCGCCCGGACCCATGAGTGCTGCACTCGCCTTTCGTATACGCTCCAGTCGCAAGATTATGAGCCCGGCTCATGACCGAGACTCCAGTGACTCAAGCAGAAGCTTCGTAGCGTAGACAGGAAGATCATGTTCACACCAACACGACCTCCCCTACCAAGCTAATTTAGGCCTTGCGAGACCGAGTAGAGGTGCCGTTGGTCTTGACACCGGTGGCCTTGACGTCCTTGCCATGGATGATGGTGCTCGGGTCGGGAAGAGGAGCCTGAGACATTCTGCGGACAGCCTTGCGGCCGGTGGGGCGCTTGCCGTCCTTCTTGTAGGTGGCGAAGTAGAAGGAGATGAAGAGAAACAGGTACGAGCTGAGGATACCAATGCCGGAGAAGGCAGCGAACTCCTCACCCGCGCACTCGCCAGCGGAGGGCATCCAGGGCCAGTAGGTCGAGGTGAAGTAGGTGTACGACGCGAAGTAGACGAAGCCTTTGACGTAGTGTTAGTCAAACTGAGCCAAAGCACCGGGATGGGGTGGCTTAAACTTACCAAGATCAATGACGAACTGGATGATCTGGAGACGAGTGATCCACTCCTTCCACCAGATCTTAACGCCACGCGCGCTCTGGAAGTAGTACCAGTACATGACGACATGGACGAGAAGGTTGAGGCAGATGACAACCCAGGAAACGGCGGTGGAACCAATGAGCTGGGTGTAGCAAAGCAGGGCGGTAGCGCCGTGGTGGTAGCAGTGAAGGAAGGTGAGGGGCTTCTTCTTGAGGAAGAGAAAGCAGGTATCCAACAGCTCGAGGTACTTGGTGAGGTAGTTCAACTGATCATTGTTAGTACGGCGTCCAATTAACTATGGAAAACTAGCGGTCAACTTACATAGTAGAGGACGACCATGGGCTGAGTCCAGCCGCCATCAGCATCGCAGATGGAAAAGAAGAGGCCCTTGCGAACAACAGTGGGAAGCATCTGCTCAATGAAGAGAGCGAGGAGGATGCCGGAAATGGCGGTCAGGTAAAAGTTGTGGATCAGGAAGAGCGTCCTGAGCTTGAAGGCCTCGCGGTTGCGCATGTACTCTCGGCCGCCGAAGATGATGGCATAGTAGATGACGATGAAGATACTCGTCTCCTTGAGGGTAGACATGGGAGTCTGGCCGGGCTGGAAGCGAAAGTCATCGGCGGGATAGCCAACAACCTTCTCGAAGGCCTTGTTGAAGATGGGCCAAAGGTGGATGCCGAATGGCCGGTCCAGCGTTGGGACCGGCAGCTGGTCGAGGATCGAAGCCATTGCGAAGACAAAACGCGATTAAATCTATCGTAGTTCTCCTGATCGGGGGGAGGGCAGTCAGTACGAAGCGTCCAGAGAGTAAGGCAGTACAAAAACACGGTGGATAGGTAGGTGTGTTAAGTGCTTACCTGTCACGTTTCTGTTCGGAACACGCGGATGAAAAGCAAGCGCCCACAGACCGTTTGGAGAAAGGGAAATGCCGGTTCAGCGGCAGGAACCAACCCAAAGAGAAGAGAAGAAAAAGAAGTGTCGCGACACCCAAGCAGCAGGTACAATTGCCGACAAGAAGGTTTGCGGAAAGTGGTGATGGTGGAAGTTTGGGGCGCGGGAAACCAAATATTTTCAGAACCTGGCAGCTGACGGCCTGGCGCAAAAGGGGAACTCGCGAACAGGCTAGCCTCAACCACCTTGGCTCATTTCCAGTTCCTGCATGTGAAGTCTCATTTTCCAGCTGACAATTTTTCTGCCGGCCCAATCATCGCTTGGCATCTCTCGTCTCACCTCGCCGCCCCACCGACACATCGCCAGACCCCGGACCTCGGAATCGAGGATTGGCTTTGTCCGTGTCCGGTCCAGATTGCGATTCCCACCAACTCCCAGCATCTGCGTGCCAGGTCCAGAGCAGCGGACTGCCTGCCTGCGAAAGAAGTCGGACACGGAGCCAGACGCTTCCTGCGCCAGGACTGAGTCGTACGCCATCGCTCACCACGTCTTCCTCTCTCGGCATCCGCCCCCCTTTCCACTGCAGACGTTGCCAGACCGAAAACCCACATCTCGGTCCTATCGCAGCGAGCAGGGTGGACACTGCTTTGTTGTCCTGTTGCCCAGGCCGCCGTCAAAAACAACAACAACACTTTTCTCGCCATTGGCCAATTCGCTGTCGGGATCGGCGGGACAGCCTGCCGTGCTTTCGAACGCCGGCAAGGCCGGAACGCCAAGCACACGGAGATTGGACGGCGGCTTGGGTTACCATCAACTCGTCCCGATCCCGGTGCCGCCGATTCCGGGAGTGCATGTGTTCGGAGGCGGTGACTGCGCTTCTGACAAAAAATTGACAGTTGTTTTAATGACGTATTTTTTTTATATCTGCGGAGCATATAGACGCTCCGTGCCATCGTCTTTTTTCTCACTGTTTAATTGAAGGCATATCGGCACCTTCTCTCCGTGCCACCAGGTCTTCACCACCTTATTTCGCCATTCATCTCCCAATCGAAGGATGCAACAGTCCTGGAACCAACGGTTTTGAGGTGGAATCTGTATCTGGATAAGCCCTCAATAAATAGTAGCGGAACGTGACGCTGAAGAGTGACGGATATCTTTATTGAAGGGTGGTATGAGCGATGCACTCGCAAGATAAAATTGAAAGCATGGTCGATGACATCGGCTTGATGTTTGAGTATTCGACATTATGCATAAAACGAGGTTCTGGTCATCTCAAGCCACCTGCAAGTCGACACAAGCCACATCCAGACCCCACATTAAAAAGTCCGAAACGATCGGTCAATTGAATATTTCTGGTATGCGGGGTCAAGATTCCTGATTCAACGGGAAAGTTAATGAGCTAAGCGGAGAGATATGCATAACCGAACATGGTTCGATTCTATTAGCCGTCATTGGCTGGAAAGCTGCAACCCACGCACACCTCCAAGCTTCTGATCCCGAGTTGACTGCATCAAATCAATCGTAACCAAGCCACTTCCCGGCCCAGCCCACTGTCGACATCGAGCTTCCGCTGCCTCCTCCCGGTCTCGGATCCTTCATAGAAGTCTCCTCTGTCTTTCCACACCTCTCACAATGTCGGCCTCCCTCCTCCGCATCGCCGCCCGCGGCCCCTCCAGCGCCCTCTTCCGCACCGTTGTTGCCCGGCCCCAGCCTATCGCTACGCGCGCTGCCGTTGCCGCCCCCAAGACCTTCAGCACTACGATGCGCATGCGCTCTGAGCAGGCCGAGGAGACCTTTGAGGAGTTTTCTGCTCGGTGAGTGTTGGATTGGTGGGGTTTATTGGCTGTCGAGGGCACCCTGGGTGAGCTTGGAAAGCTCTGAAGCTAGCTTCCTCGACATGACGTGACCCTTGTGCTTGACCCCATATCTGGGCCTCAACCACCAGCCACAGCTGTCTTGAGATGGCCCATGGGCTAACACGAAGCCTCACAGCTACGAGAAGGAGTTTGACAACGTCCAGGATGTTTTCGAGCTTCAGGTATGCATGCTATCATGTTCTTGTCATCATAGCCTCCGCTAACCCGCCTTGCAGCGCAACCTGAACAACGCTTTCGCCTACGATCTCGTCCCCTCCCCCGCCGTCCTTGCCGCTGCCCTCAAGGCCGCGAGAAGAGTCAACGACTTCCCCACCGCCGTCCGCGTTTTCGAGGGTACGATATTTCTTCCAGTTTTCATGCGGGATATTCTTGCACTAGAAAACAGAAATGCTGATACTGTATTACAGGCATCAAGGCCAAGGTTGAGAACAAGGGCCAGTACGAGCAGTACCTCGCTGAGCTCAAGCCCCTTCGTGAGGAGCTTGGCATCGAGCTCAAGGAGGACCTCTACCCCGAGGAGGCCAACTAAATGCTCGCCTATCTAACTCAACAAGCTTGTTTGTTCTTTTATTAGACGACGAATATACAAGGCTAACCCTTACTCGCTTCACCACCCATCCTTAGACTGCACGGCTAGCTTGGACACTATTCATACGAGGCCAAAAGCTAGTTGCTGCCGGTTCGGTGTGAGAGGTTCATCGTTATGGATACCAATGGAACTTCTGGCACCAAATCTCGTTTTTCTGCCTTGATAGAAAGGAAGAAGGAGATACAAAAAATCAATGTGTATATTTTCTTTTAAGCCTGTGTCATCGTCTATGTGTGTGCTCAGCGCGAGCTTAATGGCAATGTACTGACCCAATGCCGACACTTGCCTAGATGTAACGGTATGTACCTAGAGGGGTCACAGTTCTTTCTATTAAAGCTAAGCAACACTTGTCAGGCTTTACATGTACCTCGTACGGCACAATCTTCTGTACAACTCCAACCCGGCAAACCACACCGTCCTATCAGAAACATGAAAATGGCATTCTAATTCGGCATGGATTACCAACTCCATGCTCCCGCAGATACTATGACACAACATCACCTGTCCCTCACGAACAAGAAAGTTGTCTAGGCAATCTTCCTTCACGATCGAACCTCCTCCCCCAAAATCGTAAAGTGCCCTCCTGCCCCCGCCCAGCTAAACTCAACCCCCTCCAGATCGCCCTTCAAAGCCACCATCCTCGGCACCTTGATCTCCTCGCCCTTATGCCCCGTCTGATGGCTGGCATTAAACCCCCAGGTGACCACCCTCCCCTCCTCGGTAACAGCAACCCCATGTTCCGCCCCGGCCTCGACCCATTTTATCCTCACATCATCACCTCCCTCCCCGTCTTTCGGCAATATCCTCACAGGACATAACACAATCCTCGCCCGTCCCCTCCCATCCTTAACAATCATTTCCCTCTCCCACTCTTCATTTTTTGTCAACTTTTCCAAATCCAACCCCGTAGCACAATTATCTACCCTCCCCCAGCTCCACACACTCCCGTCGTCGAGCAGACACAAACTGTGGCTATTCCCCCCGGTCAAGTACCTTATCTTTTTTCCCTTCTTCTCGAGGATCTTCTCGAGGTTGGTGAGCCGGGTCGGGGTCTCGATGAATAGCCCACTGCCTTCTTCACTTCTGCTGGGGTTGGTAACGCCCGTTTGTGCGTAATTGTCTAGTCCCCACCCAAAGACTTTCCCGGTCGAGTCAATCGCGAAACTGTGGTCGGGTCCGGTGGCGATGTCAAAAATGTCTTTTAGTTTTGTTTTCCGGGGCGCGACGGCGCATTCGAGGTGTTGGGTGCGTCGTTTGGGAAGGCGGCGGCCTAGCTGGCCCTGCTCGCTGCCTGCGCCCCAGGTGTACACCTGCCCGGCCTCGGTGAGGGCGAGGATGTGGTTCCCCCGGGCGGAGAGCTTTGTGATTTTGTCGTCCAGCGGGATGAGGACGGGGACGCGTTGGATTTCGACGCGGGGGGTGGAGGACCAGAGGGAGATTCCCTGGGATGACCGGGTGCAGCCCCAGCCGTAGACGAGGCCGGTGGTGGAGAGGACAAAGGTTGCGCTGTCGCAGGCGACGATTTGTTTCCATCTTGGGATTTTGTCTTTTGGTGTGGGGGAGTTGTTGTCAAAGAAGATGACTGGGCCGGGACGGGCTTCGAGGATGTTGAGGTCAAGGTCGTCCCTGTCTTGATCATCTTGGAGGGTGAGGTTCTTGATCAGTTCCTCTAGCCGGGCAGAGGAGGTGTCTCGGCCGAGCGCGCCGTTGTCGTTGACGCCCCAGGTGAGGATCTCGTTTGCCGAGGTCAAGGCTGCGCAGTGCATACCGCCTACGGCGAGCTGGATTACCTTTGCTTTTATTGTTGCTGTGGTTGTTGCTGGTGACTTGGGGCGTGGTGGGGATGGGTAGGAGAGGTAGGGGTTTAGTGTTGGGACCCTGACATCTTCGACGCCGTGATGGGCGCCGAGGCCGAGCTCCCCGTTGTCGTTGTTTCCCATGCAGTAGATTCGCAGGTAGGAACTGGGCGTGTCATCTTGTTGGGTCTCTTGAGGAGACGGCTGTGTTTTTGGCTTTTTGGGAGGTCGAGAAGCGTTTGTTGGCGCGGTGTGCGGGATGGATCGTTTGCGGCCAGATCGTCGCGGTGGTGAGTCCACGTCCATGGTGGCTATGGTTGGCGAGGTTCAGAAAATGTAACTGAGTGTCGGGAAGAATCCAATTCCCAGTTCGTGTTGGTGAAAATCTTGAGGAAAAGGAGGACTTTGCATGGTTGAAGCTTAGTTACGAACACGCAGATATACCTACCTATCTTATAGGCGATGAAACTCTAAACAGTCATGTCAAAGAAGATATGATAACAGATGTTGATTACAAAGATTGCAGGCAAACTCCCAGGCAAGCAGGCATCCATTGAAAGAGCGAGCATCAAGTGCGAAGTCCCTGCCTTGTCCTGTCCAGTTGGGCGTTTTGATGCACACAGTTATCTATGAGAACAGGTCTAAACTCGGATCAAATCCCAGGGTTGACATTCCGAAGATGAACCCAAACCCATAGTCAGAGCCGAGGGTTTGGCATACTTATCTCGGCCATCTTGACGATGTATATGATGGTGCACCTCCCACCGCACATTCCCATGTTCCAGACATCTTCCAAAAGACGTCTGAAATCCATCGTCAATTCAACAACATAAAACCTGGCTGACAAACACAGCTTACAAAGACGAGAGGCTGTGTCGAAAACCAGGCACCCATCCGCCTCCAGCCAATGAGCTTCGCCCACTTACATGCATTCGCCATCAGTGCTGAGGTAACCAACGAAACCAACAAAACAGAGCTCTCATAGTCCAAGGAATATGTGCAGCGGATATCTTCGTTCCCGTTTCATGCAGGAGCAAGTAAAATGTAAATACAGTGAGCTAACCTACAGTTCTTGATAGTAGTAGTTGGATATAACGTTGTTTTGTATGTGGTGCGCCCCTTCTGAGCAAACTCTCATCAGAGACTTGATTCCGAAGACCTTGTTGTTTAATATACGGTGGGGAGGAAGAGTGGCCATTTCAACATGACTGACATCTCAAACCACTATCAGAAAAGTGAATACCTTTCCCTCATTTAACACGCATTTTCTTTCCATACAAACAACTTCCATTCCTCTTTTTATCTATAAACCAGCCAGCCCTCCGTTCAACTTATACCACCTATCAACTCGCACACACCAAACAAAACCCTCTTCAGTACAATAAAAAAAAGATAAAAACTGCATAGGTATATAAAAAACAATAGTCTGGACAGAACACCTCACAAACTCAACAAACACCCCACACCCATACAAAACACAAAAACCCAACCTCACGCTAGGTCAAAAGTCATCGAAACACATTCATATTCCTTCCTCTCTGCCCCGACACCATACTCAAATAGCCCATCTTCCTCGTCTGCCGTGACGGCAAGCCCTACTCTTTCTCCTCAGTAGCAGGTGATTTTCTTTCCTCGATACTATTCTTCCCCGCCGACGATGACCCCTCTTTACTTTCAGTAGATCTCTTCCCCTCCTCATCATCATTTGAGAGGCTTGTCGAGATACGCACATGCAGCGATTGCCCAGGTGGAAGAGGAGGAGCCGGCGACGCCGACCTCGACCCCGCTTTCGACGGTATTTTGTCGACCATCAGAGACGAAGCTGGGGGAGTAGGCTCTTTAACAGTCTTAGAATTGATAATTTTGAGGAGATGCTCGCCTGCATCTTCAAACCCATCAATCTTGCCCAACCGTGACTCGAAAAACTCCACGTCGCGGAGCATCCTATTTATGACCTCATTAGCGAACGGCTTTTTCATGAAGATAAGGCTCGAAAATAACATACCTTTCTTTCCCAACGCCCGACACCTCCACCTCTGCAAACGCCGCCCCAAGCGTGTCCTTATAATTCCTAAAAACCGGCATCATAATGTACCTCACCGTCCCCTCGGGCAAGTGCCTCGTCAGGTTCTTATGCAGCGTAATCGTATCTTTTGCCAGCCCCTCCATATACTCACTGACACCATCCGCAGCAGAAGCATCATTCCATGGCAAGGACCTCAGTTTCCTCCCTGCCATGCCCACTCTACCTGTCATGATCTCGACAAGCTTGTCGTAGATGCTGTTTTGATGTTCCATAAAGTCCCTCCTGACCTTGTCAAACTCTCCCATGGTAGACGTGACGGTCGTGCTGGTGCAGTGGCGCCGCACGAATTCGCGAACATGGGGGATGATGGCCGCCATAAAAGCCAGAGCTTGGGAAGCGAGAGCGAGGTGCTTGGTGGTGATATTTCTCAGGCCGGCGGACCGAGTGGCTCCAGCTCCGAGGATGAGCTGCTTGCATCTTGAGTTGAATAGTTGGAGGTAGGCGATGAGAGAAGAAGAGATGTCGGTTGTCATGGAGGGTATGGAGTTTATCAGTTGGAGGAAGTTTTCCATGCCCGTCATGCAGAGGATGGCTGAATTGGGCAGGAGGTAAGATTCGGTCTCGATAACGGCACTGCGGGTCTTGTTTCTGGCAGCAGCAGCATTGTTGGCGGTGCTGCCACCGTTGGTCTGAGCGGATAGGACATCTGGCTCATCACCGCCGTTTGTCTCACCCTCGCCCTCTTTCTTGGGGGCGTCTGGGTGGGGATACCAAACCTGCGTACCTTCCGTCCACGCGGCAGCATCTCTAGTGCTGCACTCAAGTATACGGTTGAGCAGCTCGGTATCCTTCTCGGTGAAATCAGCCGCATTCCACTGGTCCGACTCCATGCCCTGGGCCAGCTGCTGGGTTTGAGCATCGCCATGGAGCTTGACAAAGTCTGTAATGTGTCCGTTGACCAGCGTTTTCAGTGACGTGCCGCTTCGCCCCGATATAGCCTCGCACTCGTTGGCAAAGTGAAGATTAAGAGTGAAATACCGCAGAAACGAAATGAGATCCAGCCGTTTACTCTGCTCAGAGCGCACGCGAAGCACCTTGACGATCTTTTCTTGAGCTGTGTCAATGGCTTGCCCGAGGAAGTTGGAAATATCGACAGCCGCATGAATCTCCTCCTGAGCCTCAACTGCGGCCCTTGATGGGGGTCTTGCTGGGGGGCTCATAGGGGGTGATCTGAGCGGTGGCGACTTTAGCCCAGATGGACCCGAGTCGCCTATCGTACTTGCAACATCCAGTAGAACCTTCATTTGTGTGCCCAGTCTCCTTAGAGCTTCAGTGACACCAATATAGATCTCTATCAGCAATTTTTCAGCATCCAGAGCGTCCAGTGCGCGCAGGTTTCTTGCCAGCTTTATGGATCGGTCCTGTTGCGTGCGTGGACTAGCACCTCGGTTTCTTGTTGAGCTAGATTGCATCGACATCATGGACGCCGTGTCGTCGTCATCGCTCGAGCTAGGCAGCGGCCTTCGAATGATGGCCTTAATCTCCTTCATTGCTGCCTCGCGATAGGCGGTAGCCGCCACGGTGATAAACTTGGCCCGATGAAGTCCTGTTAAACTAGGCAGTAATTCCACTCGCAAGACATCGGTGGCTGCCATGTATGAGGGAAAGGCTGATGGTTCACGACTGTGGGCTCCACGGGCGCGCATTGAAGCACTACTCCAACGCATGAGCACCTCCCGAGTAGAGACCTGTTTGACGTGATTTTGGAGGTCCGTAAGCAGGGTATGAAGAAATCTCGCTTCATAGGCCTTTCCAATGCGAAATCTCAATGTAGCAAGATCGCTGCTCACACCCTGGAGGGCTGTGGCACCCCGAAGATCCACCAACTTGGCTCCAGATTGACTGGCATCCTCTGGGAGCTCCCCAGAAATGAGCCTCTCCAGAGCGTCAATGTTGTCCAAAGCTTCACTGATGCTCCCAGCATCTACCAGGGACTCACAGACAGCAACACCATCCACTATTTTCCGTAGTTGTGCCACCGCATCGTGCAACTGCTTCAGATTTTCTCTCTTTCGGCGCTGCTGTACAATGTTCAGCCCCCCGGTAGCAATCTCTTCGTCGAGAGTTTCCAGCTCTTTGCGCAGCGCTTTGATCCTCTCCACAGAATCAGCTGCTTCCGAGTGTAGTTCTCGAAGGGAACCCAATGCACTGAAAAATGTCGTGGATGCCGTGGATATAGACTGAATCAGATGCCATTCAATTGTATCCATGTACCACGAGAGCTTTTCCTGGAGAATAGCATTTGTTGCTAGAGCCTTCCGAGGCGCCGCAGCCTGTCCATTCGGCCCCCCCTTATCATCTCCCGGCGCTGGCCTCACCACCTCGGAGCGCTCACTGACTACATCGAAAGTACGTGGGTTTTCGAGGTGGAAATCCTCCTCAAAGTACACAGCTGGAACCGTCGACAGAGGCGGTGGGCCTTGGGCTTGTCGGCTTCGAAGACCCGAGCTGGACCGTCGGCCTACAGTTGGTGATTCTATCGAGGAAAGAGACGTGATTGACGCAGTTGAAGTTCTCCTTGATGACAAGCCAGGCCGCCGTGCAGGCCGCAGGTGTCCCTCGTCTACTGGCGTGTCGGGAGCCTCATCGGTCTTAGTATTTCGCCGGTTCAAAGCATTCGCATTCTCGTCCTCTTCGGCCTGAATGCGCCGCAACTGCTCATACAAAGCGCCAACCTGGGAGAGGTAGGGTTTAAACTCGGAAGCATCAACGTGGGGTACATTTGTAAGTGTTACGGGAGGTATGTCTCGGGCAGTCGGAGGTTTGTGCGCGCTCGAAGCAGGTGCTGAGGTATGTGGAAGTAGGCCTGTCCGAACTATAGGGGGTTGTAGTAACGTAGAAATGGCGTTCTGACCGGATTCGAAGACGGCATTGGTCCAGCCGGTCGAGGCATCGAGCGAACCGCCGACGGAATAGATGGAGCTTGCCGTCGAGTCTCTTCGTTGTCGTTGTGGGCTGCTTGGTCCTTTGCTACAAAGCTGTTAGCTGTTGCTGGCAATGTTATTGGAAACAGGGGTAAGCGCATCGCACCCGTGAAATGGGAACTCCGTTCGATGGCCGGACAATGTCGACGATAAACTATCGACCGACTTGCGCCCACCCTGGTTTGTGAACATGATGACAGATGCGCAACCCCACTGATATTCCCCTGCCACAAGGCGAAGTTATAGTCCTGCCGGAGAACATCCAGGGATTTGAGTTGTGACTCCCGTAACTAACAACAATTGCGAAGCTGACAGATCACCGGGGTATCATAATGGAGCTGACAGAAACATGTAACAAATGAATAAGAAGCGGTAGGGCGCCAAAGAGGGTCGGTCGCAAGTCGTCGCCAAGTTGATACTTGGAACAAAGTAATGGGTAATATTTGTCTTCTCGGTTTTCTCGTCACAGGCCGTGAAGGTGTCGTTGTTACAGGTGAATGTAGAGAGCTTCAGGTTACAGCTATGGTTCAGTAGCCTGCCAAATGCGGCTGGCAAGCTCCCTGTCCATCGGCTGCATAGGCCACTAGGCCACATCATCTAGCAGCATAACGGGGGCATCGCTGTATCCGAAGCCGCTTCCCGCCGTTGCACCACGCTCGGACCATTCAGAGAAACTGACAGGGGGTTTAATGGGTTCCACTCCATCAACGCGTGTGAGACGCGCTTTGGGCTGCGAGAAAGGGGTTCGTGTCGTGATTTTCTGTCGCCGTACCAACTTTGGCCCCTCCATTCAAATCGCCCTTGTCAACACACCGCCTGCCGTCATCCTCACCACCCTCACTTCTAACGCCCATAGCAAGCGAGTCGAACTCTCCACTTTCATTTTCTTCCAGTGGTGAAGCCTTAAAAACAACATGGATCGCCAATCAGTATTCACCAGCAGACTATTCAACGACCCATTTGCCGAAAATGAAGATTCCAATGGCGCCATCCGCGCCCTCCTCGAGGCCTTTATCATGGAATACAGACTCGACAATGCCTATATCTATAGGTAGGTTCTTGTTGTTGCTTTCATCTTATGAGCGGATGCTGACTTAACTGCAATACAGAGACCAACTGCAAGAGAATGCGCTGCTGAAAAAATACTACTGCGATGTCAACATCGGCGATCTGATCAGGTTTAACGAAGAAATTGCCCACAAACTGGTGACGGAACCAGCAGAGATCATCCCACTGGTACGGACTCTGTCTCTATAGCCGACATTACACAAGCTAACACCCTCACAGTTCGAGCTCGCCTTGCAGCGGTGTACACATAGAATCGTCTTCCCCCACGATCCAAATGCCAAGATCCCACCTCACCAACTCCTCCTCCACTCCAATGCCGAAGATATCTCGATTCGCAACCTGGACTCCCTCACCATTTCGAGGCTGGTCAGAGTACCAGGCATCGTCATCGGTGCCTCGGTGATGTCCTCCAAGGCCACAGAAGTCCACATCGAATGCCGAACATGCAAGCACGCGCAGGACCTTCACGTCTCGGGTGGTTTCAGCGGTGTCACTCTTCCCAGAACATGCGGCCGCGCTCGAATTCCAAATGACCCAACCGAGAAATGCCCTATGGACCCCTACTTTGTTGTCCACGAGAAGTCAAAATTCGTCGACCAGCAAATCATCAAACTCCAGGAAGCGCCCGATCAGGTCCCAGTCGGTGAACTTCCTCGCCACGTGTTGATCTCGGCCGACCGTTACCTCACCAACCGTGTCGTCCCAGGCTCCAGGTGCACAGTAATGGGCATCTTTTCCATTTACCAATCCAAAGGCTCCAAGAATACCTCTGGCGCCGTGGCCATTCGCACGCCTTATCTCCGCGCGGTAGGTATCCAAACGGATATCGACGCAACCGCCAAAGGCCAAGCCGTCTTCTCTGAAGAAGAAGAGCAAGAATTCCTCGAACTCTCCCGCCGCCCAGACCTCTACAATGTAATGACCGACTGCATTGCGCCATCCATCTACGGCAACCGTGACATCAAAAAGGCCATCTTGTGTCTTCTCATGGGCGGCAGCAAGAAGATCTTACCAGATGGGATGAAACTCCGCGGTGACATCAACGTCCTCATGCTTGGTGACCCCGGTACCGCCAAGTCCCAGCTTTTGAAATTCGTCCATCAAGCCGCCCCCATCGCCATCTACACTTCTGGCAAGGGTTCTTCCGCAGCTGGTTTAACTGCGTCGGTCCAGCGCGATCAATCAACCAGGGAGTTCTACCTCGAAGGCGGTGCCATGGTTTTGGCCGACGGCGGTGTAGTGTGTATCGACGAGTTTGACAAGATGAGAGACGAAGACAGAGTGGCTATCCACGAAGCCATGGAACAGCAAACCATTTCCATTGCCAAGGCTGGTATCACTACCATCTTGAACGCGAGAACGTCAGTGTTGGCGGCGGCAAATCCTATTTTTGGACGGTACGATGATATGAAGACGCCTGGCGAGAACATTGATTTCCAGACGACTATTCTGTCCAGATTTGACATGATTTTCATCGTCAAGGACGAGCATGAGAGGGGCAAGGACGAGAGGATCGCCAAGCACGTCCTGGGAATCCATATGGGGGGGAGAGGATTGCAGGATGAGAGGGTGGTGGAGAGCGAGATTCCGGTGGAGAAGATGAGGAGGTATATCAGCTACTGCAAGAGGTTTGTCTTCCCCTTAACTCCCAAAATCATTGAACTGTACACTAACAAAACAAAAACCAGCCGTTGCGCCCCCCGCCTTTCCGACGCCGCGGCCGAGAAGCTCTCCTCCCACTTCGTCGCCATCCGCAAGCAGGTCCACGCCTCGGAACTCGAAGCCAACGCCCGCTCCTCCATCCCCATCACGGTCCGTCAGCTGGAAGCCATCGTCCGCATCACCGAGTCGCTCGCCAAGCTCTCCCTCTCCCCGATCGCGACAGAAGAGCACGTCGACGAGGCCATCCGGCTGTTCCTCTGCTCCACCATGGACGCCGTCAACCAGGGCTCCAACCAAGGATCCCGGGAGCTCAACGAGGAGGTCTCCAGAGTGGAGGCGGAGCTGAAGAGGAGACTGGCGATTGGATGGAGCACGAGTCTGGCGAGCCTGAGGAGGGAGATGGTGGAGAACAAGGGGTACAGCGAGTCGGCGCTGAACAGGGCGCTGATGATGATGCAGAGGAGGGATACGATCATGTTTAGGAACCAGGGGAGTATGGTGTATAGAAATGGAGCGTGATGTTTTTGTCGCATTTTCAGTTAGGTTATTTTACGATATGAAAAGGGGGGCGCAGGGCGCGGAATAAGGGTTGGGTTCTAGCATTTGGAATGGATACCATGAGGCCAATAAATGTCTGATTTCGAGTTGTAACCATCATTGTCAAACCCCCTTTCAAACTGCGCAAGCTGCATGGTAAGTCAATCGAAGATATCAACCAAGTATCCATCCAATCTGTTTCTTTCAGGGCACTGACTCTAGCAGATATCTCTGCTGCGTCAGATGTAACTGGCTTCTCTATGCATACTACACCCATATAAAACCCAATCCAAACAACCTGAACCAAAACCCATCACTCTCAGTCTAAATCAACGCAATAGTATGATCATCCCTGATACACGCCGGCACCCCCAACCCAGCCTCCTTCCCAACCACCGCCGGTCCCCTAACAACAATCTATTTTCTCAACGTTAGCAACACTTTTTCCCCTCGAATAGAAATTCAATAGGACAGTTCTGATCTTACCTCTCCCTGACTCTTCTCATCGTTATTCCTCACATCCCCCAAATCCCTCAACAAAACCTCCACGCTCGCCACCGGCGGACCAAAGTGTTCTCCCCCTCTATAATCATACACATTCGTCTGCGCCACCGCCCCCGCAACCTTCGCCGCCGTCAGCGCGTACACCACTCTCGCACCGGTGATCAACCTCAAATCATTCAGCTGCTCCCCAGTCAACCTTTCCGTTCCACCACCGCCGATCCTTTCCGCAGTGTATACCAACCTCAACTTCTTCCCTCCGGGGAACGAAGGGCGGAAGGCTTGGTTGTAGTAGTTCGTCAAAAACCCCCCCGAAGGAAACGCGCCGGTTTCGACTAGGGAGCGGGACAAAAGCCAGTGGAGGTCCTTCCCGATGGTGGATTTCTTTAGCGAAGAGGAGACCTCCTTTTGGGTGGCTAGGAGGGCGGCGGGGGTGGCGGCGATGACGGTGGGGGACACGGCTGAGGAGCTGAGGATGACGGAGAGAGATGGGGCAGAGGGAGCAGACGAGTTGAATGCCACCGAGGAGTTGGAGAACAGGGCTGTGAGGGTGAGAACCAGGGTGTGAGAGTTGGCCAACGAATCAGCCGGGAGGAAGAGGTCGGATGGACCGAGGCGGCGGGCGGTGGGGATGGCGGTTAGCTGGGCGGCAATGGCAGAGACAATGTTGCCAGAGGTGAACTTGACCATCTCCTCTTGTTGGTTGTTTGCCTGCTGCCAGAAGATGGTGACATCCTTGGGTTCGGGCTGGTTCTCGAGCGGAGGGAGGGATTTGCCGGCGTCGATGGGGGAGTCGTTGATGATGTCCTGCCAGGTCGAGACGTTGACCTTGCTGCCGGTGCCCTGGGGCACTTCGTTCCAGTCCATGTGCTTGCTTCCTTCATCCACTACCCAGACGAGCTGACGCAAAGAAGGGTAGGACTTGATCACAGTGTCAAAGGGGAAGGATCCGGGGGCGGTCACGACGGAATCGGCGGCGGAGCGGCGCAACATGGAGATGACGGCGTCGTCGGCTTGGTTAAAGGGGAGGACAATGGCCGTCAAGTTGTAGAATGCGCAGGCGAAAAGGGTGACGATCAGTTCGACAGAGTTCGGGAGGTAGATGGCTACGCGGTTGCCACCTTGGTTGAGGAGGTGCTGGCCGATGAGGTTGATTTGGCGGGTGAGGGCGTCGAGGTCATGCTCCTTTACGCTCTCGGTGCCCTCGACGGTGAGAATGCGGCCCTTTGCGCCCTTGTCGTCGCCCTCTTGAACACCAGCGATGGCCTGGCGCCAGATATCCCTAAGGTCGCCATCACGGCCCCGCGCCCACTTGTTGGCGCCTGGGTCCTTGACGTTCAGGCCAGTGTGGAGAGGCAGGCCATGAGGGGCAGCTTGGGGCCGGTAGACAGAAGACTCTTTGGGCTGGCGCACGGGGGAAGCCTGGGACTGACGGGCAAGAAGGAAAGGGTGAATATCAGGGTCTTGGCGAGTTGAGATCTGATAGGTGATGAAGCCGATGAAAAGGGTGACGATGAGACTGGTCCAGATGTTCCACTGCTTAAACAGGCCCGTGACGGCCTCGTCGAGCTGGAGCAGCAAGTTGTCGAAGGACCCCATGTTTGACGAGCTTCGAGATGCTGTTTGTGATGCAGAAAGACAAAAGTTGTGGCCCCCCGCGCAGCTGTAAGGGGCCCTGTTCGTTAGTGTATGGAGGATGCAGCCGGGCCGGGACGGGTGGAGATCCGGGACCTTGGTTTGCGAGCTGGAGGTTTGGGCCGGACAACACGGGGGCGGGGCGGATGCCTGGAAATTCAATGGCGGGGGGGAGCTCCTGCCCGACAGGTGGGGCGTTAGCGGGAGTTAGCGGGCCGCTGTGTGCCTGCCGGAAGAGAGACAGCTGTTGATGCCAAGTCTCCCAGCTGCCAGAAGAGGACCCCTGCAGCATCGCGATGTTCCCTGAGAACTGGGGAAACCGCATTTGTTTGATGTTTTGACGCGCCGTCATTTTTGCGCAACTTCCGGGCTTGCGTCCGGCCATCCCATTTTACTAACCAACAACTATCAACAGGGTCCCAAACAGCTATAACCGCCGTCGCCACGACAATTACGAGATACCTTGAGCTAGCAGCAGATACTTACTGCCCGTCGGCCAAAGCGCATCTTACCGCAATATCCACCATCACCATTCGCGAGACAGTCCACCGACTGTCGTCGCCCATTGAGCGCCCATTATGGCCTCAACACCCGTCAAATCGACACCCATAAAGCAGATTTCAACCACGCCCGCTGCCACCGAAAGTCCCGGCAACTGGAAGCACCCTCGCCTGGCCGAAATCACCGCGCGCCAAAACAGAACCACCTTCTCCCAAAAGAACGTGCTGCAAATCGTCTATAATGTCGTCGCCATTGCTGGATTACAAGTACTTAGGAGATTTGTGGCCCCTTACAGCCCGATTAGACTGTATGTTTGCCTCCCATCCCCCCTCCGGCCCGGCCACCCTTACTAATTTCTCCTTCTCCAGAGATAAACTCCCCTACGGTCATTACCTCCCCCTAACCCTCCTCATCATCCCCCTCTTCAACATCCTCCTCGCCCTCCTCCCCGCATTCCGACCAAAAGACGACCTCTCCGATATCCCCCTCACCGCCGCCCAGCGCGAACTTCTCGGCCTTGTCCCCGTCAAAGGCGCTCCTACCCCCAGCTCAGCAATCTCTACACCACCAAAATACTCGCGTACCCCCTCCCTCGCCGGCTCTCCTGCCGGGTCTGTCCGCTCCTACGCCTCCTCTCCCTTGTCGAACCGCAGCACCCCGCTCGGAAACTATTCTCCGTCTCCAACCAAGGCCGCGAATTTGGTTAGCCCCTTGTTGCAAAAGGCCACTCAGAACACAGGGAGGAGGGGCAGTTTCGGCAACAGCTTGAACAGCTCGACGATGAGTTTCGCGAGCAGCACGACGAGTAACACCAGCTTTGGGAGTTCGACGATGAGTGGCCCGGTGTTCAGCGACAGTGTGCGGGATAGTTTGCTGCTTACGCCGACGCCGGTGAATGGGAAGAGGAGCAGTGTGACGCTGAACAGCAAGTGGCTCTATGAGCGGGGGAGGAGGGGGAGTAGCAGTAGTTGGTTGAGACAGGATGGTTTCTGAACGGGTTTGGAAACACAGAGGAGTACTGGCTAGAGCAAGGGAACTTGTGGAAGGAGAGGTGAGGGTTCATGAACAGGGTTAAAACGGGGTTTATAGGATCGGAGTCAGAGGCTTGTTCTTATTGGCATAGCATGCATTTATGAGATTTGTAATTGTTTGTAATTCGTCGCCCGGGTGGTAGATGTTTACGTGAGGTGTCGAAAGTCTGAACATCACTACATCATGAACATAACAGCGGTTCAGGGGTGAGTGATCAAAATCGGCCTGAATTTATACCTATAAAAGAAAGACCCAAAAAGCTAAGCAGAAACTCCAATTTTCTCACAACCTAGATATCTTTAAGCCCTTGCCCCACCGGTTGTCTTCTTCTTGGCCTGCTCCTTGGTCTTGATCGCTGGAAGAGTAAACTTCTTGCTCAGCCCATTCTTCAACGCCTTCCACTTGCCCCAATCTTGGTTCTGGTTCCATGTGAGGAATCCCACCCAGGGCTGGACATTGTAGTGGAGCTTGAGCTGCACGTCTTCTGTCTGGGCGAGCTTGCCTGATGGGTGGGTGAGGGGGTACTTGAGGCGCTGATTCTTGATTTGGAGTTTACCACTGTACATCTTGTCAGTATTCATATTCTTGTATACAGAGAATAATTGGACGCTACACACCGGCTAGGATCAATGCCCTTCCCATTCGAGCTCTTCCTTAGCCTCTTGAGCTTGGAAGGACTGAAATTCCCCAGGTGGTCACTGCTCGGCGCGGTGATGATCGTGTCCCAAATCACAGCCTGGTTCGTCGCGTTGTTGTTCTGCGCCGACGGCCACTCGGCCGTTACGTAGGCGAAGACTTGCTTGGTGTTCCATGTGAACAACGACGAGAGATCGGCGTCGAGGGTGAACTTGATGATGGCGTATTCCTCCTTTTTGTGGGAGTAGTAGTCTGCCCGGCCTTTGACGACCTGGAGCTGGGTGGTTTTGAGGACGTTTACGGTTGGTTCGCGGACCGAGAGGAAGTCGGAGGCGGAGATGAAGAGGGCTACGACGAAGGCGACGGTGGTGAAGAAGCCGAAGGTGTTTTGGAGCCGGACGAGGGAGGAGTACATCTTGGTGGGATGCGCTGGTGCGCGGTGGATTGGTTTCTGTGGGTGTCGAAGGGAATTGGACTTTCCCCTGGTTGTGAATCGGGGGTTGTCACCTCGACGGGCTCATTTGCTTGCTGGGGTGGTTGTTTGCGCCGCCAATCTCGAAACGTGGGAATCGCAAAAGGAAGCTTTTCTGGCAGCTAGGTTGCGCCAAAGGATCCTGTCACAATGGAAGGCTCCTTGAGGCCAGATTGATATGCAGCTATCGGGGATAAGCTTCCAATCGTCTGGGGTCGGTGGCATCAGGTTAGGGTTATGTATTGGATGGTTGGGCATGGGTAGCGCGGGGGATCTCGTATCTTATCAGCGGGAGCCCACTGTCCCCCCTTGACGGTCGCAGTGACGTCCGACCGCTCAGCTAGGTTGCGGCAGTGTAAACCACCACCGGTCGCGATCTTCACGATACTACTATGCTCCTCACCCCTAACCCACCGCCAAAATGGGTGCCAGCGACTCCAAGTTAGTCTTCAAGAAAGGCATCTTTAGACTGTCTGAAGAACGCCATATTCCTGCCGACGATGCATACTGGGCCCAGGTTCGTTAACAAGCAGCCAAAGCTACCTAGATAGGGCAATACGTCACGCTAACCCACCGCGTTCAGTTCTGGGAGCTCCCAGAGTCGTCAGAGGACATTTTCAGTCTTTTTGCTCCGGCCGATGTTCGACGAACCCGCGACAATGCGCTCGAGAACTTGGAAACGTTGATAACAGCCGTAACCGGACGGCTGTTCATGCTTCGTCACCACCCGTCTTTCCCCGACCACGAGCTTGCCCCAGAGAGAGAGGTCCTCAACTGCGTTCGCGTTCTCACGAGAGTTTTACCATACATTTACGAAAAAGAGAGCTTGCACGAATGGGAGGATACCTTCCTGTGGACGCCACGGCGCAAACGATCCAGGAAGTCCTCTATTGCAAGCGAAGTGCTGTTCGATGGCGCGGATGGTATACCGAAGACACCGGTGGTCGAGTATGAAGACGCGAAACCCCTGGCTGAGGAACTCATCGATACGATAACGGATCTGCTCTTCTTTTCAGACCTGACGGTCCCCAAGGTGTCAAATGGCAAGCCAAAGGTGACCTATAGCATCTGGCAGACTGGTGTTGGGTGTACAGTACCTATCGCCACGACGAAAGATCATGAGAGCAATCGATGCGAAATACTTCGTCTGCTTCTGACGCTCACCAGCAAGAGCATGTACTTGTCTTCGGCAACCCTGCCTCAGACAGGCACCAAGGCTCTCACCTATATCTGCACTTGTCCAGATAAGCAGGTGGTTCTTTCGGTGCTTTGTTCGCTGCTGAATACGGTACGTCCAGGCCTTAGCTATTGATCGTGACTGTAGCTGACGGTGGTAGACTCTCAAATATAACCCAGCTACCTGGCTAGCTCCTTACAACGCTCTTGTGCCCAACCACCCCAAGCAAGTCTTGGTCACGTCCACGCTACAGTTTCTCTTGGCCACCCTCCTATACCCGATTCCAGAGAACCCAGGGCTTCCAACACCGAAAAATTACTACCGACACTATCTAGGTCGCTTACACAGACCTTCAGACTTCCAGTTCATTGTGGATGGCATGACCCGGGTCCTGAATCAGCCTCTTCAGGGGTCATACATACCAGGAGCTCATGCGGCTGTTCGGTTTGCCCCCGAGATCATAATGCTATTCTGGGAGGTTACCCAATGCAACAAGCGATTCCGGTCTTTTTTGATCGACACTGGCAGGGCATATGACTTTGTCATCTTGATCTTGTTTTATGCCCTTGAGTACAAGAATGACGCTTCCAAGCAAGGAGTCGTGAGGATGTGCGCCTTTTTGCTGCAGACGTTGAGCGTGGAGAAGAACTTCGGCACGAATCTCAACAAATCGTTTGATGCTCAGGACACTCTGCCTCCTGCGATTCGGATTGCTGGGTTCAGGGGTACATATGCTGATTTCCTCATTCAAGTGAGTTGCGTTCTTAGATATGACTAACAGGTGTGGAAACTGACCAGCAGTAGTCCATTTATGCCCTCATCACAACCAGCCAGGGCAAGCTGACAGCCATCTACCCGGCGCTGTTGGCCATCATCAACAACATTGCCCCGTATCTTGACGGTTTAGGCGCGCCTACTTGCTCCAAGATTATGCATCTCTTCAACTCCATGTCTTCACCTTCGTTTCTGTTGGCCAATGAAACCAACCATTCGTTGCTGCGATCACTCTTGGAGGCGATCAATGCAGTCATTGAACATCAATACATACAAAATGCCCAACTGGTGTTTGCAATACTCAGGAACAAGAAGAGGTTTGAGGCTCTTCGCTCATTCACACTGGAGAGCGGGCAAGAGGAGATGGAAAGACGCAATCGACGGAGGAAGGATTCAGGGGCGTCAAATGACCCACTCCAGGCCGATTCAACTAGAAGTTCATTTGAGAGTCCAAGGAGCCCGGTAACACCCTCCTCACGGGCGCCTGCACTAGGCGACGTGCCAGAGGAAGACGGGACATTTGCTATTGGCGATGATGATGATGATGATGACGACAGTGACGATGAGGAGCGGCCAACACCAGCTGCATCCAGTCCCAGTGAAAACCCATCACGGGCGTCTTCTGTTGCGTCTCCGGTCGATGATGATGTACCGAGACAGCTGCGCGGCATGTCGGAAAAAGCTAGAGGCAAAATGCCGGCAGGAGCGCAGACCTTCTCGCGTCAGAACAGCACGACCAGCCTGGGCAGCATGTCCCAGTCAGTCCCCGGTGTCTTTGAGCCATCAACGCAGTGGATCGAGACCTGGCTGCCAGAATTGCCACTGCACACAATCCTGACCTTGATCCAGCAGATTTCAGCTCTGGTCCCACGACAGGCTTTCGCGTCTGATGCGCCTCTGCCTGCCACGTTGGACAAGATCAGGGAGATTCAGCTCGTGGGTGTCGACCCGACGCCCCCGAGGGTGCACACGTTTGAGTGGTCGCCGCTGGCTCTGGGGTGGTACGAATCCTTGCTTTGGGGGTTCATTTTTGCCAGCGAGGTGCAGGTGTCAAAGGGGACGATGGGCATTTGGAATGCGACGCAGATCAAGCTTTTCCGGGTGCAAGAGACGGCGCCTCAGGGGCCCAGTTTGACATCCCCTAGGGGGGCCGTAGACGCGGTGGGAAGCAACATTGTGTCGAGGATTGGGCAAATCAACTTGCGGGGAGCGGTGCCAGGAGGTGGAGGTCAGGCGCCGGGAGGTCCAGCGCCTCCTGCTCCTCCACGAAGCGGCTAGTCGGTCACTATGGAGTAAGGGAACGGATGGCAAATTCAAACTTGTTTAACAGATGGGAGCGCGCGTCTTGTGAGACGGAGGTGTTATCATGACATGTGGCTGTGCAAGGGATTTTTGGTGATAATCACTCGCCACCTCAGGTCTAGAAGGTGTGGCTTGAAGAAGGATAACTTGCGAAGGGCTAGAACCTTTTTTATTTTTAGGAATACCGTACATCATGATCATCGGGGTGTGATGAAGCTTGCGTGTTCCGCAGCAGCAGATCATGGGATAAGGAAGAAGATTGGTGGGGGTGGGTATCAACAGCATCAGATAATTATGTAGATTTATACAGTATTTCCATAGCACATAGCACATTTTACACGCAATACATAACTACAAAGAACGTTATGTTCGGCAACAGAGTGGCAAGCAATCTACACTAACGAGATATCCAATGCTGCATGAGATGGGTTTGGTCAGTCTAATGAATCTTGACACACGGTTATGAGATTAGGAACAGTAGCCAAGTTTTTTAGGAGGGGGACATTACGGAAGTAGTAGCAGCAGCAGGGAAAAAAACGAGCCACATTCTGCCACAGGCTGGGTCGATCATTTCCGAAATCTGCACTACCACCATTCGTCAGCACCGCCACCGTTTCATTATTTCTTTTTTACCAAGAGAAAGTCGGGAACGTTGGCAACGGTTCTGTCTGTGGCGCGAGGCTTGTTCACTCCAATCAAGGGAGAGCCAGCCACAGTTTGGACCCTTGGTGCTTCCCGCGGTTCTTAGACACTGGCAGGGGTGGTAGGTACTGTACAATGTGACCAGGACCCTGGAAGCATGAATTAGCGGGTTTTTTTTCTGGAGCATTTGTTCCTGACGACACTTTCTCTTTGTCACTTTTTTTCTGGCGGGTGTTTTTGTTTTTTCACCCACCCCACCCCCGGACACTGCTGCTGCTGGGCGGACTTCCCCCGATCAGCCCTGCCTGAACAGTTTTGGTTTGTTTGTTTGACCGAGATTCTTGACAGGGCGGGGAGGAGGACGCCGGGTGATGACTCCGGTTCCTTTTGTCCCTTGTTATCTTATTCTTGTGTCAAAACATCCTGACTATAAAACGATAGTGTTTCTTTGGCACTTGGAGGGTGCCTCTTAGGATCGGGAGCAGGGCTACGAAACTGGTGTTAACCCGACGTGTATATTACATACACACACGCGTGGCAAGGTCTGATGTACCCCGACTTGGAGTGTAGCCGTAGTTGGAGGGTACTTGATGCACAATGCATGCTACAAGTGTGGGGTGGGAATGCATGTATGTAAGGTTGTGGTTCATGCGCTTATAATTACCGGGACCCTTTCCTCTCTCGAGCACGTCGTTCCCCAGACTATTTTGTTTGATATTTTTTTTTGTTTTTGTTAGTAATCTTTGTTCGATCGTTTTGTCATTCGTTTTGACGTTAACCTACTGGATACTGACCTGTCGAGAGGCATATATACGCTGGTTTCTCTCTCGAGCTGTGTGTGTAAACATATGCGACTAGTAAGGTGATGTTTCGTTGGTGTATAATTATTAGAGAATAATATGGCCGACGCGGTGGGATCATCGCCGGCTGCGGATGAGGTCAGGCCGTACAAGATACATGTAGGTTTCCGGATCTGAGTTTAAGAAAGTAATGGTCGTGAGACTGACGAGGTTGCACAGGTTCCGACGAGGCATCTCAACCTCGCACGACAGAAGCTCGAGCTTACCAGACTGCCTCGTGAGGGGTCATTGCCAAAATCGACCGAGTGGTGGGAGCCAAAGCCTGTTGTTGAGCCGTTGATCGACTACTGGGTTGAGAAGTACAACTTTCGCGACATCGAGTCCAACCTCAACGCCAATATCCCCCAGTTTCGGACGTCTTTTGCGCTGGCCGAGTCTGAATCGCCTCTCAGGATTCATTTTATTCATGCTCGATCCTCCTCCGCAGATGCTCTTCCTCTCCTGGTGCTTCCACCCTTCCCGCTGACCAATTTGTCACTCTCCCACCTCATCCACCCGCTCACGACCCCCTCGGATTCGACTCAGCAAGCCTTCCATGTTGTCATCCCCTCGCTCCCCGGCCTAGGTTTCTCCGACTCTCTCCCAAATAACTCGTCTCCTATTGCTGGAACGGCGTCCATCTTCAACACATTAATGACCGCCCGGCTAGGGTACACCCACTACCTGACGACGACCACCTCTCCCGGCTCATCCTCACCTGCTCAAATCGACTTTCTCCTCGCCCACACCCTCTCAGCCACGTACTCAGACTCTAACCTAGCTACCCATTTCATCTCACCTGTCCTCTCACCACCAAAGCTTCTCGCCTCGCCAATCGAATTCGCGAAATGGTCTCTAGCCTGGTTCATGAGAGGTGGTGTAGCAGGTTATGAAGAGCGGGATTTCCTGGGATACTACGGCTCCCCTTCCTCGCCTACCATCGCCGAAATCAAAGACCCAAACACCCTCGCCTACGGGCTATGCGACTCACCAGTCGGCATGCTAGCATTTGTATTGCGACATCTCCGAAAAGCCGGCAGCAGCGATGTCATCGGGGCAAAGGGGACATTCACAAAAGAAGAGCTCATCACCCTGACCAACCTCGCCTGGCTACCCGGGCCGGAGGGACTCTTGAGGTTCTGGTCAGGAACTTCACTCCATCACCCTTCCCACCAACTACCACCACCACCTCAACCAAAAACAAAACCAAAAGTCGGCATCACAGTCTTTGCCTCGTCTTACACCTCCTCCTCCACCACTACCACTCCGGCACCAGACCCCGAAAGCAACACCACCGACTTCTCCCTCTCCCACCTCGGCGGCCACCACCACCACCTCAACCCCCGACCAAAATTCTGCCCCCCCGCCTGGGCGCACAGTTTTTACTCAGTCCTACACACCACCCGCATCGACTCCCAGCCTTTATCCTCCCTCCTCTTATTCGAACAGCCAGATGTAATCTTCACCGGCGTCCGCTCCTTGGCGAAAGAAGTGTTGAATACGGATAAACGGATCATACCGATTGCTCCTCTTGCTGGAGTTGTAGTCGACAGCGGTGCTCCGGTTTCAGCAGCAGCAACGACACAAGAGAAGACGATCAAACCTGTTGCTTCGGAGCCGCCTATTTTGAGGACGATAAGAGAGGAGAAGGCTGAAGAAAAGGGGAAGGGGAAAGATGTGATGATGGATGAGGGCTTGCTGTTGTTGCCGCCGCAGACGATGCCCGGGGTGAAGAGGGAGTTGAGTGACGGGAGTGGTGGCGGGGGGTTGAGTAGTCCGGACACGCTGGTGGAGGGGTCGCCTTCGCCTTTTGGGAGGGCGTAAACACTAGGTATCATCGGGTGGTTTTGTTTGCCGACCATGAGAAGACTTCTTGACTAGACATTTTACTTCTTGGGGGGCGGGGGTGATTTTACAGAAACTTCGATTCTATGATACCACACTTTTTTTTAGGAGGAGGGGGGGGGGGGGGGGCAAGACTTTTTTGGGACACTTCGATTCAACGATACCAGCTTTTACGGGTAATGAAAACCAAGCAACAATGTTTTTTTTTATATGGCAATGATGCCTATACATTATATATATATATATACACAAAGAGAGAATCTACAAACCATGACTTTCAATATATACGATATCTGACACACAGTAAACTGATCACCACTCTTGTCATTTATCAACATTCACCACTCCGTTTATTCCTCAAACACATTTAAGATAGATCAACTGTTCATTCCCTCCAAAAACATGTCCGAAAACTAACCCCCGCGCGCGTCTATCCCAAAGCCAAACACTTACAGCAACGTCCAGATTGGTCACATATATCATCGGCATTTTTCTGCCGTTTAGTTAGTATCTCACCCTTTGGCAGGAATTAGTTTAGTTTTGTCAAAAGAATGAAGACGGAAAAGAAAAAACGGTAGTCAGCCAAAAACAAAAGACCATGCCATTGTTTCTGAAGACGGGGGCTTTTATCTACATTTCTTGTACTACCTTCCACCTCCACAGCACAATATACTTGTTCTTTGCTTCCAATCCATGGTGAAAAATCACACCCTCGACCCTTCTCACCACCTACACAGAGAGACGTCCATGCTCTAGGTAGTCATATTCAAACCCATCTTCACACACACAACAGCGTACACATTACCATCTTCCCATCACAAAACTCAAACCTAATCTTATTCGGAATAGAATCCCTTCTGTATGCTAATCCTTACCCCACCGCTTGCCCTTTAAAAAAATACCCATCTCTCTCTCTCCCTTCCGCTTGTTACCTTCCCTAGGTCTCAAACCCAAATCAAAACCAACAAAAAAATACAAAGTACCCATGATGCATGCGCAAAAAAACACCCAGTAGTAACCGACATATTCAAGTCCACCTTAACCCAGTACCTTCACAGAAAAAGAAAAAAAAAAAAAAGACAAAGCAACGCTTCAACAGCAAAAAAAAGAACAGTCTTCCCATCCTAACCCTTCCCCCAGGCATACGCTTCTTCAACTTCACGTAACGGTGCCCAATCGTTTCCATCCGATGATACCAATGTTCAATATACTGAACCAACATCCTGATCAATACCACCGTCACCGCCGTCACCACCGTCACCATCGTCATCACCCTCACTACCATCGCCATCACTCTCGCTACCACTCGACCCTCTCATATCTCTTCTCCACTCCGCAAAACCAGACTGTCTTTCAGTCTGCAGCCAATCAAAGATGTCATTCACCTGCTGCGCTGCCAACCCAGTCAAATCCTGAGCATTCAGAACCGTAACAGTCTCTTCCCTCTGCCTACCGCCCTGCCCCGTCGCCGATGACGATTCCCCTCCTCCTCGAGTCCTCTAAACCTCATCATCGGCCCCCTCCTCACCTCCCTCCTCACCCTCCTCACCCTCCTCTTCCTCCTCCCCAACCTCCTCATCATTGCCCCCATCTGGAAAACTCCTAGCAGGCCCTCCACTACCACCAGCAGCCCCTCCACTACCACTAGCGGCCCATCCATTAGAAGCCGCTCCCGCCCCTCTAGAAGAAGAAGCAGACGTCCCATTAGTCGCCGACCTCTGACCGCCCTGCACCGCTTGCTGTACATGAGGTGACTGCGCCTTGGCAAATGCCCAGCTCCGTGCCCGCTCAGGACTCGCCCAAATCTTCACCTTGCCCTCGTCACCACAAGTAGCATACATGCCCGGATCCCTCGGGTTCCAGCTCACAGAGTTCACCCTAGGACTGTGAGCCTCCCCCTTGTGCACCAGCGTCCCCGTTATCTTGTGCCAAATGTACACGCTCCCGTCCTCGCTCCCGCTCACCACAAAGTTTTCATTCGCGCCCCCAAAGCTGGCCCGGATGATCACCTGCCCGCCGCTGTGGCCCTTGTACTTTTGAACCATCTCCCTAGTCTCGATCTCGTAGAGCTGGGCCTCGTCCTCGACCGTGTTCACAAGGATATACCGCGAGTCCTGGCTCACGCTGACAGAGGTCAGTCGGGACTCTACATAAACGTCCCAGTCGTGTTCTCTGCGCGGTACATTGTAAACGTGGAGCGCGCACTGGTCGTCCATAGCCACCAGCCAGTGCCCATCTGGCGACAACGCCAGGTCCTCCGTCCGGTGGTGTCTCGTCCACGTGTACAGCAGATTTCCAGACAGGTCCCACTGGCACAGCGACTTGGGCTTGTCGAACGATCCCGTGATGAAGCTCTGTCCATCCGGCAGCCAGACAGCACTACTGACCGGCTCTCCGAATTTGTCAAGCTGCTTGACCAGCTCTCCAGTGTGCGTGTTCCAGACCTTGGCATATCCGTCCATGCTACAGCTGATAAGCATCGTATCGTCTGGGCTCCACGCGATGTTGGACACTTCAGTATCGTGTCCATTGAGCACCCGAATGAGGTTAAATGTCCGCGAGTCCCAAAGGCAAATCCCTTTGGCACTCCCGCAAGTAGCGAGACGGTCGCCGCTGGGCGAGAATTTGATCTGCCACACCTCGCCTTGCTGCTTATCCAGCTCGAGCATGACCTCTGTAGGAAACTGGGAGCGCTCGCAAATGTGGTCCGAGTACAGCGACGGCGGATTTATCGTCGTGTGGTATAGACACTTGTCTATTTGATTTTGTTTTACATTGTCCAGGAGTACAGCAAGTCGCCGTTCAGGGAGCATCACTGAGGGTGATATGCATGCTGTTTTCACGTCAGCAATTCTTGCCCATTAAAATCTCGAATCATGAGAGACCTACCCGACAACTGGCTCAACAGCACCCTCCTACTCGACCCCTCAGCCCCGTCCCACGCGGCCTTACTGCGCAGGTCATCCGCATCCGCGCACATCATGTACCTGCTGAGGGTGGCCAACACAGACGGCGGCTGGTCCATGCATAGTACGCTCAGCTCCTTCCTCAGCACCGCCAGCGCTTTTGTGACCTCTCGCCGTTCCAGCATCTCCAAAAACTTCTGCTCTCTAAGTTTGAACCTCATGGAATTCCTGTCCGCACCCGGAGCTAGCACCAACCCCCCGGTCGTCCCTTCTCCCCAGAGCAGCTTCTCCGCCCTGTCCCATTCCCCGTCCAACACGGCCGCCCGAAAAGCGGCTACATCTGAGGACTCCACCTCGTAACCGGATTGTTGACTTACGATTTGGGCTGCAGAGGAGTAGCCAAGGTCGTCAAGGGCTTGGATAAGAATGCGTGTGATTTCCTCACGGTTGTGACCACAGTAGTCTGACGGGGCGCCGCCTCGGAGGCGGACTGCCGACGACGAGCCGTACATGTCCTCGTTATTGGTGTTGCTGTTTCCGTTTCCGTTTTCTGTGGGTGCAAGGTAGTTGTGCCTGGGACGGTTGGAAGCCCAAGGGTGGGGTTCTTCGTCAACGAGCTGTATGTAGTTTGTTCTCATAGCTGATTTACCACTTCCTCCCGCTCGTGGACGTTTGTTGGGTCGTTGGTGTGGATGCTGTTGCGAGGAACGGTGTGTGGTGGGAGCGTCGGTGGCGTCTTCGTCTTGAGAAAGCAGGTCCTCAGACTCGCCCCGCTGCCTCCTTCCCAGTATCTGCTGTGTCAGGTTTGGACGGAGAGCGGTGGTGGTAGCCGGCGGAGGCTGCGGAGGGGGCTGCAGCAACGATGCTATCGTCGGTGCTTGGTGAGTGCTCGCAGTGGCGGTGGGCTGTAGCAAGGGAGGAACCGGAGTGCGCGTCGTGGTGGAGGTGGCTGACGTATGGCTGGGAGCTTGGTTGGGGGGTTGCTGGTCTGCCACGACGATTGATATTGGGTTCCGCGGGACTGGGTTCTGTCCTCGCGGAATGCTGTCGATGTTTTGGTCAAGAAATGGATGTAAGGATGAAAGGGGGAGCACAAGGTTAAGCAAATGCAGTCGACGGCGGAGGTTGTTGAGTTGATGGGCACGGCCAGACGTGCGTGGAAAGCTTCTCGCTGTTGCGTATTGCTTTAAGGTGACGGGGCGTCGGAGCTAAGATAAGGTAGTCGCGGGGTGCTGTCACTCTCGATTCCGGGGCCTGATAATTGTTAGTGGGTGACTTGTGCTGGTAGACACCAACGCCGCCTGTGTACATGGAGATAAGCAGCTGATGAATTACTGAACAATTGTTAACTGAGAAATGCTTTGAGATGTGTAAAATATTCTACAATTGGAGGCATCTAGGCAAATCCTTTGTCTGTCCGGGCCCTTTCCTCAGATCAGAGTGGTCACCCGCTGACCAGGTCTTGCCTCACTGTGGCCTCAGTGTCTGATTGGCCTGGGGACCTCGATTCATTCTATGGCTGAGAACTTCACCTCATCATACATTTCAATATCCAGACTTAAACACTCTTATATCTGCTGAACAGGGGGTTTAACACTTGTATAGATCCTACTTCTGATTACAAATAAGCGAAAGTCAACAGAGTGCTTGCTCTCATCCAAAGCAGAGATGGACTTTCAGCCACACCCAGCACTTTCAGTGGTTCCAACTATCGACTTAACCCCACATGTATAACAGCAACGATGATGATGGTAATAATAATAATATAGATAATGTGCGATGCCGCTTGCTATATGCCATGCAATATATGATACTATGCTACAACTACAACACCATGCGCTCCTCCACCCTCTCCACTCTCTTCCATCCCTCTAACCAGACAACTGTGAGAGCGCTGTAGTCAAACCCCCGCTTGTTGGTACATACAACTCAACAGAAAGCAAACAGAAAAAGTAATTCATCTCGTTTCGTCCATGCCGTATTTTCGAAAGAGTTCCGTCGAAAGAAAGGGAGAAGAAAAAAAAAAGAAAAAAGGGTATAATGACTCCCAGAAAAAGAAAGATAAAAAAGCGAAAGTCGTCAATGGGAATCATTTGTACAGAGAATTAAAAAAAATTAAGAAAGACGTCCCGCTTTTTCACGACAAAAATGCCCTCTAGCGCAGAATTAACATGATAGACTGCCCTTATTCCCTGCTCTTGATTGGTGAAAAATGAAGCATCATCGCGAAGAAAAAGTATCAAAACGCCAGACATGCCGTTAAAAAGTTTGGCCCCTCATGACTCGTCGTCCGTCACATGTAGTCCGGAAATGCTGTTGAGGTTTTGTTGTTTGTGGATGGAATAAGAGGCGTGCGTGGTGTCGATGGTGGTGGATCGTAAAGCCGTGAAAAGTTCACCATGAAATAACGCCGTCGGTATTAAAGAAAGCACCAAAAGGGGGTCCAGGAAAGTCCAATAAAGTCCAGAATAAAAGGCAAGTAATACAGAGCATAACAGGGACGCCATTCCCAACATTTACACATGCAGGGGTAATATGCAACAACGGCCCCTCTAGTTCGCACCTAGTGGAGTCTCCAGGAACGGGGGAGCCAGAAATCGGGATCCTCTTGCAGAAAAAAGATCTCTCTGCCGGGTCCATTTTAAAAGCATCGTGTGATCGTTGGATGCCTCTCATCCGAGCATTGCAGCATCTCATCATTCGATTTTCTGTGTTGTTTCTCCATCACCCTTGGTCTCGGCAGTTGTAATTAGAGGAAGCCCCCTTCCCCGGCCCCGAACACTCCGACGCTCCCGCGCCATCCGCAGCGATCCCGCTCGCTCATTGATGTTGGCGACTGTGGCGCCAGGGGCGGTGGTGGAGCAGCCCGAGGATGGAGGTGGTGAAGATGCTGGGGCGGGGACTGCGGGACAGAAGGCTCAGGTGCATCACTGTTGCTGCCCCGGCTGCTGGTATTGCTGGTGTTGGTCTGAACCAGGAGCAAGCTGCTGGTGCTGCTCAAACGCTTGGTGAACTCGCTGAAGCTCAGACGCTTCGCGCTGGAATTTGATTGCCGCTTCTCCGTCTGGTTGCGCTGTAGAGGCGGAGGTGAGCCGGGAGCAAGGGTAGAAAGGGAATCCTCCGCCGCAGCTGTGGATGGTGACGAGGCCATGATGGTTGCCAACTGCGGCTGTGAGTGAGTTCTCTGAGACATGCCTGGTCTGGTTCGGTTACCAGAGTAACCTGTCTGAGGTCTCGCACCACTGTTTGATGACAATGCCATCAATGCCTCATGGTTATAACTGAGCGGTGTTCTGATCGAATGCGTTCGCGGGGGTGGATGAGGTCGGTTTCGCAAATCCGGACGCCCAGAGATGTAATCAAGGGCTCGTTGAGCTGAGTTAGGTTGAGGTGACAATTGGTCGTCGTCCAAATCCGCCTCGTCAAATGGCCCATCGCTATCGTCGTCGTCGTCATCGTCATCATACTCGGATGAACTTTCATCCAAATCCCAGGCACTTTTCAGTCCGGATTGTTCATTGAGAGCCGATACCGACGCCGACGCAGCGGCAGCTGTCTGTGCCTTCTGTCTTGCATCCTCAGCCTCCCGCTGTTTCCTCTTGTCATCCATATCACGCATGAGCGCATCAAACCGGGCCAGTGAGGTGAGTTTCTCCTCACCCGGAACTTCACGCTCCGAGCCAGGAATACGGCGCATCTGGAATGCGCGGTCGAGGATCGTCTCTCGTGGCCCTGGAGGTGAAGTGCCTGCATCCATGATGGGCGCAAGCGGCGTGGGCCCTGAACCAACGCTGCCTCGCTCCCTAACCGGAGAACTGAGGGCGGAAGACCTCCCCTGTGCCGATGTCCAACCCTCAATGAATTCGCCCTGATACTCGCCAATGGTGGTAGCCGGCGAAGGAAGGTCAGTTGGAAGCATGGTGGTGTAGTTTTGGAAAACCAAATTGTGCGTCTGGATCGAGCTCGTGGCTGACGAGATGTCGCTTCGCTTGGATCGTAAACTTGGTGAATCCGAAAAAGTAACGGGACGGTCGCGTCCAGAGTGTGTCGTATGGCCTCTTGTGAATCCAGGTCGCGGTCCAGCGTTCCCACCGTCCGACCTTTGGGTGTCACTCAGTTCGCGTGGGCGAGTGAAGGGGTTGACAAATGTTGGTGAGGCAGGTGTCACGGGACTCAGGGGCGTTCTGCCCGGCATATTCGGTTGGATGAGCTGCTGAACGAAGCGCGCCCAGTCCTGAAGGGTATACCGGGGGAACTGCTGCTGTGGCGGCTCGTCCACCGCGCGGAATAACAGTTGTGTCGGTCCTGTATCCTTGTTGGATGTGAAGCCGGCCGTACGACTTGAACGCCGCTTCCGCAGCTTATCTGCTGCTGGGTCTGGGATAATATTGATCACCAAGGTCGGGAGAACAGGGCCTTGCTTCCGATGGGCCATCATCTGCACCTGGCAATCGGTGATGCTGTTGATTGAGTATTGCTGCGAGGGTTCTTGGTCTTCCTGTAAACTCGGGATGTTAGGTCACGTCCCCCCAAGATTGGCCGCATATGTGTTCTCTCACTTACCTTTGACTTGTAGATTGACAAGTAGACGCCCTCGGAGGGCACCCTAAAGAGCTCCTTGGGGGCCGAGCTCCTGTTCGACGGCGCGCGCGCGATACCGGGCGTCTGGTCCCGCTGGGGGCCACCCACCACCATATATCGAGGCTGGTGACACATGGCTGGTCAGCAACTTCGGATCTTCCTAGCTCTCCAACAAGACCACAAAGTCTACGCACCTTCCACATGGCCCTCCCAATGATGGTGCCCCTATCCGGGGGCACACTCAGGAATCCCTCCATCTTGCCGTAGTTGTCGGAGGTTCGTGCCGCGGTCGTATTCGAATCACGGACAGTCGAGAAAATTGGTGAGTATTAAGAATTAAAGGTGGCGCATCGTGAAAAGGAAACGGTTGACGAAGGGGTCCGGTTCCCGTTTTCTTCGTCCTTTGCTCCCCGGTACCAAAAACAAACCTGGAAGCGATCACGACAAGGTGATGGAGTAGCCGACACCGCCCCAAACAGACAGCCTGGGTAGCAGCAGCAAATGACAAGAAGAGGCGGTGGGGAACAGAAGAAGAGGAGAAGGAGAAGAAGAAGGATTTTGTTCTTTCAGAGAGACGATACCACCTCCGAGGAAGAAACGAGGTCTTCATGGGGCCAGTCAAGCAAGGGACGAGCCGTGCAAACCGGGTGTGTCTGGAGGCGAGATTAATAAAAGAGCCCACTATGGCGCATGTGGGCACTTGCGCCAAGGGACAGGGACCGGCAGGCCAAGAGGCATTTTCAGTGAACGAGCCTGGGGAGGGGCACGGGGGGGGCCTGCGGCTTTGACCAGGTTTGACCAGGATGCCGTCGGTTCGACCCCATTGGATCAATTTCCAATTGCCTGCCAGGCACTTGGTTAGCATCGCTGCAAGAGCCACTGCGTATCCGCAGATCCAGCGAGGCACCAGGCCGGTGGTTCTGATCGGGAAATGCTGCATTCCTTTTCCTCTCTCTCTTGAGGAACCTAATAAGCAGGTGCCTCGTGCCCCTTCTTGTTGGAAACCCCTGTGCAATCGCTAATCGTGCGAGAATGTGGAGCCCCACTCTGGATCAACGAACGGGACTGGTCGAAAAGAGACCATTGATTGACGAAGATCGCCCTGGTCTGTGTGCCAGCCATGGACCTCTTTGTGTTCTTTCGGACCCTGGCGGTCCTTGGTTGAACCGGGACAGACGCTGCACCCGTTCTGCAATAACTGACGCTCATATGGAGATGCCCTGCGTTTACAGCATGTACATCCAAACCCCCACTCAATTCTAGCATCTTTCCGTCGGTGAGACGCACATATTACCTACATATGTCGTGTCCTCAGCTGCAGTACCACTCCATGCCACCAGTCTCGTTGGCTCCGTAAAACGGGCCTTCGTTCCTGGTTATGGACTATGTGGTTCGGCTGCTGATATGCACTATGTATGGATGGACAATACATGCATGAGCAGACGGACCAATGCCTGCATGCTGCGCAAAAAATACAAAAAGAAAGCTTGCAGTGCGACTTGAGCATTCTTTGTCGTTGTTGACACATAGCCGCTAGACCGAGATGAGGTTGGTATCTCCCCGCTTCCAAAGTTGGCCCCGGGTGAAATAGAACGGCGCCGGCAAGAGGAGAGATGAGTCTGGCTTTGAGCCTCTTCAGATCTGGCTTGTCCATCCCATCTCGTGCTCCTTGGGAGCCAAAAGGGGTGCCCGGCTGCTGACCGCATGTTGACGTCCCGGTCAAACAAACGGAGAAAACAGCCCGGCTGGTCGCACAAGAGAAAAAGACCACCACACCACATGAAGGACAGGCATAGTGGCGTGCTGCCGGCCCACCGTTGCTCGCCGTCCCTGTGATGATGGTGTGCGGTGAGGAGCCCGGTGTCGATAGTGTAGTGGCGTGGGGCTGAGAACAAGCCGCAACAGTGCATCATGGCACTGCCGTCATTCCAACGTAACATACCGAGTGTTTGATGATTTCCGCCATCGATAATCTCAGTTGATCTCTGGCTCAGACCACTTCTTGAGAATCGGAGACGTTGGCGTTTTGGCGATCTGGAGACGGGTTACTGTAATTTTTGCGGGGTTGTGGTTACTCAACCCCCTGATCTGACAGGGGTTGGACCAGGGGTCAGTTGACAGTGTCCGTGTTCAAGCTTGCATTCTGCCATCTCGGTGTTGCAAAACACCATTATTTTTGTTCTTTTTATTTTGGGTGTTTGTTTCCAGGTCTTTCGTGTGCCTGTGCAAAGCATGCGGTGAGCAACAGCATGTCTTTGCCCCTGGTGAACGGTCATCAGCACCCTTTTCGTGCCCCTGGAAAAGAGGGTCTGTTCGCCCATACTCGCTGTTTTTCCTTGCCCCCTTGCCCCCTTGCCGCCGTTCCCAGGCGGGTATGCAGGCTCACAGAACGACAGCCGTCAACGTCGTTCTCGACAGGTCGTTTTGCTTTTTATCCCGGGTTTAAGGAGGCCCACTATCTTCCAAGTCGAGAAGTACCTGCAGCAGCTAGTCTGGGGCATGAATGGCTCCAATCGGGCACGGTCAGTCAAGCTGAGGTCGTCTCCTTCGAAGGGGGCGAGTCTATCGACCCAACCGACTCCATGCCGCGTTGCCTGTGACGGAAGGTAGGTGTCAGGTCACGGTGAGACAACAAGCACATTTTTAGTGACGGGAGTTGTTCAGCTTGACAAGGCGGGTGAAGCGCCGAGGCGGCGGCGCTCTTTAAGTGTTGAGCCTGTAGCTAAAGTCCATCTTCAGTACAAGATGGAACCTTGTCGGAAGCAGCCGCCTCGTCCATGATGATCCTCAGGGGTGCAGAGATGGCGGCTGGCGATCGTCTGCACACCATCACCACACATCTCAGGACGGGCCGTAGTGTTCATGTGCTGCACCTGAAACATTGCCGCCATCGCGTGAATACGGGCCTTTTCGGGGTCGTACCTTCCCTATCAAGTCACCACTGCTACAGCCACAGCAACAACAGCCACTCGTTGCTGCCACATTCATCTCAACCTCTTGACCGCTCCTTCGAGTTATGATTTTCATTCTTTGCCGTCTCATTCACAGTTCCAGGTCATGGAATATCCGTCCGATCTCTGGTCTCTGACAACACCCCCGAACGCCACTATCGTAGTCTAGCCAACCCAATAGCACATGACAGAGCTCTCGGCTCGAGCAGCGTCTCAAGACGGATGCGTCTCGATACTGCACAGTAGCTGTGAGATCAGCCACGCTATGTTCCGGCACAGAAACGCACCTTATCAGGAAACACAAAACACTATCGGTATGTGCCCCTCTCGGGCTCAGTCTTCGAATTCGGCGTCTTTGCGAAGGCCAGGAGTGGAGAAGAACTCCAGACAGCCATGCCGTTTCCAGGGTGCGGACCCCGAAAGTGCTCGGATTGCGTCCCACAGCGCGTCCCAATTCCAGGTTGTCGGGCTCCGCTAGGACACTTCGCCGGCCGAGGTTGGCAGGCGAATCGACCGACCTTTAATTTAACCCACACGGACGTATTCGTGTGTTTTGCTCTCCCGGCAGACTGGAACGGCGGCGTCTCGACAGGTCACCAGGTTGTCAGAATCTTCTGCAATCGAGTTAGGCTCCGAGTCATGGACCTGCCTGCCTGCCTGGGAAGCAATCTCTTTTCTTCCGGCTGCGATGCCCCCCCCCCCCCCCCCCCGAGAGCCGCACCGCAGCGGACTCAACCACCGGGGGGGTCCACCCCGGGCCGTTGCGCTAATGCCCCTGTCCCCATCAGAAGGGGGGGTACACTACGGGGGGTACGACGTCGCCGTCGACGTGTGTTTTGGAAGTTTTGCTGCACGTGTCTGCGTGCCATCGTTTTGATTCGAAGTTTTCGGCACTCGAGATAGAGGAAATGGGCTGTTGGATCGAGATACGACGTCTCAGGTTCAGGTGGCCTACCTAACCGAGTTATTCGGCAAAGGATCGAAGCGAACGCATCAGTGATGAAGAAAAAAAAGGGGGGCGATCTTCTTCGGCAGCACAACCGATGGGGCACAATGCACACGGACTTGGGACTAGTCCTAATAGGAGAATATCACAAACATCACATTGGCATCAACGATTCAGGGAATCTGCAGGCTTGGAAACAATGGTACGGTTTTGAGGAGCAAGGGAGAGAGTACCGACGGCAGGCTTGGGAGCTGTCAGGAATCCTTCTATCGGCAAGGAATATGTACTGATCATAGCAAGAATCAGATATGTTCCGAGTGGTGCGCACCTGCAGTAGTGCTGCATGCGAAGCTGTCACAACGTTGGATTGATGCTGCTTTTGGCTTAGGTGTTTGCTTGGTGTTGGGTTTAAGGGGAGGGTGGGTGAGAAGCGGTAACGATGATTGGGACATAACTCGGAGGAGATGTATGGCATTGCTGCCCTTGTTTACTAACTGTGAGGGTAGGGATGATGTACTCTTTCTTAGGTTGGGTCAGTGATGAAGCCTTGCCAAGGTGAGAAGGTAAACAAAAGGGCTAGCTATGGGAATAGATGGGAATAGGGGGTGGCGGACAAGGAGAAAATGCCTCGCAGGACGAGTTGTCTGCAAGGATGGGGAGAAGATGTCAAACAGACTATGGTTGATAGTCTTTGTAATGCGTATTTTGCCTAAAAGTGGAAGAGTTTTCGGTACTTGCAAGTGGAACTGGGACGTCATCATGTTTAGAGAGAATGACCAGCATAGCGTCTAGTCTATCCCGAATGTTTGGTAATGTCAGGCCATGTGACATCTACTAATGCATGTGCGAGATTGACGTCTCACAAAATGAATATATAAATTAGGTAGGTTTCTCGATAGATCCTCGTCGAGCAGAGTGATGGAGGCCCGCTTGTTTATTATCTGTGTCTCATGAACGTTGCGAACACTAGAAACATTAAGATAGTAATATAAAAACATAAGGTATGTTTTAACATCTAGTCAGGTCACAAACGCGAAGCTAACTATCTAACTGTACACTTATCAACAGTATGTGGTATGGTATACCACCTATCATACAACCCCAAAGCTCTCCAAATACGTAGACCATGTAAAAAATAAAAAATAAAAAATAAAAACATGGCGTAGCAAACAGAAGAAAAAAAACATCACCATCGTGGATACCAATCCCTCGCCCTCCTCACCCTCGGACTCTCCCAGAACCCATCATCATCATCGTCATCCTGCGAGGGCCACCGCTGCCGTCTAATAACCTCCAAACTAGGCAGCACCCTATCCCTCTGATTCTCCTCCCTCTGCTCCCGAGTCGGGACCTGCCAGTTCCTCTCTCCTGTCACCTCCCCACCTTCCAACCTTCCCTGTTGCTCGTCCTCCTCCTTTTCCTCCTCAAGTAACTTCTCCTTCTCCTCCCTCAACCCCCGCAACACCTCCCACAACCCCACCACCTCCTCCTCCAGCGCCTCCTTTTCTTCCCCCGGTTCCAGCGCGCTGCAGACAGCTACCTTCTCACACACGCTCTTCTCAACCTCGACCCTCCTCCTCTCCAGCTCTTCCCTTCGTTCTTTCCGCTGAACCCGGGCGTTGGTTCGGGCTTGATCATCTCGCCAGTCGGGGTGGATGGGTATGTGCGTCAGGTTCCAGTAGTTGTTGCCGTTGACGCGGTAGACGTCCGGGTGGGTGACGACGTGGTCCCAGTCTATCCCGCCGTCTGGGGCGTTGAGGTCGGACTCGGTTGTCGAGCCGTATTCTTCGTCTGCTAGGGCCTTCAAGGCTTCGTCGGCTTCGGCGGAGAGGACTGCGGCTGCGGAGGGGAGGGGGAGGGATTCGAAGCGGGAGAGGTGAGATGGTAAAGGGGCGGGGTCCATGGTGGTGCTGTTTGAGGAGGTTGAAGAGGAGGTGGGGAAGGCTGGGATGGGGAGTTGTGCGGGTGGTGGGGAGGGGGATGAGGAGGAGGAGGAGGAGGAGGATGGAGGCGGATGAGGAGAGAGGGAGGGGGGCGGTGGAGGGGTGCTGGTTGGTAAGGGGTGCAGGAGATATTGTCCTGACATGACCGAGGCGATCTCTTGAGGGGGGATGGGGATTGTTTCGAGTTCCCAGTCGGAGAAGTCGAGGTCGGAGGAGTTGTTCGTGTCAGGGGATGACTGGCGGAAGTCGATATTGGAGGGATCCCAGAGGTGATGCTCCGGGGGGAGGTGGGCGGCGACTTGCCTGACAGCATAGGCTCCGTGGGCGGGGGTTAGGGTTGGGGATGAGGGGAGGTCGGAGCCGAAGAAGAGGGGGTATCGTTCGGACACCGGGAGGGCGTTGAATGAAGTCGGGTCTGTGATGGTGACGCTGGTAGGTGAGGACCAGATTGTGTTGAGGTGGTTGTCGTGGTCGATGATGTCTGCTAGTGTTCGAGGAGGGGGAGAGTGAGGAGGAGGTGGCGGGGGAGGTGTTGGATGAGACGGGATGTTGGAAGGGGGACTGTCGACATCCATGGGGTCGTTTTCATACTCCTCCCAGCCTTCGTCGTCGTATTCATCCGACTCTGCTTCGTAGCCTTCATCTTCTTCCATGTCCATGGCCTGGTGGTTCACCTCCTGGATGCTATGTTCCAAACTCCCGACTTGGTCTTCAGCAACATCCTCAGCCTTGTGCTGATCGACATCCTCCATCTCCTCATCTGATTCGTGAGCCACTGTTTTGGCTTTCTTTTTAGCAGGGGGCATCTTGTTCGCCATCACCGAATCAGTCTCAGACTCCTCCCCGGCAGCCCTCCGAGCGGCGACCATCGCCGCCTTGATTCTGAACAAAAGAAGCTGCTTAAGATCCGCAATATCCTCTTTCCGATCCTCGGCAGTAGGAGCAGGCAACTTGAACCCGAATCGGTCCCCCTGGAACCCCATCGCGGTGACATTGTACACATCCTCTAACTTCCTCCTCGCCAGCAGAAACAAATCCATCGCCTTGTTCACCTTCTCCGCCCTCACCATCTCCTTTTCCTCCTCCTTCACAATCTCATCCTTTTCCTCCTGCGTCAGCTCCTTCCACCTCCTCTTCCTCGCATGCTTCGGCTGCCACATGCCCCTCTCAAACGGCACATTCCCGCACCCGCCGTTGACCTTTGAATTCTCATGAATCCCCGCCACCTTCCCCACCCCGACCGCCCGCTCCCCATCATCGCTCATATACATCTCCTCCAAACTCGGCACCAGATTACTCCCCGTCGCATAATCCACATGCCCGTACGTCATCATCCTGAACAGCACCTGCCACCCCCCCATCAAATCCAACCCCCTCCTCCCCGCCTCCGTCATCATCAGCTCCTCAGGCCTCATCAACAAATCCATCCCCCCATTCGCCCACCCCTCAAACTGTATCACCCCCATGTCATATATTTCCACCCCCATCACGCTCTTCCCCTCCCAAATCTCCCTGCTCTTCGGCGCGACGTCGTACCTGATCTTCAACTGCCGTATCGCACCATCCCCCCTGTACTCCTTCTTCCGGAGAAACTTCCACAGCGGGGACAGCCCCTTTTGGCCCAGAAACAACCTCGGGAGGATGGTGCTGCCGGGGCCAAAGAAGGGGTCGTTGCACAAGAGCACGAGCTTGACGAAGAAGAGCTGGAACCGGTAGAGGTCCTCGTCCGTGATGAAGTCCCTGCTGACGAACAGCTGCATCCTCATCTTGTTGGTCGGGCAGTCGAGCACCAGCCACATCTTCTGCAGGGTGGCGTTTGTTCCCGGGAGGGTTCTGTGGCCGCGACGGGCGAGGACGGCGAGGATGTCCCGCACGCGGACCTCGCGGTGGACGACGTGCTGCAGCCAGAAGAGCCCCGGGACGAGACGGACTTCCTTGAGGTTGCTGTTGATGTGGAGGTCTTCGCCCCCCAGGATGGCCTGGCCGGGTTGGGGGCGGGACAGGTCCCTGTCGGACCAGGTGGCGGTTCGGCCGGCCGGGTCGGGGATGAACCAGTGGGAGTAAACCGGGGAGGAGTAAATCTTGGCTGCCACCGGGGCCATCGACCGGGCCCAAGCAAAGATGAATTTCCGCATGTTGTGGTTGAGAGCGTCGTGGAACCCGCGGTGGAGGGCGTAGATGTTGACGATATCCCTCGGGGGAAGGTGCTTGCACACTTCAATAAGCAATTCCGGGGTGGTACACAACGTAGCCAGCAGATCAATCGTCGGCTTCGGCCGCTTGGGCGGTCTCTGAGCAGCCTTCCAGATCTTGCTCGACTGCTTCAGCGACAGGAACCGTTCCCTGGCAATGGCGCGGTACTCACGCAAAAGCAGGGGTTTACACCCCTCGAGCCCCCTCACGACCAACTGCGACTGCCATACCGTCTCAAACTCGTCTTCCCACTTGGCAATGACCTGTTCTTCATCTTCCTTTTCCTCCTCCTCCTCGCCAGAGGAGTAATTCCCATACGCCCGGTGATACACCCGCCTAACCCTGTCAGACAGCGTCCTGACCGAGGGCACCATTCTCCCCCGCGAGGCGAGCGACCGGGTTTCTTCCTCCCACTCGCTGATGTGGTGGACAATCGACATGGCATTGGGCCGGATACCGAGGGCCTCAATCTCCTCCTCGGTTCTCTCCTTGCGGGCGTCCCATCTCTCAAAGAAGATCCGCTGAGCCCGGTTCTTGGGGTTAGCGGCTAGGGACTCGAGGTCGTATTGATCCGCGTCGTCGTCGTCCTCAAAGTCGAAATCGAAGACGTCGTTGACCCAGTCGTTGTCTTCCAGGTCGTTGGCATTCATGCTGAGGTATCTCTGTTGTCTTTGGCGGTAGGTGCTTTGTCAGGGTAGCTAGAGTGAAATCTGGTGAGTGGAAAAAGAATCATTTTTTTCAAAAGAGCGCAAGATAAAAACTGTTATTTAAATTGGAAAAGGCGAAATCAGGCAGGTTTTTTATTGCGGGCCCTATTGACGATGTTGTCGGCATTCGTGTCTATTCACAGCTATTGTCAATTCTCAACAATAGGGAGCTCTCAAGAACAATAGGAGCGGCCACCTGACTCGCCACCTTATTAGGGAACCTTCCTTTACCCACAGACTCAGCCAGCTCAGCTCAGCTTTTCTCTCCAGAATTCCATCTGATATCATAGGTCACACGGCACAGGTTGAGAGGACTCCAAAAATAGGGCTCAGAAAGTACATTCCAAGAAAACACTACTACTAGTTTGCCGTCAGCGGCGCGAACACGTACGTACATAAGAAAGAGGAAACATGCCATAGCCTCCCAGATCCTTTTGTCCCATAACCACAGAAATCTACGAGATGGGGTCGAAAAGTCCACCGCATAAAACCATGCCGTCGTCGCTCACACTTAGAAAATCTTGCCACCTCGAGTCTGCCGCTTGCCTTCGCCAGATTGTTGGGCCTTGGCCACCAGCTCTAGGTACTCATCATACACAGCCTTGGGTCTGGGACTGTCCGTGTCCACACTGCTGCCTCGAGAGGATGTTTCGTCCCGAATCTCCAGATTCTGCATGGGCAACTGCTGAGAAACGCTCTGGTTGTTCCTCTTGTGTCTGGGAACAGTGCTCTGCTCGCTTTCCTCCTGCTTCACTTTCACGCCGGGCTCACCGTGTTTTCTCTTGATGCCTTTCCTGAGCCCTCCTTCCTAGGGGATAGATGTTCCATCGGCACTGCCCATCTCGTTCATCTCCATTTCTTGGTTGGGAGGCGAGATGATGCTCTTGGTCGGCTGCCAGATCTGCAACAGGTTGTCCTCGGCCGCGCTGCAGACGAGCCAGGGAATGTTTCTGTTCCAGCTAAAGTCGGCCAGGTGGTTGGTGTGGCCACCGTGCATGAACAGAAGCTCTGGCGGTCCATCCTCGGCCTCCTCAGGCGTTTGCTCGTCGCCAATAAGGCTAATATCCCAGAGAATGATCCGGCGGTCGTAGCTCCCACTGCCAAGGATGGCGTGGTCAATTGGGTTCCAAGCCAGAGATGTAACCGCATCGTTGTGGCCCTCGAGAGTATGGATTTTGCCGGCCTTGAGGTTTCGGAGATCCCAGATACCGATCGTCTTGTCGGCCGAGGCGGTGGCAACGAGATAGTTGACCTTGGGGTTCCAGGCGATGGCGTTAATGGCATCCGTGTGGCCGTCACGGGCGATGGCGGCGGCTTTGCTACTGTCGGCAGTGCGGATATCGATGACTTGCATTGTCAAGTCGTCCGACACAGTACCGATCCACGACGGGGTGATTGGATTGTATTGGACATCGTTGACAATGTGGCTGTGATGTGTGTACTTGCGCCATGGCTGCACCTTCTTGTCGCTGCCGTTGTAAGAGTTCAGATCCCAGACCATGACGGTCCGATCTTCACTACCGGTCGCCAACCAGCCAGCCTTGTCTGGGCTCCAGTCCAACCCAAAACCTTCCAGAGTGTGCCCAATACATTCGAGCTGGGGGTTGGGGGTTCCCGTAGGCTGCAGGCTGTGCTTGGTCCGGTCGAAAATAAGCACCCTCCCGTCAACGGCGAGTGTGGCGATAATATCGGGATTTTGAGGCTGGTAACGGGCCTTGTTGACTTCGCTTGGGTGGTCAATCTTTTGGGTTATCGACATCTTGATAACATGAGGCTCGCCAGATGCGCCCAGATTTCCGTGACCGCCAATCTCGCCGCGGTCCTCGTCATAATCGCGAGCGCTGGGCTTGACAGGCTTTGGGACTTCGACGTCGGCGATCTGAAGGTAGTTTGGCTTGCCCTCTGCAGTATGGGTTCCCAGAAGGAGGCGATGGGTCGTGTAATTCTTGTCTGGAACGTCCTTAACGTCGGGGAACCACTGGGTGGTCAATGTCGGCCACTCCAACGCTGTGCTGAGAATCATGCTGTACAGAAACGGACTGTTTTTCTTCCAGACCTTGTACTCTGTTCCCAAATTAGTCGCTGCCAAGTCTCGTGAGGACAGGCAGGAGGGCGCATACCTTCGTTGATCAGTTTTTGCTGCATTTTCTCGTCCTCGTCCTCTTCTTCCATATTGACTAGAGAAAGCTGTTAGTCGCTTGTGGGAGGGCTGGTTGGTATATGTAGCAGCATACCGTCCACGTCGTTGACAACCTCGTTGGGAGCCATGGCAGTTCTTTTGCTGCTTGGATGTGCAGATCAAAGAACGGAAGGGTTTGGTATCTCAAAATCAATGAGCTAGTTAATTAATGGCGAAAAAGAAACCAGTCGCAATAGACAGACGTTTCTTTCTGATCGCGAAGGTGGGTTGTCGCTTCTCTCTCCTGCCGCAAACTTTCTGAATGTTCAACTCTCTCGCTCGTGGCTTCACGCGTATGGAAACACCGCGACGCGACCGTTTAATTGATTTGGCCAAAAGCTTGGACCATGGAGCAGCCTGTGCACTTCAACACGTTCTGGGGTGCTTGCAGTGGGGCGAGGGGCAACTGGTGTGGAGCGTTTCACAGCCTCACAGGCAGCCTGCATCCCCTCCAAAGCTTCCCGTCCTCGCAACGTACGTTGGCATGTCAGGCACTCGAACCCACTCTGTCTGCCGAGTTCAACAAACAAACTTCCACCTCTTCTGTCGGAAATATTGTTTGGTCTTTCCCTTGTTTTTGTATTGCCGCTGTCGCATTACTCCTAGTCCTATTCCCACAGCTCTTTGCCTGCGACTCCTACAACAAGACCGGCCATTTTTTATTCAGTGTCGGCATCACCTCTCACTACGACCTCTGTGACGAATTTTACGACTGATTTTTGCTGAAACCCAGCGCTTCCTTGAGAGCTCACTAGCAACATGGGGTCAGTATCGCCTCTGCCCATCTCGACGTCCCAACATGCGACTGACAGTGTGTCCAGTGTTCCCAAGTTCTTCAGATGGCTCTCAGAGCGCTACCCGGCGATATCGCAACTCATTGCCGAGAACCGTATCCCCGAGTTCGACTGTCTTTACGTGCGCCAGCCTCCTCGAACCTCGAGACTATGCCCATGTCCTGCCGTTTGCTAATTTGTGTATGATTTCAGTTGGACATGAATGGTATTATTCATAATTGCACCCACAAGGATTCGGCGGATGATGTTCACTATCGAATCAGCGAAGAAGAAATGTTCATCGCAATTTTCAACTATATAGAACATCTCTACGGCAAGATCAAACCGAAGAAACTGTTCTTTATGGCCATCGATGGTGTGGCGCCGCGCGCCAAAATGAATCAACAGCGTGCTCGTCGTTTCAGAACTGCCCTGGATGCCGAGCGGGCGCGCGAGAAGGCCATCAGAGAGGGCATGGAGCTGCCCGCCGAGGAGCCTTTTGACTCCAACTGCATTACGCCAGGTACATATCCCTCACCACATGCTACTGTTGTTTCCGTTCCCTGACCTTGGTGATAGGAACCGCATTCATGGCGAAACTTACCCAGCAGCTCAAGTACTTCATCAACAAAAAGGTGTCCGAGGACAAGGACTGGCAGGGCCCCGAGATCGTCCTATCAGGCCACGAGGTTCCCGGTGAAGGCGAACACAAGATCATGGAATACATCCGCAACGCCCGGGCGCAGCCCGACTACAACCCGAACGTCCGCCACTGCTTGTACGGTCTCGATGCCGATCTGATCATGTTGGGTCTGCTGAGCCATGACCCACATTTCTGCCTTCTTCGAGAGGAGGTCCAGTTTGGCCGGGCCAAGGATAAACACAAGACCAAGGAGCTGGAGCGCCAGAATTTCTACCTGATGCATCTGTGCATAGTGCGAGAGTACCTGGAGCTGGAGTTCCAGGAACTCAAACAACCAGGCGCCATTCCCATGAAGTTTGACATGGAAAAAGTCATTGACGACTTCATCCTCATGGCCTTCTTCGTCGGTAACGATTTCTTGCCTAATCTACCTCGGTTCCACATCAATGAAGGTGCATTGGCAACCATGTTCAGGATTTACAAGGATGTGCTTCGGAGATGTGACGGATACATCAACGAGAATGGCAAAGTAAATCTCAAGAGACTGGCTGTTCTTCTGGAAGAGCTTGGCAGAGAAGAGTACCGGTTCTTCGAGCATGAAAACGAAGATGCCAGCTGGCTTCGTGGCAAGAAAATGCTTGAACGAGACGAGACCGAAGCCGCGAGAGCTCGTGTGAAGGGCAAACTGATCATCAGCTCGGACCAGAAAGCTCTTTGGAAGACAAAGATTCGAAAGTTCCTTACCAACCAGAATGCGCAGACTCTTGATTTGGGTACCGAGTTGAATGCAGCGGACCGCAAGTTTGTCCAGGATTTGGCTGATGCTGCACACATCGAATGGGCCACGAAGGAGGATGACGATGGGCATCGCCACCTTATCCTGACCTTCCCCGTTAGAGACGAAGAGGACGAAGATGATGAGGAGGCGCAATCTGCATCTCTCCGCATTGTCAAAAAATACGATAATGCCCAAGTTCTTGACATGACGGGTGCCGATGCCCAGGCCGCTCTGGAAGCCAAGTACAAGGAGAAGTTCCAGGAGTGGAAGGACAAGTACTATAGGGACAAATTTCCCGAATGGGCTGAAGAAAATCACGAGGACGAGTTGCGCAAGCTGGCAGAAAACTATGTTCAAGGTCTTCAGTGGGTGCTCTTCTACTACTATCGTGGAATTGCATCTTGGCCATGGTTCTACCGCTATCACTACTCGCCTTTGGTCTCGGACGTTGTCAAGGGTCTTGGTGCGGACCTCAACTTCACACTCGGGCAGCCGTTCAGGCCAAATGAACAGCTCATGGGTGTCTTACCTGACCGCAGTAAAAAGATTGTGCCTACCGTGTACTGGCCCCTCATGACGAGCCCGGACTCGCCCATCATCGACTTTTACCCCCGCGACTTCGAGCTCGACATGAACGGAAAGAAGATGGACTGGGAAGCCGTCGTCAAGATTCCTTTCATCGACGAGAAGCGCCTGCTTGAGGCCATGGGCCCAAAGAACGAACTCTTGTCGGAGGATGAAAAAGCTCGAAATGATTTTGGCGTGGCTCTCAAGTTCACCTACTCTCCAGACGTGGACTTTGTCTACACTTCGTCTTTGATCGATGTGTTCCCAAATATCCCCCATTGTCACTGCATCGAAAACATCTTCGACCTGCCTGCAGTGGAAGGTCTCGAGTACCGCGCTGGTCTTACCGATGGCGCCTTCTTGAGCGTTGAGGCCTTGGCTGGATTCCCATCTCTTGCTACCCTGCCGTACACTGCCAGCCTTGGTTTCCACGGGGTTAATGTGTTTATGCAAGACAGCCGCAATGAAAGCATGGTGGTTAACCTGGTTGGCACCGAGATGCGCACCAAGGTGGACGCGGCAAAGGCCAAGTTGGGACAGCGCTGCTTTATTGGCTATCCTTTCCTGCAGGAGGCCAAGATCGTGGGTGTATCAGACGAGCTCTTCGACTATGCGCTGGATGCTGCAAATGGCCAGGTGATCACATATCATCACGGCCCTCGTGAAATTGAGGAGTTTGGCAAAAAGGCCAACCGCATCGAGAACTTTTACAGCAAGCGCATGGGTATCTTGATCGGCCCTGTTGAGTCGCTGGTCAGAGTTCAGATGTTGAAGGGTCTGATCAAGACCGACGAGGGAGCGACTATCAAGGAGTATGGCGATATTCCCGGAATGGAGACGGATTATGCCTCGCAGATCGTTGTGGATGAGGTTTTCAACGAGGATGAGCGCTTTATCGAGAAGGCAGCCCTCCCGCTTGAGGAAGAATTCCCCATCAAGTCTATTGGTTTCTTTTTGGGCGACTTCAATTATGGTCAACCGCTGGAGGTGTCTGGCTACACTAATGGAAAGCTTCAGGTCTGGCTTGCCACACTGGAGACCCGTGAGCCTGAATTTGCTAGACGCATCATTCAGGAGTCGGAGCGTGGCAACTCTTACATGCCATCGTACATGGTCGCCAAGCAGCTCGACTTGCACCCGTTGGCGCTCAGCAAGATCACATCGTCCTACTTTGTCAAGACGGTGGGCGATCTTCGCGTGAACCTGGGTCTCAACCTCAAGTTCGAGGGCAAGAAGCAGAAGGTGCTCGGATACTCCCGCAAGTCCCAGACTGGCTGGGAGTTTAGCAATGCTGCCGTTCACCTGATTGTTCAGTACATGACCAAGTTCCCCGACTTTTTTGCCGGTGTGAAGAAGAACCCGTCAGGTGCTGAGTTGAAGGAAACCGACCTCTGGAGTGACCCTAATGTGGCCTCTGCCCGTGTTAAGGAAATTGGCGCCTGGCTCAAGACCCTCAAGACAAGCTCCATGGAGCGCGTCCCTCTTGACGCCGAACAGTTGGATTCCGAAGTTGTCATGCGTCTCGCCGCCGAGGCCGACAACCTGAAGCTGAGCGCTATTCCTACTGTACCAAAGAAGATGAACGGTGTTCCCCGCAACGCGCTCTTGAGGCCGGACGATGCTGAACACCGCCTTGGCAACCAGCACTTTGCTCTGGGAGACCGCGTGGTGTACGTTGCCCGCACCGGCAAGGTCCCCATTGCTTTCCGCGGAACTGTTGCCGGTATCAGTCGCACCCCTACCGCTAAGCTGCTGGACGTGGTCTTTGACGTCACTTTTATGAGCGGTACCACTCTTGGTGACCGCTGCCCACCTTTCCGTGGTCAGACTGTGGCAGCCACCACCCTTCTGAACCTCACCGGGAAGCAGGTTGTTGCTGGCTCCAAGACCCAGCTCGCTCGCCAACCCGTCACCCCATCAGTCACCACCTTGACCTCCCACGGTGGGTACCACATGCAGCAAAATAAGCGCTTCTCCGATGCTCCCGTTCCTTCCCAGGCTGCCTGGGGACGCGGCGGTCGTGGCGGTGGGCGTGGTGGGTATTCTGGGCCTAGCAGTCAGCAAGGTTCCTTTGCGAACGGTGGCGACGGTGCTGTTGCCCCGCCTAGGTATGGTGCTGTCCCTCCCCCCTCCAGTCTTGATGCCTCTAGAGGAGGCAGGGGACGTGGTCGCGGTGGTCGTGGCAACGGTGGCCAGAGGGGAGGACAGCAGCATAGCAATCTTGCCCACCGCCCTGCGCCGCATCAGCAGCAGCAGCAAGCTGAAGGTCAGAACGGGGAGGGCTCTCGTGGTGGGAGAGGTGGGAGAGGCGGCTTTAGAGGAGCGCCTTTCCCCGGGCGGGGTCGGGGCGGTCCTCGCGGCGGAAGGGGAGGACAGGGGCAGGGACAGCAACAGACGCCGGGGGTGCCTCCCGCTGCGAACTAGATGTTCTCGGGGGGACTTGCTCGGAACGGTTGAGCTGCTTGGGTCAAATTTCCTAGGGAACGGATGATAATGATGACATGAAGCCTTGGTTTTGGTTTTGGTTGTACATGGAACAATGGAAGCGGTTGGGAAAACGGGTCTCTCGCTGGGTTCTTTTGTTCAGGAAAATTATGTGATAAAGGAGGGGGGTATGGATTGTCATCAGTGGTCATCAATCAGCGTTGGGATTCAGTAGGGGGATCATTGTACGAGTATATATTCGCCAAACGCGTATAGTAGTGAAGCATTTCGGACAGGAAAATGCTTAGGAGGGTATAGCGCAGGTATAGATGTGGAAACTTGCAAAAGCACTGTTTTTTGTGACCTTATTTTTTTTTTTTCAATTGCCTTTGAATTGATTGTAAAAATGACCATTGATAAGGTATGCTGTTGCTCGCTCACTTTTTGCTCGCTACCTGCCAAGAAGAAGAAAAATAAAAAGGGGGTATATAGTACACGCAAATTCGTCCGTTTCGTTTCAAGAAATGAAAATCCCAAAATATATATCTCCCATCAATTCCCGTTTCATATCATCCGCCGCCCCAAAAAATCAAATCATCGATTCCAGAAAATAATGCCCGCATTTTTTTCCCTCCAAAAGCTCACCTCCACAAATCCAACCTCTCCCTCTTTTTCTCCCCATTCGCCGTCCTCGGCCTAGGCCATTCCTCCTGCTCGTCTCCTTCCTGCTGCTGCCTCCTCCCCCTCCCCCCCTCCATCGGCACAGCCAAAAACCCACCTCCCTCCCCCCTCCCGCCCACCAGCACACTCCGTCGCGCCCCCGCACCAGAACTCCAATTCCCAGCATCACCGATAATATCAGCCCCCAATCCGTAACTGCTCAACGGCCTCTCCCCCTTTTTACCATTTCCCCCCGCCCTGGTCCCGCCCCCGCCGATCTTTACAAAATTCCAGTTCAGCTGGTCGTCGTCTTCGGATTTGGTAAACACCTCCAGCTTTGCGGGCAGGTTCATGAAGCCCGTGTGAGACGACGTCAGCGAGGCGAAGGGGTTGTTGCTGCTGAACCGGTTGGGCTGCTGGTTCTGTCCTCCCATGCCGCCGCCGGCAAAGGGGGTGTTGTGGAGGCTGTTGATTGAACTTTGATGTCGGTGGCCAGGGGGGGCGGCAAAGGGGTTTGTGTTTGGGAGGGAGCCCGGTTGGAGGGGCGGGAGACCGCCAAAGGTGGCTGGTTTTGGTGATGTTGGGGGGGAGGAACCAAAGGGACCTAGGGAGCCGCTGCTTCCTGGCCTGGTTGGGGAAAGGAGGGGGGGAAGACCGAGGAGGAGGTCGGGGAAGGAGGGGTCGCGGACGTAGGCGGAGTGCAGGTTTGGTAGGCCGCCTGATAACAGGGAGGAGGCGAGGTAGGAGTAGTAAGAGGGGGTTAGGTTTGAGGAGGGGGAGTTGTATTTTTTGGCGGCAGAGGCCGAGGTGATTTCGTAGCGGAGGGTGGTGAGGGATGTTGAGCGGAGGGGTTGGAGGTCCGGGGAGGAGGGCATTGGGACGGAGACTTTTTCGACGATGGAGAGGTGTTTTAGTCCTCGGGCTAGGCTGATGATGGATTGCAGTTCCCAGATGCGGACACCGGTGTTGTTGAGGGTTAGAACTCGGAGGCGTTCCCTCGCTTCAGGGGAGGTTGATAGCCACGCCCTTAGCCCGTCTGCGGTGATGTTTTTGCAGTCCGTCAGGATTAACTCCTCGACCGTCCCGGGGAAAGGTGGGAGTTGCTCCTCCCATCCCCCTCCAAACAGCTCATCCCCCACCCCCTCCATCCCCTCCATTTTTAACGCCTTCAACTGCCCCAACCCACCCAACACCATCCTCAACATCCCCCCATCCATTTGTACTCTGTTCAACTCCAACACCTCCAACTTCGTCCACACCCGTCCCGTCGCCAGCGCCTGCAGCGAGTTTTCACTCCCCCGCAAATAACTCATCTTCCTCAACTCCAAACACCTCGCCTGCACCTCCAACCGCAACGTAACAAAGTTCGGTTCATCCGTAAACAACCCCTCGGGCAAATCAACATATCTCAGCTGCGGCGTAACCGCAATCGTCCTCGCCAGATCCGCCTGCGCCGCCTCCCTCAGCATATACGGCATCTTCAAATACTCGACCAACACCCCCCTCCTCACCGGATCCTCCCTCAGCGTCCGACACAGCAACTTCAACCTCGTCGAACACGGATCCTCGGGCGAGCCATTCCTGTCAAAAAACGACCTCCTCTTCCTCCGGTCGGAAAGTATCGGTTCAAGCGGGCAGTAATGCACCGGATCAAGTCGGACACTATGATATCTTTTCCACTCCCCTTCAACATCAGTATTTCATTTCATTCTCACAGAGAGGGAACAACATACAAAACCTTGACCCCCTCCCCTCTCCACCTCCTGTTGACAGCAATACAGTGCGCCAAATCCCTCATGTCACAGAGCATGCACCCCCCTTCCTCGCCAACGATGCCCGAACTCCCCTCAAACGTCTCGTAACTCTTGTCTCCGGCATGGGGGCACACGGACAAGAAGATCTTGCGCAAGACACCCTCTGGAAGCCGCGCGATCAGCTGGGGGGAGTACCCCGTCGCCATGGGCCGGAAGCCATGGCCAGCCAGCTGGTAATCGCGGGGATCGTACGAGTTTGAGTTGTTGTTGTTGTTGGAGCGAGGCGTCGTTGCCGAGTAATACTCGTTGCTGCCGCCGCCGGGGACGACGTTTCCGTAGTGCGCCCCACCACTGCCTGTTAAATCGCTACTACTGCCCTTGTTCTTGTTCTTTTTTCGGGAAAAGAACTTCATTGTTGTTTGCGATTTCGGGTTTACTTTGATTTTCCCACGTGTCTGTGTATGTGTGTGTGTGTGTGTGTATGTGTTTCCGACCTGGCGAGAGAAAGAAAATAAAAAAAATAAAAAAAATTCAAGATTTATGTTGTTGGTTGGAGGGAGGGAGGGAAGCAGGGAGGAGGAAGAATGAGGAGGGGTGCTTGCTTGGCCTTGGGAAAGGGATGCGCCCGCTTCTTAGGTAGCTTTCCCGACCCAAAGAAAAAGCAGGGGTCCCCCAATTGAAAACGAAACCGCAGGGCTGAGTGGGAAAACAAGAAAATGGAGAAAATGCGGGGGCCGTTGCGGGCGCGTGGCGGGTAATAAGTGATCTGCGAAACTATATGAGTGACTATGAAATGGTAGGTGGTCACGGTTGTGAACCAGGGAGTGAGTGGTGAGTCCGGGTTGTTAAAATTATTTATTAGTGGACGTTGAAGGTTCTGAAACACCAAATGGCAGATCGGATATGATAGGCCCAGGGAGCCTGTGCCGTAAGCTCGGTGATTGACAAAGAGGCGGGGAACCCTCTCTCCCTGCCAAATAACTTCGTGACACACTCTCTTTTTTCTCGAGTGACGGAGAAGGGCATCTCTAACGGTCTCACAGACAATGTGTGGTGATACATATGACCAAGTGAAATGTTACACAGCACACATATATCAACCTGACAGCCTGCTATCACCGAGACACAGGATAAAAGAATGATCATGATCATGATTTATTACAGCGTACTGAAAAATATCAACAAATCCGCCCCCCCAATAGATCCCCAACAAATATCTAACAGTAACTCGGAAATATGCACTTGTTGCATACAATCTACATGGTGTGTGTTACTAAGTACATACAATAACAGCAACAAATCATGCTTGTTTCAAAAAGCCGCCCATGAACCTCATTTCTCGTACACCAAACCGGCAGCTCAGCTACCGCACCGTTTTTTCTGTATCTCGTTTGCCCCATGCATGATGTAATATGCTAGACCCGAATACTTTGCCCGGAATCACCCCGAACGAACCACCACCTAGCTGCCGTTCAGGTGAGGGGGGGTAGCCGCTCCGCTAGGTTGCTTGGTTCTCAGGGTGAGAGGGAACGGGTACTCATCAGGATCCTCTTCCTCGCTGTTTTGGAAATCAGTGTTAGCAAATCTGACAAAGGAATGGATCCCTAGGAAAAACTTACGGAAGCTTCCACGCAACATAGTCCTCGGTGCTGAGTCCCTCCCGACCCTCTTGGAGACTGGCAAAATCACCAGGAGTCATCATACCAGTCCGATCCCTAGGCGAACCAGGTACCGAGAAGGGCCTGGAGATCTTTTGCTCGGGGCCGGGAATGTAGTCCTCCTCCTCGTCACCATTGAACGAAGTAGGGTAGGCACGTCTCAGCGCGAGCTGGCGAGCCTTGACGTACTCCATACCCATGCGCTTCCAGTCAAGCAGGTCGCTCAGGCGCTCCGTTCTGTTTCGCTGGTTGATGCGCTGACGGCGGCTCTTTTGTGTAAAGTCGAACATGCTCGAGGTGAGCTGGTTGACCGAGTCGTCCACGCCCTTGTTACGGCGGTCGACGATGTAGATACCGTAGTCGCTCGAGTTCTCAATCAACTCCTCCATGTAGCAGCCGAACCCAGACAAGTTGGTTGTGATGCTGGGTACACCCATCACTGTGCATTCGGCTGGTGTATATCCCCATGGCTCATAATACGACGCAAAGACACCCAGGTGAGTACCGCGCACAAAGTCGTCGTAGTCGAGTGGGAGCACTGGGTTGGCCGAGTTCAAGAACTCTGGGTGGAAGATGATCTTGACACGATCTGATGGGTGGTTGAAGAGCTGCACCCGGCGAATCTGGTTGAGAATGGGATCCTCGGTGTCGTTGATCATGTTGTGCGTCACGATGGGAGGAAGCCCATGCCTCTTCATGGCAAAGAGCCGGCGACGGAGCAGGACACGGTCTTGGCTGGTGAGAATCTCCTTGTCATCGGGCATCGCGTCTCCGTCGTGCCACTTGAGGGCACGTTCAAAGATGCGTCGGCCAATGTTGCGCTCAATGTTGTCTACCGTGTCTCTGAGCGACTTGATGACGGCCTGGCCCTTCAGAGCCTCCACGGTCAACGAAGTCGTTTGGGCAGGCATAATGATGAAGGCGACGACAGTGGTCTTGCTGCCGGAGCTCTTCAGGCGGTGGTTCAGACGAGCGAGGGACTCGATAAACATGTCGACACCCTTATTCCGGAACTCGTAGCGACCAGCAGTGAAGAAGTAGAGAGTGTTCTCAGGATCGAAATCGTAGTGACCATAGAAGTGGCCTCGGACAAAGTCGTGGATCTTCTCCTTGGACTGTTGGTGCAGGTTCTGGAATTCGTGCATGGCCGAGAACTTGGTGACGTTGAGACCGTTGGGCAACACTCCGTCGGGCTTGCGCTTCAAGAGATGCTCGCTCTCGTACGCGGTGATGTGCGAGACAGTGGTGAAGACATCACAAGAGTGGGCCGACGCCCGTTCGATGCAGTACCTGTGGTAAATGCCGCGCTTGCCCGCCTCGGCATCGACGTCAAAGTATTGCAGGTTGTTGTAGAAATCGACTGAGCCGGCGCAGAGGTATCGACCGAGGAGAGTAGCGTGAGTGGTGAAGATGGTCGTGACATCGATCCGCCTCCTCTTGCACAGAGGAAGGGCAACACCTGCAAGCCATTCGTGGAAGTGGGCAATTACCGCCTTCTTCTTCTCGTGGCACACAAACTAGAATCATGTCAGTGGAACTGCTGCTTCGGGCTGTCGGACTCTGGAACATACCTCGCCGAGGAACCATGCTACAAGGTAACCAAACACAACAGCCTCATTTGTTTCCTCGTCGTTATCGGGGGACGGGATAGAGGCCACATTCCACAGATCCGTCTTCCACTCGTTCAGATAGCTGTAGGCCGTCTTCGTGTCAAAAAGGAGAACCCTCGGCGCACCCTCGATCAACCAACGACCATACAGGATACCAATGCCGCGATCCCGCATGGATTGAATCGTCGCAGCAAGCTCGGGGTTGGTGGGCTCGATAGCCTCGACCTCGACGGCCGCCTGGAGGAAGAGGTCAGAGACACGGTTGCGATTGCAATGCGGGCTACTATGTAAGACGGAAGCTACTCACAGACTGGTGGTTAAGGGGCCCGATCAGTGTGTAGCGATCGCCATACTCAGCGGTTGTTACTGGAGCCTTGGATTTGATAACCGAGTAGATACCACCGACTAAGCCTTCTTGTCAGCGCAGCCCCGAGACCATCATCCTGCGAATACACCCCCAACATACCACGATGCGCAACTTCTGTCGCAATCTCAAAGAGGAGGTGGTTCTTGACCTCGCGAGGTGCGCGCCCGTCGTCTGCCATTTCGAAGACCTGGGGTGTGTGGTTGGTTTTGGAGATTACTTTTGATGATTCAGTCAGCACTGGAAAGTTGAGGTTGATGCTGCAGTGACGTTTGATATATCTCGGGTGAGTTGAGGAGTAAGGTAAGGTCAAGTCAAGCTCAAAGATGCGGGGGAGGGGGAGGGGATCGGCCGGGTGGATTGGGCCACACCAAAAACAAGGAAATAACGGGTATTTGAGGAAGAACAGTTCGAGAACCCACCCCGGAATGTATGCTAGCAGTAAGGAATGTTCTCGAGACCCAAGGGAGAGGGCCAGCTCAGAGGGTGGCCGGGCACAGCAGTTGTCTTGTACGAGACCGGAAGCAACAGAGAAATGTGACGTCGGATCCGATTGTCGCGAAACGCAGGAATTGTAGGGCGGCTGGACAACGGCAAAGCACGTTCGAATGTCCCGAAATTGGCGAGAACCCAAATCGAGAATAGGATCACGGGGAGACGGGAAGGGGGAGGCGTCTGCCGCAGATGGCGCTGAGCTTGGCTGTTGGTTGGACAATGGCACAACAGGCACAGGGCAGTGTGAAGAAGGTGGTTGATCAGCCAAGGTAGGAGAGGCTCGGAGGCAGTTGGGGGTTGAGTTGGTTTATACGTATGTACCGACTGAGTGAAAGTCCAACGACAGACGGCGCTTGGGAGCTTGCAGGGACCGGGGAGCTTCTCGGAGCTGCTGGAGTCTGATGCACTGCCCGTACCAGCCCAAAGATGCAGAGTCCAGACGCCTCTTCAGTTCCAGGATGCCAATGGGGTGATGCGTGGATGCCCTGCAGCAATGGAACATCAGGTGGAGCCCTTTGGGAGCTGCTTCGCTGCCTTACTGGACTGCTGCAGGTGCAATCGAGATGGATCGCAGCAGTTCTGGCTTCGACAGGCCGGCGATGTTGGTGTTTTGCCGACCAACCCCCTCGCTTCTCAACCCGTCGACGTTAGGTCGTTGGGTTGATCTGTCCGAGTTTTTCTTACCTTTGAGAGCTTTTTCCCAACACAAGGGATCCAACGTCTGTTAGTGTAGATTGTCTGCTAGGTACCAAGACGTGAGACGCCATGATTCATCGATTCCACAACTCTTCGCAAGCCGTCAATCTTTTATCCCACTCACGGCCTGCCCTTTATGGGGTGTGATGTCCGCCACATCGCCAAGCCAGTCCGCTCGCGAATAGAGTGTTTGTCTTTTGGAGCAGCTGCACCATCTCAACATGGATAGCAGCTTGAGGAGAGCTCTATCTGCTGCGTCATTCCGTTGATCGGACCCCGGAGGGGCTTAGTCATCATGACGACAGGGGACCGGGCCACTGATCTCTGTTGCGCACTGGGCATCAGCACGTCAAGGTTCCACAGCAAACTGGGGCTCAATGAAACCGCATGTCATTGCGCTGGCCTCCCATTCGCCGCCGTTTTTGAACATCATCGACCATCAACGACATATATCTTCCATCAACCCGAACCACCGTCGAGGCGAATACCCTCTCCTACTCGGGCATCTATGCCTGAGCATCCAAATTATGTTAGGCATCCAGTACCTTAATGCCGGTAGCCCAAGTCCCATTCTGGGCCTGAAGAAAACATGTGAATGATTTGCAGGAAATCCCTCAATACGCCCATCCCACCTCCCGCCAACATGTCTCGCCCGAACTGGTGATTTCGGGACAGTCCGCCGTGATAAGAACAACAACAAAACAGCAGGCGCCAAATCCCACGCCGGATATGGTTGGTATCTGTCTTGTGTCTGATGAGGCACGGCAGGCTTTGCTCGTCGGCATTTCCCTGAGCCTCAGCACGCTTCTAAAATTAGAACATCCATGGAAAGTTTCAGATGATATCCAACGAGAACAAAGACGGTTGACAATAACCTTGTAGTTTTGCGTGCATGTTGCCCAACAATACCCTTGTCTTTCATGCGGCAGCCCATCGACTACCGGATCCTCACCGAGGGTGGCTCCAAAAGGGCAATTCAGAGCCTTGCGCGATTGCACAGGGCCTGCCTTTTGGAAGCTCACCTGTAGCTTCCATGTAGCTTCTAGAGTCTATACTCGGTAGTCGTCCATTCCACAGAGACTACTGAACTAAGCGTAAAAGTGGCATCTCAATATGCCAATCAGTAAACCATATACAATGTTGAAGAGCCTTCTCATCATCAGTCTCGCCTAGGGAGACGCCAGCGTTGTCGCTTCGAAACACGGACGACCGTTATGAGAGCAAACAAGGACATTGTATCCATGAGACACAAAGAAGGAAAACTCGGCAATTGGCGCAGCCGCACCCGTGGTCTCTTTGAGCTTGAACAAGTTGAACAAAGACATCATTCTGACTGTGATAATATAAACTTTCGAACCCCCCAGAAGGCAACATCGCGCATCATTACAACTTAGAGTCTTAATCACCATACTACAGCATATTTCATTTCGAACACCAGCCTTTCTGAACTCACCAGCATATCTTCTCCAGTGTCTTGGGACCTCAGGTAAGTCTTTCTGATAGAATCACTTTCACTAATCGCCATGGGCAAGGACAAGTACAGAAACAGGAACAGTGGAGGGGGTAACAATCGTGGCGGCAACAACCAGAACAACAACAGCAGCCATCAAAACCAGAACAACAGCCAGGGGGCCTACAGGGGTAACAATTTCAACCCCAGTCATCAGAATCAGAGCAGCCAAAACAGCAACAACAACCAAGGGACCTATAAAGGGAAGAACTTCAATCCCAGTTACCACAACCAAAACAACAATCAAAACAACAACCCGAATAATAACAACCAAGGGGCCTATAGAGGTAAGAATTTCAACCCAAACTACCAGAACCAGAACCAGAACCAGAACCAAAATCGAAACCAGAACAACAGCTGGAACAACGGCCAAAACCAGACCAACAATTGGAATAACAGCAACCGGTCCAACCAGCAGAATGGAAACAACCAGAACAACAGAAACCAGAACAACCAGCAGAATGGCAATTGGAAGAGACGGCGCAACCATTACTGGCAGCCCATCACCGGAGCCAATGTAGGCGAAGACGAGGTTCTCACCATGTTTGAGGCACACACCATCCAGATCGCTACACTAGCACAAAACTTCGCAACGCTGTCGCGGTCGGTCGGAGGGTACTACAAGAGCGAAGAGGAATTCATCGAGAAGCACAGGGCCCAGATCTACAACTGCAAGTTGTTCTATATCCAAGGGAACTTGGAGGACTCGTCCATCACGCCACACGTGGTCGCGGAACACATTGAGCAGTTTCTGGAGCAGCATGCCGCCTACATTTACCGGCTGTACCTCTACTTCATTCCGCAAACCCGGGACCCAAGCTGGAGAATGCTTGACTTTCTTATTCATATCAGGCAAGACGCTTCCTACAGGTGGGAGCCTTTAATCACCATCGATAGCACACAAGCATTCGACGGTGAAGACGTCATCATGGTCGACAATGGCGGCAGTTACACCATAAGTCTGTGCCAGTTTTGTAACTTTGCGCCGCTGCCTTACCTCACGCTCAGATATGGACTTGTTGACCCGGATGTCACAGGCCACAGCTACTCGTAAGGTCCTCGTATTGCGGTTTTGTAGAGTGTGAATGGGTGATAGAAGGCCACACAGAAGCATAGACAAACAGAGAGAGGCAGGATCCTCTACTCAGTATGACACTCGGTACAGAGAGTGTAGTAGAACTGATACATAACACATAATACATAATTCCATTGAACAAATTAAGAAGAAAAAATTCAATTGCATATCCACCCAGTTGTGATTTATCATCCCATATCTTCGAATTAGCCTTCTACTTCCAATTTCGTAGTTCCACAATTCAAGTCGAGGTGAGCTTCAATAGATCAAAATACCTACCTAGAATAAGGTAGGTATCTATGTATGCTTAATAGGGTTAGGGTTACCCTGACATGTCGGCGTTGCTTGGTACCTAGTCACGGGGTTTAGTCATGTGGCCCATGCGCTGTGACGGCTGACTTGGCCGACCTGGCGCGCGCGGGTGAGAGCTGAACTTCCACAAACAATTCCACTCTCTCCAGAGCACTCCATTCTCCGACCGCCAACAACGAACCACTTTCAACGCGGACTCAAGCACTCCTTGCGCGCCCAGTCGATGAATTTGTTCACAGAAGAATATACTCGCCATCTTCTGCACGCGTAATCCTCATGTCGGCGAGGTCGGAAATACGGAGGTCCTGCAAATCAAGCTCAGTGCGGGGCTTCGTTCTCGCAGCCAGCTGGGCCGTCAACAACACCTGAAGAAGCCTGTACCTGGGCCATTCAACACATGGGACAGACACCACCTCACTGTCATTTTGGCGAGCTCAACCGAGGAAGGAAGTTATGGTTATCTGGTCCCTGCTCTTTCGACTTGATCTAGGCTCTCAGGTTCAAGCCACCATGCGATGTTGAATTTCGACTTCCATGCCTTTCATGCCCCAAATTGCGACCTCGGACCAGCAGCTTCTGGACGTCATCTCGCAACACACCCAGGAACCATATACGCCCCGCATGCATTCTCGCCATACCATCAGCCCAAGCGCTCCCTGCCATACCTGTTTTTAGCGGTTCTTGGTGACACGCAAACAGATGGGAGAGATGCTTCCGAGTCGAAACGAATCTGGAGAAGGCCCAGTAGTGACCCAGAATCACAGCTTGGACTCTCTACGACTCCCACATATTTCTGGTCTACAATGCTATGGTCGGTCGCGTGCTTGCTGTTCGGCATACCCTACAACAGAGCGCTTCTAGCACCCGCTCGCCTTGGGACTTTTTTTATAAAAAAGAGTTGGAATACTTGCCAGACGGCTACTTCATGGTGGTCTTAGGTATCACAGCCAACCCCGGGCTTTCATCCTTGCGCCAGCAAGATTTCGCCCCAGATCATCTTGATGGCAGCTTATGCGACCTACGTTCTGATGTCGATTCTGCATCAAGCGCGGAGACCCTGCTGCCGACTTTGTCAAGACTTCTCATCTATGAAGAACACAAGACCAAGAAAGGTGCTAGAGACAAGGGTCCCATCCACTAACAAATGCAGAGATGCCGAAAGTTGGCCATCGCTATGATGACTGAGGCCAAGGGGTAAAGTTTGGGCGGTGGTGGGAATCGTAAAGCAAAGTATCTTGCCGTATATAGTATGGGTTTGCAGCTTGATGAACAAGTGTTGGCAACAGCCTCAGCATTTAGATGCTGCTTGGGGCTGTCCTTTCAAGCTGGTGGCAGGGACCAGGGAGGGTTTGAGAAGGCTCTTTTCTTTGCCTTCTTTGTAGATGCCGAGCCTGTTGGCACTGGGCTCGACTCTTGATGGCCTACCAAGCGCAACCCGAGTCTTGGGAGCACGGGGAATTTTCGCCTCCTGTCCGGGTTTCCAGCACCTGGGAACCGGAGGGTCTGTGGACACGGACGGGCAACGATCCGATCGCCTTTTTAAGAAGAGCGTCCACGATGGTGGATGCTCATGGCGAGAGCTGCCCCTCACCTCACTCACAACCACGCAATTGAAGCAGCACTACAGTCAACTCACCACCCCACCACCCCAGCTCGAGGCGATTGCGGTTTTGTCAATGCATCGCCATTCGGGTCAGCACCAAGATCGATCCTAACCCATCTCCAGCATCGTGCAGGGAAGGCTTTTCTGCAAAGTTATCAACTGCACACCCTGTAGTGAGGTACAGGCAGGTTGTCTGGGTCTGATACCAGCGTCGCCGAGCTAGGTTGGGCAAGGCAAGGCTGTGGTTTCTTTGATGAGATTGGCTGGAGAGGCACACCCGACAAGTCAGGACAGACGTTTTCAGATTCCCCCCCTCGACTGGTTTGCTTCCCTCAGCACCTACCTCTACCTCCCTACCTTACCTTAGTCGTGGGTTTTGCTCCATGCATAGAAGAGGCTCCCCGTGGAAGGTTGGCATCGGCACTGCGCCTTCAGGTATAGTGAGTGGGCTTCTGGGCTTCCGCTGGGCTGACAAGCCTCTGGGCTCCTGGGTTTTAGTGGGCGCATCGCAGCGACAACCCCTGTCTCTCGGCTATGGAAAGGCCGCCTTGACCACCTGAAGTCACCCCAAACTAACCAAAAGTCAAATATCGAATCTCGTGCTGCTGCTGCTGCTGCTGCGATGGAATACCAGCACTCCTCAGCGCAGCGTCGGCGTCGAAACTTTGGTCCACCGCCCAATGGCAGCCACCGTCCCTTCGAACGCCAACACATCCACCCTCGGGTTGAGCATGATTTCGGCATGACTACTTCACGTAGACCTACCTCACCCGCCGCTGCCGTGAATCGGTCCTCTGCTCCTGCTCGCGAACGAGAGCGAGATCAAGACAGAAAACACCACGGCCAACCGCCATCACCACATCCGAATCTGCCACCACCACCGCCGCCACCTCCCCCTCCGCGAGGCCGGTCTCCACAACCATCAAAGTCTGATCATCCCCATCGCCGTCGCGACCGGAGCCGCAACACCGATCACCGCCTCGGCCGTTCCTCGAGGCCTTCTCAGCGTTCGCCTCTCAGCCATCGAGACCGTTCTCACGGGCGTGACCGTGACCGTGAAGGTGACCGTGACCGGGAGCCAGCCCGCTCCCGAGATCGCCGTGTCTCGCCAGACCGCCATCGTTCCCGGGAAAGGTCTCCCAGGTCTGGGAAGGACAGCCGCGATCATCAGGAGTCTCGCTCCCGCCGACGTGCATCGCGTTCGCCAGCCTCTGTCAAGCGCCCGCGCAGCCCCAGTCCGTCTGTTGGGGGAGGGTCGCAGCCGAAGAAGTCCCGGCGGGACCGCAGCCCTGGAAGACTAGAAAAGGACGCGCCGAAATCTCTGCCGCCAAAGCCTCCACGCCGCGAGCCGTCACCAGCTTCTCGTAGCCGTCGTTCAAGATCTCCGGAGAGCCGTGATCACCGTCGGTCAAAGGCTAGCAGACGGTCAGCGCGGTCCAGGACACCGAGTGCTTCTCGGCGGCGGAGATCTCGGTCCCGCGGAGCGGATACTGCTGCATCCCAATCAGCTCGCCGGCGGAGCAAGTCCCCAGGAGCCCGCCCTCGATCTCCCCGAGCAGATTACCGGCGTCGGTCGAGATCGAGGTCACGTCCTCGTAGTCCTGCTGCGCGGGGTGCTAGAAATCCTCCTTCGGTTGATTCGGCAGCACACCGCAGGCCGAGCTTCGATCTGAACTCTACTCGGACGCCACGCGGACCCCTCCCCCCCGGGTCTCCGCGTGATTCTAGAGCAGCTGACCCAGCCAAGAACGAAGCCAACGTTGACGAGCCTAACAAGGCCTTCAAAAAGGTTGATCCATCATCTGGTTCTAACAGTATCGAGGTCAGCATGGTGACGAGAGGCGGCTATCGCGGTGGTTTCAACCCCCAGTTGCCACAAAACCACCCTTCCCGCGGCGGCTACGGCCAATCGTCGGGGCAAGGAACACCGAATTCATCATTCCACGGCTCGCCACCAGCACAGTCGCCGTATGCTGGGAACGGAAGAGGATGGAATGGTCAATCGCAATTTTCACCCTCAGGGTCAGTCCGACACTCCCATAACACTGTATTCACTAATTCACACGGCAGCAGAAGCCAATACTCCCAACCCTATGCACACAACAACTATGGACCGCCTTCGGGCCCTCAGAATCATTACCACTCTAATCAATCACAGACTGCGCCGTACGCACCTACGGGGCCTGCATCTCAGTATGCTGCAGGGTTATATCGAGGCGGGCACCGAGGCGGATCAGGCGGGTTCCGTGGCGGTGCGTTCGGTGGTGGTCGCGGAGCACCTCGAGGTGGCTTCAAAAGTGCACAGTGGAACACAACGCATAATGATGGACGAAATTCCGATCCATCTCACACCAGCAACCATCATTCGCCTGAGGCTCACGACAAGTCAGAGGCCAAGGATGTGCTGATGCAGGATGCTGATAACCCTTTTAGGCCATCCAAAGACCTGCAGGTCGAGGATACAACCAAGGATGAGGAGCTGAAAGATGACATAATGGCCCCTCCAACGAGCCGTCCACCTCCCACAGGACCACAATCACAGACACCCAACAAATTTAGCTTCAGCATGAAGACCACGTCCAAGCCGGTGGTGGCGGTTCCTCGACCTGAGATATCGTCCAAGTTTAACGCCCCTGCTGCCCCTCGCGAGCCTGCTGCTGCATCTAATCCTCTCCAGAGAGCACCTCCTACGAAACCTGAACGAGACAGAGAGCGAGACCGCGAGAGAGACCGTGATCGGGACAGGGACAGGGACAGGGACAGGGACCGTGATAGGGATAGAGATAGGGACAGGGACCGAGACAGAGACAGAGACAGGTACCCAAGAAATGCCCCCACGGAACCGGCATCGGCCCGTTCCCGTCCCAACGATCATCGCAGACCACACGACCTGCCGAGCAGACAGCCCGATCCCGCGCCCAAGACCCGCATGGTGAAGAAGATTATGAAGCGCCGAAAGGAGAAGCCGAAGCTTCCTGAGGATCTTGCACGGTCGAAATCGGTCTTCTTCCGCAAACCAGGAAACGAGTCTGTGGTTGGTTCAGGAACATACGGCAAGGTGTTCAAGGGCGTAAACGTCTACACGAAGAAGCTGGTGGCTCTCAAGCGGATTCGTATGGAGGGTGAGCGTGATGGTTTCCCCGTGACAGCAGTCCGAGAGATTAAGCTTCTTCGTTCGCTCAAGCATACGAATGTGGTTGAGCTACAAGAAGTCATGGTTGAATCGAACGAGTGCTTCATGGTGTTTGAATACCTGTCGCATGATCTGACGGGCTTGCTCAACCATCCAAGTTATACCTTGGAGCCGGCTCACAAGAAGCATCTTGCCAGGCAACTCTTTGAAGGGCTAGACTACCTTCACACCAGAGGTGTTTTGCACAGAGACATCAAAGCAGCCAACATCTTGGTCTCCAACGAAGGCGTCTTGAAACTAGCCGACTTTGGTCTGGCTCGTTTTTACGCCAAACACCATCAACTCGACTACACCAACCGCGTCATTACGATTTGGTACCGCTCGCCCGAGCTGTTGCTGGGTGAGACTCAGTACGGCCCGGCAGTGGATATCTGGTCTGCCGCGTGCGTCTTGGTTGAAATCTTCACCAAGCGAGCCATCTTCCCCGGTGATGGGTCGGAGATCAACCAGCTCGACAAGATCCACACTGTGCTGGGGACGCCGACAAGGTCAGACTGGCCCGATGTTGTGGAGATGCCCTGGTTTGAGCTGTTGAGGCCGACCGTGAGGATGCCAAGCCAGTTTGAGGAGAAATATAGGGATCAGGTGACGCCGATGGCGTATGATTTGCTGAAAAGCATGTTTCGGTATGATCCGAAGAAGAGGCCGAGTGCGGGAGAGGTGTTGGCGCAGGGGTATTTTACGGAGGAGGAGCCGCCGGCTAGGCAGGCTATCGAGTATGTTGTCTTTGAACTCCCACAGCCATTACTTAGATTGCTGACTGATCAAAAAACAGACTCAAAGACGTTCAAGGGGACTGGCATGAATTCGAATCCAAGGCTCTGCGGCGAGAAAAGGAAAAGAAGGAACGGGAGGAGAAGGATAGAAAAGATCGAGAGAAGAAGGGGAGCGCGCCTCGGCCGACGACAAAGGAAGGCAGTGGTGGTGGTGGTGAGAAAGAGAAAAGCGACAGAAAAAGGCCGATCGAAAGTAGTGCTGCCGCTGATACCACTCAACAGAGGGAATCAAAACGGCCGCATGTGGAAGGTTCGTTTTCCTCGTCTAGGCCACCACGGGCGTGAGTGGTGGTGGATAATCGATAATTCGATGGGATGATGATTCACAGCTTTGTACGACTGACCGCATAAGTTTTTAAAATCGGAACATAAGGGATACAAAGGGTACCTATGACGCTGGGAATGAGATGGGATGGGGTAGAGGAAAAGAAGGGGGGAATGGGATGGTATCGTGTATAATCATGGTTATAAGATTTATGTGGTTTAAAGCAGGTCGGCGAAAGCGGCGCTGGTGGGGTGGTGGATGAGGAGATGGGGATATGAAGAAAAGAAGTGGAATGAACAAGATCATAGAAAATACATGACGGGATTCAAGCAAATGACTGCAGGGTTTCTGACGGTTGAGATGTGGATTTCTGTTGATGACTGCTGGGAAGGGAAAACTGCCAAGAATTACCCCTGAATTTTTGCCCAAACCCAACTGAAAAGGTCAAGGCACGTTGGCTTTGCTGCCACATTGTAGACGAAGAAAATTCAAGAATTGAAACTTGATTCAATACGGTCCAGTGTTTAAGTATGCCAGCAAAGCCAGTGTTTTATTCTTGTCTCTTGTCTCGTTTATACCGCCATCTTGCGCGTACTGTATAGAGTCCTGTTTTGCCCCTTGCCCCTCTGCTGTTTTGAGTGAAATAGAACATCCTGTTTTCCTGTTCCCCTTCTGTAAATGTGCACGTCATTTCATCAAGTCATCAAATACCAACCCCTCACCGCCTCCCCCCCTCCGACGGCGCCCTAAGCAACTCCCTCAACCTCCCCTCCGCACCTTTCCTCCCACTTGACACCGATTCATGCGGTTGCGTCTGCCACGGTATCCAGCCCCCAAACAACCCACCACTCCCCCCCGACGACGACGTCCTCGGATCCTGCCCTTGATGCGTATAAAACCCCTCCTGCCCTTCTTCCTCCTCCTCCTCCTCAGGTAACTCCCTCGTCCCATTCCGTACCTCAGCCACCGACGACGTCCTAACCCCAAGATGACTCCCGCTCACCCTCGGCAGCGCAATCTCACTTATCAATCCCTCCTCCCGGGAACCACTCCCATTCCCCGACATGATCGCACTCGCAAAACTCGTCGACTTTTTCCTCTCCAACCTCTTCTTTCTATCACCCTCCCCCTCTCGCATCGACGATCCATTCCTAACAGCACCCCTCCTTCCCGCCCGCCCTCTAACCTCATCAGCAACCTCCTTCGCCCCCTTCTTTTTTTCTTTTCTAGTATCACCCCCCTCAGAAGAACAACTCCGACTGCTACTCATAATCGTCTCCAGCGTCCCATACGCCGCACTTTTCCTTCTTCTCCCAGTAGCGGTAGCACCATTGTTATTCCCCCTTCGTTGTCTACCACCACCACCACCACCACCAGCAGTTTCATCCCCATTGTCAGGCTGCAGCACCCTCCCCCTTTTTTGTTGCTGTTGTTGCTGTTGTACTGACGAAAAACTCGCACCTGACCCGTGAGGAGCAACGTGGACTTCGTATTGATTCGACAGCGAGTACCGGCTCCGCGCGCAAATCTCTGCTATCCTGTCTAGATCGGCGCTGATGTCGTTTTGTCTGGGGGGCTGCTGCTGTTGTTGTTGTTGTGTTGATCCTGACCCCGACCCGGTACCATCGTCATTGATAAAACTCTTGAACGAAAACGCCTCCAGCGGAGGTAGTTTCACTTCTTCTTCTTCTTCTTCCTCCTCCCGCCGGGACTGATATCCCATCCACGACCAGGGTAATAACCTAGGCTTGGCCTTTGACGAAGAATACTGCTGTTGCTGTTGATACGGCATGGCTGTCACCTCCCCTTGGACGTCGCTCGTTTGGGCGGTGGTGGTAGTACTGCTAGTCGACAAGGGAACCCGTCTCGACCTGGTATGGCTGGACTGTCTCCGCTGTTGGTTTCGAGCATGCGAATGCCCGCTGTACGTCCTCACGATAACCGGCTGCGAGTACGTGCTGCTCTGCGCGCCCGTGCTCTTTGCGTAGCCGTGATGACGAGTGTCGACGATGGACTTTGACGACGACGACGAAGACGAAGACGGGAACGTACTGTTCAGCTTCTGCAACGCCGCTGCTGACGTATGACTGTGATCGGTAGCTCCCACAGCAGCCGGCTTGCCCTCGGCCGTGGACGACACAACTTCTGTCGATGATGAAGACGTGCCGGACTGGAAAAGAAACCCGGGAGCAAACGAAAGGGGAAAAGACCTCCTCCGTTTGGACTTGTTGGCAACCGTTGCCCCCTCAGACGACGACAAAGGAGGCTGTGCCTGTGCCTGAGCCTGAGCCTGAGCCTGAACAGAAGAAGAAGAAGAAGAACAAGAAGCCCCTGCAGCATCTCCAGAGAAACCCCCGGGTGGGCGAGGGACATGTGGCGTATTGTATATAGACATGGCTGGCTGGCTGGCTGGCTAACCCCCTCAATACAAAGGGCAAAAGGGCAGGCAGATTTGTTGCAGGACAGACCAAGACAGGAACCTCACAAAATTGAATGGAACGACGGGTAGGGGGCTGCACCATGCAGGTGCCGTGGTATCAGCAGCAGCAGGCTTGTTGTTAGGCAGACGAAACGAATGGTGCTTGCAGCAAAAGAATCAGGGAGGGAGGGAGAGAGAGAGAAACGTGGTCGTCGATGTAGGGAGGCCCGAAGGTGTCGTGGACGCGGACAAGAGACCGGGGGATGGATGGGACGAACGGCACGAGACGGATTGGATTGGCAAGAGAAACATTCGCTTCCCGGTCGTCAAACCTGATTCGATCGATCAAAAAAGATCAACTCTGGGAGGGCGCAGAAGCTCGAAGCTGTCGCGATTGGACGGCAGCAGACTGCCTTTCTATGCAAGCAGTCGTGGCTGTCGTTCAAAGGTCTGTGGTCAAGGTCGACTGCAGTTGAAGCATGCATCAATTAAGCGGGGTTCAAAGGGGGCGAGGGGGTTGGTTGGCCCAAGCTTCCGGGAAACGGGGCACAGTGCGGGGGTCTTTTGCCCAACATCACCCTCCTTGAGCACTTATAAAAACAGTCAAGGGAAGAGTGTTGAATTAGCCATGTCCTTTAGCTAGATACACAAGAACAGAAGAGTTACTTAGGTTGCCCGACAACACCCAACCGTACATATAGCCATACCCAATCTCTTGACATTGATGCTACCCACTCATTGATCCTTTGTCTTCGGGGAATGACCATCGCGGTTATCAAGAAGTGGAAGCGGTGATGGTGTCGGAGTTGCCCTCGCAGACGTCGGCTGGGCTGCTTTTGACTTTATAGAAGGGCCTGGCGTCGAAACAGGAGTTGGTCTTCCAGACGTTGGCTCTATGGCAGGCTTCGTCTTTGTGGCAGGCTTCTGCTCCTGAGCCAGCTTCTCTTGCACCGCAGGGTTGCGTCGATGGGCTGCTACCACTTCCGTGGAAGTCCTTGGGGCTGGGAGACTTGCGGTGCTGCGGTTGAGTGTGTCGAGTCCATTAAGTCTATCGCTGTAGACAAATGGCCGGCCGCCGATGGGAGCCTTCAGGAGTTTCTTGTTGTCCAAGTATACGTAGACGAGATACCAGGCATGGAAGTATGCCGGGATTACACTAACAACATAAACGTTAGGTCTTGGTCCGCCGTCGTAGTGACAGAGGTGGAACTGCCTACCCAAGTATAAGGAGGCACAGGTTGATGCACACATCAGTCCCACATCCTGCTAGGAAGGTTACGCAAAGAGCAGGGTCTGGACCTCGGTGTAAGCTCCCGATAACTTAATATGTCAGCAATAGGGAAGATGCGTACGAAGAAAGCTCAATGCCAACGCAATGAAAGCCGTGGTATCAAAACCGTCGGCGGCCATATTGAGAGAACTCTGACTGGGGCGTAGCAGTAGGACAAGGCTGGCAATGTGTTGGGTATGATAATGATGCTTGGAAGCAGGGAATGGACCGTCTGCTGCCTTCGCCAAAGACAAGACTCCCCTCGCCCTCCCGGCACCACTTTCCAAACCATGTTGCCTTCAAAGCACGAAAGTCAACGAATCAAGATGGCAGGAACAACTTCCATCTTTCGGCTTTCTGACCGAGGCCGGAAGGCAGGCAGTTTCTGCACAGACATGATAAGTGGCAGTTTCGGGTGAAAATGGCCTGTTTGCGAGGTGGGCGGAAGGCGTCCATGAACCGAACCTAAGCTGAGATGCCGGTTCGGCGGGAAGCTGCAATCCCGAACATGTGGAGCAGCCGGTCCCGCGGGGTGGGCTCGGAACGAGCGATGACGGCTCGCCTAAAGTCGGCAGGTTGAAAGGGGGCCGCAGCCGGGGAAGCTGCGGAAGCTTCCCCCCCACCCCTGAGCAGCTGATGCAGCAAAGGTGAACAAGGGTAGCAGATATGATAAAACTGCTGCCAACATCGTCATCATCAGAAGACGCCTTTTATGAGTAAATTGCTCCGATGTTTCGGGGCTGTGCTTTTGCCAGCTGCACGTTGCTCCTGCCGTGAGATGATCTCTCAAACAATTTGATATCACTTATTAGGTTCAGGCCGTGTGACTCCAGTCTGGTACGTCACTTTCGGGCTCGCGAAGGGGGGTGGCAGAATGGCGGAGAAGGGGGCCCGATGGCGCGCGTCGCCGACATGAGCATCGATCGCAATGCCATTACGAGCTGTGGCAGAGGGTACCGTAGATATGCGACGACTCCGTTCCAGGTTGTGAAGGAGAGTTTGAGCCACAGACGTGATATCTTTCCTCCGTTGACGGGCCATGGCTGTTGTAAGAATGTAATATACCGTATCGTTACCAATTCCGATTAGGTTTGACCTGTCAACTGGCTCACATGGGACAAGGTGGGTCAGCTCCAGAGAGCTTCCATGAGAGCTTCAAGCTTGGGAATGCGTATTCGTATGAGGACTCTGGCTGCCGGTTATCATTCAGCCATATCCGAAGCCCTACCTAATAACCCAATACTCGTTTCTTCTTCCTGGCCAGGAACCTGGGATTCGATCCTGGCGCTCTCGGCAGCACGGGTCATTTACAGGAGAGCTCCGGCCCGGCGTAATCCATCCAGCACCTTGAGAGTAAGCCTTCGGTCCAATAGGTACCAAGCGGAGTTTACATTTGTTACAATCTATTCGAAGCGGTCAGCCAGTCTCGTTGCCTGCTTCCTTGGGCTCCATAGCAGGTGGACTTGGGGGATGGATGACTGGGATGAATCTCCAGGTCCCCTATTGCAGTCCATCTTTTCCTTAATCCTCCCTGGGCGGTGCGTGTTTCTCCCCTTCTTCCCGCTCCCGCCTGCCTCCCCCTTCCCCACCTACCCACCGTCCCGTCTCAGCTTCTGAGAAGAATATTGTTGTGTGCGAGACGAGTCCCTGCTGGAGGTGCAGGTACGGAACCGGTTTCTCTCCAGTGAAGTGCTGCTGTCAGGTTACCGGCTACATATCCGAGGTCAGTTTAGTTTGCTGTGCTGTAGCTGCGCACGCATCAATCAGTTGGCAGTGCCAGCGTCCCAGCGCCCCCTGCTGAGTGGGTGCAGGGTGGGTCGTGGAGACTCGGCAAGCACCTTCTGCTGGTCGCGGACCAAGATGGTTGAAAAAGCCACCGCCTCTCGTTTGCTTTGCTCTTTCGAGCTTGCATCCACGACATCGGCAGCCACAAAGTCTACGGAAGCCCCGTTGCCGGAATAATCAAAAGTTGATCTTTTACCGTATCATCCATTAGGCCTCCCAGTTACCACCCTTCCGGAATTGTTTTGATCGCAGTGCTCGAGTCTCCAAGCTCGACCACACTGCCTGTCCTCGGCGACATGGCTACTCCTCAACAAACCCCCCCCTTCAAGACCGACCGATATGTGGTGATTCACGTAGCCACCACTTGCGACGAGCACGGCGTCTATGTCACCAAGGACTCGGCCGAAGTCATCGAACTCGGCTGGATCCTGCTCGACGCAAACAATCTCGAAGAGGTGGGCCGACTCCAACCCAACAGCCCCTGAGAAAAAAATGCATCCTGTCTGGCCTCATTCTAACCCATTGTACCTGCGAATCAGCTTCACCGCGAGAGTGTGCTCGTCAAGCCCATCAACACGCCGATTACGCCCCTCTGCAGTGAGTCACGCCCGTTCTTCCTGCTCTCTGATGCTCAATGCCTTTACCGTCTGTCTTCCGGTTTGCTGACTGATCGTCTTGTTTGCCAGCGAGCCTGACCACCCTGACATGGGAACACGTCCGGAATGCGGGTACTTTCCGGGACGCCATCAACCGTTTCGACGCTTTTGCCTCCGAGTATTTGACCTCGAACAATCTCGACTTTGTTTTCGTCACCCTCGAAGCTTGGGACCTGCGTGTGCAGCTTCCCCGTGAAGCCCGTGACAAATCCGTCGTGCTCCCCCCTTATCTGCAACACTCTCGCACCTTCGAGCTCCGTACCGAATACCAAAGATGGCAGCAGCACCACCCCGAATCTCTCCCGTTTGGTCCTTCCTCCCTGGCCAACATCTGTGCGGCGCTGGAGGTTGAGCCGGTGCAGACCAGTGCTCCGATCAAGCACAACCTCCCTTTTCATCTGCAGGCCCTGGCCCCTGCCTCTCCTCGCCGTGCCATGGACGAGGCTGTGACCCTCACTCGTGTGCTCAGGGGTCTTATTCGGAAGTCGCAGCCAGCTCACGAGCACCCTGGTGTTCTCAGCCAGCCCATGGATGCGCGTACCGATGTCAGAGCCTTCCTTAGTGAGAGGAGCAAAGTCCTGCACATGTCTGGCCTGCCCCATGACACTACGCAAAGCGAGCTTGAAAGCTGGTTTACCCAGTTTGGTGGTCGTCCTATTGCCTTTTGGACACTTAAAACCCCGGAACAGCACAAGCCCACCGGCAGCGGCTTCGCCGTTTTCTCTTCTCACGAGGAGGTAAGTCACCGCCTATCTTCCAGTTTCCAATCATCACCTACACCGCCTAGTGGCCAATCACCCCCTGCGACCCACTATGATGCGCTATGTCCCTGTTGACTCGATCTAACTGGAAAAAAAAAATATCAGGCTGCCGAAAGTCTGTGCATGAACGGCCGTGCATTGAATGAAAAGGCCATTGAAGTCTCCCCTAGCTCTAGTCGCGTTCTTGACAAGGCCCACGACATTCTCATGCCTTTCCCACCCAGCAAAAACAGGCCTCGCCCCGGCGACTGGACCTGCCCGTCATGCGGCTTCTCGAACTTCCAGAGACGCACGGCTTGCTTCCGTTGCTCGTTCCCCGCCGTCAGCACCGGCCCTACCGGCGAGATGGGTTACGGATACGGCTATGGTCCCCCGGCTATGATGGGGCCTCCTCATCACATGGGCCACCACGGACACGGCGGTGGACACGGCGGTGGCCGCATGGGCGGCTCTGGCGTCGTTCCCTTCCGAGCGGGCGACTGGAAATGCGGCAATGAGGTGTGTGGCTACCACAACTTTGCCAAAAACCAGAACTGTCTCAGATGCGGTGCCGGCCGCGCGACTGCCGCCGTCGTTGCTGACGCTGGCTATCCTTCCCCTATGGATGCTGGGTCATCATACAACATGGGACATGGCTCGATTGGCTCTGCTCCTGGCCCTGGCTCGTTTGCCGGCCCTGGAGGTTTCGGCTCCGCCGGCGGATACGGCCAGCACTTCGGTGGCCCCCAGAGCACCTATGCTCTGCCCTCGGGCATTGGTGGAGGCGCTGCCCCTTATCCCCCATTGAACACGCACTTCGGCGGACCCGCCCCCGGATCTCACTCGGCCGGCCCTTTTGATAGCCGTGCTGCTGAGGCCGCCTTCCAGTCCGCTGGCAATGGTCCCGCCTCTGCTGGTCCCGGCAACAGCTTTTATGGACAAAACGACAACGACGCCTTTGCTTTCCTCTCGTCAGGCATAGGCAGCCTTTCGGTCAGCAACCAGGATGCTCGTCAAAATGGCGGCTCGGCGCCTCCCAACAAGTCTCCTGCCTAGTCATGGGAAGAGTTATGATTGGCAGCTGAATTCCCGGAAACCTTCAACATTTGATTTTTAGGGGTCTGGGTTGGACTTTTTTGGAAGACTGTACTCTGGAGGGTGGTCACTATTACTGGGTTCGTGTGGGTGGCGGCGGCGGCGGCGGCGGCGGTGGGTAAAAAGTTGCAACGGGCTGGAAAGACAAAAGAACAATGCCATTACTTACAGGGCGTCACTCGGACGGGGTTTTTTCAGAAGCGACAAACACACAGCACATCTCGATACCGACCTCTCTATATATCTCTCTCTCTCAATTTCGGCCACACTGGAGTTCGAATCTTCATCAGATCAAATCACGGCAATGGATCCATGACGCCTCGGATTAAACACGGGCTTTTTTCCCTCCGGGTTTCGTTTAACGCTCGCAATACACAAATGGTTTTGAGGCTCGGGCATGGGGGAATATACAGGACAGGTTTGCAATGGTGGGCAGGGGCGTGCATAGCGAGGAGTGTACAGGGTATATGTGACCTAGCTTCAGGGCTGGCTTTGGCTTGTCTATGGGCTTGTTCGTTTCTGTGTGTTTACCAGTTCACTTTTCCCCCTTTCAACATTATTCTGCGTTTTTGTTTGCGCCTGGTCTGTTTGTTTTCTTTCTGCTGCCTTTTTTCCTACAAGGTTGATATTTGTACTGGGGATCCTTTTCAAAGGTCCAAGTCGCTCATTTCGCGTGCAATTATGCCACATTTGCTGGAATTGCAAGGCCTGGACGGGGGAAGGGGTCGGGTTTGGGGGGGAGGCGAAGGGTGTTGGGTTTGGGACAACATGGTGGGTTGGGGGACTTGGCTGGTTGGTAGGAAGGGATGGGAAGCGAAATCGGAAGCGAAAGATTTTGGTTGGCGGTGTTGTGTTTCCTTCTTCTTTTTTCCTCTCTTTTTTCAGTGTTTCTTCTAAATTGCTACTATTGAGAATTTTTTGTCGTCTCGATCTGTTGTTCTGCTCGTCCTTCCTCACTGTGTGCTTGACAAATAATTCCACATACCTTGCTCCTCCTTCCACCATCACCTTACATGTAAGCACTCGAAATGTTGTCATCCCACTCAAAATATACATATTTCTCGCTCCCCTCCCTTGCTGTTCTTGCCGTTCTTGCTGTCGTATTGTGTTTGTTTGGCTTCGTTTTGTGGTTGCTTGTGGGAAAAATTGTTGAAGGAAAAGTGTTGAGTCGTGCTCTAGACTGTTTCTGGTGGGGATTAAGGTATGCGAGGGAGGGATACTAGGTTCCCTTTTACGCCGGTTGCGAAGGTGGGATTACAAAAAGGTGAAGGCGATGGTAATAGCTGTTTCTGTTAGGGGGTAGCCAATAAAAGCGGAAGGAAGCTCAAGATTGCCAGTCTTGACCGGCTCAGTCAACCTGGGTTGGGATTCGGGGGGGAGGGAGTTTGGTAGGGTAGTCCAATTATAACCGTTTTTGTTCAATCTGCTTGCGTAGACATTTACTCTAGCTTTTAACACACTTCTGTTTTTATACGGTAAAAACTCGGTCCCCGATGGTCAATGAAGAGCAACAGCACCGATGTTTGATCTCACCTTTACACCCCCCTTCGCACTGCCAAACGAAACCAAAACATACAAACTCAGACCGCCACTAGAAATTCATTCCAGCTCAGGTAAACATGGTATCAAAATTCATCTATATCAAACCCCCTCTAAATAAAAAAAAAAGAAATTCTCTCACGACTTCCCCCCAGTCCTATACTTGGCCGGAATAATCGGCGGCCCCAGCGCCTTCCTAATCTCATCAAACTCCGCCACCCCATTCTTCCACTTGCCCTTCTTCACCCTGTTCTTCCCCCTCACATCATACTCGCCCAGAAACTCGTCCAGCATATTGTCGAAATCCTGCCTCGTGGTCCCCTGCACAGTCGACATGGTCGACACAGCCGACACAGACGCCAGGTCGTCCTCGTCGTAGTTGTACTCCTCCTCTAGCTTCTCAAACCTTCTGTCCAAAATGTTGAGCTGTTCTGTTCTGTAAATGGAGGACGAGGTCATGGAATATGTCGAGGGGTTCGTCAGCGCGCCCTTGCGCTTCTTTTGCCTGCCGCCGTTGGTGGTGGTGGTCCAGATGGAGGATTGGATTTCCGAGGGCGTGGCGCCCCAGCCGACAGCCTTCTTCTTTGGTACCCCGGCGGTTGTGCCGGATTTCTGGTCGTCTTTGAATTTTTTGAACTCGCCCATCCAGTCGTCTGATGGCTCTTCCTGGGTAGTGTCGACTAATTCTGGTACTTCGTCGTCTCCGCCTTGTTTTTGAGTGGGGGCGGCCTTTACTGTTCTGTCAGACTCCCATCCGTCGTCCTCGTCGTCGTCCCAGACATCTCCCAGCTCGTCTAGCTCGTCGGCATCGCCTTCTACTAGGCCCTTCAGGATATCCTCCCCGCCGTCCTCGTCAACATATGCCTCATCCTCGAGCGCCTCCAACACCTCCCGCAGTCTCGGGTCCATATCTGGCTGGAAGCCCGCGATAGAATCAGGAACATCCTGCTGAGCCTGGTACGTCAACCTCTGCAGGTTTTTGCTCGGAAGAATCTCCTCGTCAAGCAAATCCTCGCTCTTGTGCTCCAGATCCATCTTTGCCAGCGCCTCGGACAAGTTCATCTTTTGTTTTCCCTTCGATTTCTGGAGGGAAGGCGCCTCGACGAAGACGGCTTCTCCGGCGCCGGTACCGAGGTCACGGAGATGCTGCATGTAGTCGTACTCGGTGTCATCGTAGTATACGCCGTAGTTGGCGGCCTCGCCTTCGTTGGCGCGAATGGAGGCGGCGTCGGAGCCGAGTTCTGAGGCTAAGTCGGAGAGCCCCTTGCCTTTGCCGGCATTTTTGGAGGGTTGGCTGGGGGCCAGGACCATGGAGGGGGCGGTGTCATCGTGGATGAGGGGGTCATTTTGGGGGCGGTAGACGAGGGTGAAGTGGGTGGCTGTTTTCTTGTCGCTGTGAGGAGGGTGAGTATGTCTTCATAGTTGGAGGCGGGGAGGAGGGTGAACTTACATCCACTTTCCTTTACCCATTTTGGCGGTTTGGTCAAGCGGTTGCACTTGAGGGTGGGAGGGTGGTATGGATCGGGAAGTGTCAAGCTGTTGTTGTTTCTCGGGGGTTTCACGGGGAACTGTTGCTGGGAAAGGAAGATGAGGGTGTACAAGTGGGATTCTCGAATCAAGGGCCCAAAAAGCAGTTAAAGTGGAATTTCATAGTAGAGAGCGCACCATCAAACCAGGCATGCGACAGAGCAAAAGGAAATTTTTGGTGGGGTAAAATACGGTTATCTTATCAGGACTTTGCGGGAGCGGTACCTCGAAGCCAACACTAATTGAAGAGACCATTCACTACACCGAATCCTAAAAGAAACACAGAGCTTTTATTCGACCAATTGATTGCTTCAAATGCTAGATTAATGGCTGGGCAATAAGAATCGTATTTTGAAAAGTGCCCAGAGAGCTTTACGTAACCTAAGCTGCCGAGAAGCCGCCACACACAGTCATACCTGCGGTAGGCGCAAGGTACCCCAGGTCCAACTCTGGCCGTCGGCGCAAATTTGCCCCTCCATTTATCAGCAAGTCCATTCAAGTCAACCACCACCCCGCTCAACTTTGCGACGGTTGTTGTGGCTGCCGTTTATTTTCCACTTGACATCACCACAAATTCCAGCACTTTGGGCTACGATACAACGATCGTAGCAGTGCTAGTATCTCAACACAACACCACACATAGGACCACACATAGGACCACACCGAAGGAACAATCGCAGCTATGGTCCTCGCAAAGTCCAAAAAGTCGGTCGGTCTCGGCAACACGCTGATGAACGACCGCTTCGGCAAGGGAAAGGGCGCCGACCGCAAGAGAGGCTCTGCCGTCACCCGTATCGACCACACCACCGGCCAGGAGTACATCACCAACGACAGACAGGAGGCATCATGGGTCAAGATGCGCTCCATCACCGAGCAGGGCGCCCTCGACGAGTTCCTCGCCACCGCTGAATTGGCCGGCACCGACTTCACTGCCGAGAAGATGAGCAACGTCAAGATCATTCACACCGATCAGAAGAACCCCTACCTGCTGTCCGCCGCCGAGGAGAGAGTCGTCGTCGGGAGGCAGAACCAGAACAAGGCCCGTTTGACGGTCCCAAGAAGGCCGAAGTGGGATTCTACCACCACGAGGGAGCAATTGGACAGGCTGGAGAAGGAGGCTTTCCTGGACTGGAGGAGAGGGCTGGCCGAGCTCGAAGAAACCAAGGATTTGCTCATGACACCGTTTGAGAGAAACTTGGAGGTGTGGAGGCAGCTTTGGAGAGTCATCGAGCGGTCCGATGTTGTGGTGCAGATTGTCGACGCCAGAAACCCGCTGATGTTCCGTTCTGAGGATTTGGAGAATTATGTCAAGGAGGTGGACCCGAAGAAGCACAACTTGCTGCTGATCAACAAGGCCGATATGATGACGCCCAGGCAAAGAAAGATGTGGGCGGAGTACCTCAAGGGCCAAAAGATTGCCTTCAGGTTTTTCTCTGCTCACTTGGCCAAGGAGGCGCTTGAGGCTTTGGAGGAGGAGGAGGAGGAGGAGGAGGACGAGGAGGAGAATGCTGCTTCTTCCAGCAAGAAGCCGGTTGTTGAGGCTAAGGAAGAGGCTGAGGAGGAGACCAAGGAGGAGGAGAATGCCGAGGATGAGAACCAGGAGGGAGAGGACGATGAGGATACCAGGATCTTGACAGTGGATGAGTTGGAGGATATTCTTTTGGAGCTTGAACCGGCGAATTCTAGTAAGTTACAGCAGCCTTCACTGGGATCGTTGAACAGAGTGCTAACGGCGATTAGGTCCGGATCACAAATTCACAGTTGGCTTGGTTGGTTACCCCAACGTCGGTAAATCGTCCACAATCAACGCTCTTGTCGGCGCCAACAAGGTGTCTGTCTCGTCGACCCCCGGTAAAACGAAGCATTTCCAGACCATCCACCTCAGCGACAAGGTCCTCCTTTGCGATTGTCCCGGTCTGGTCTTCCCGAACTTTGCCAACACCAAGGCAGAGCTTGTTTGCAACGGTGTCTTGCCAATTGATCAGCTTCGCGAGTATACTGGCCCTTCCACTCTTGTGGCTACGAGAATCCCCAAGCCCTTCCTCGAGGCCATCTACGGTATCCAGATCTACACCCGCCCCATCGAGGAGGGCGGCAATGGCATTCCAACAGGCGAGGAGTTGCTCAGAGCATACGCCCGTCACAGAGGTTTCATGACACAAGGTCTTGGTCAGCCTGATGCATCAAGAGCGGCGAGATATGTCCTCAAGGATTACGTCGCCGGCAAGCTTCTTTACTGCAACCCTCCACCGGACAGCGTTGACGGCGCCGAGTTCAACCGGGAGCTTTACGACATTGCCCACCTTCCCGAGAAGCGCAGGGCTGCCCTGCAACATGCCCTCGACGAGTTGACGATGGATGGTTCGGCTGACGATGCTTCGGTGCTCACCGACATGGTTCCCCTTCCCCAGGGACAAAAATCGCAGACTTTGGACCAGGCTTTCTTCAAGAGCGGCGCTGGAAACACCGGAACCTTCACTAGGCCGTTCCAGTACAAGTACACTGAGCAAGGCAAGCAGGCGATGGATGGAAAGAACCTTTCTGGGAGGAAATTGAGGGCTATGATTGCCCTTGAGAAGGGAATCGACCCCAAGGACGTGGAGATGACAGCGGGTAAAAAGCATTATAAGGGGGCTACGAAGGGGAGGGGTAAGCACAGACGCAACAATGCGGATGATGATGAACCATGAATGTATTCTCTTTGTTATGTAAAACTTGGGGGATTGGGCTTATATCATGTTAGAATCATTGCTTCAGGCGTCTTAAAACACATCGATGCATTACTTTTGTGAAAACTATTCTCTCAAGTGATTGTTTGTAGTGGTTGATACTGAAAATGGATACATACACAACCCTAACCCGCCCCTCAAATGGTCTGTGCCACGGGCTCCAGAAAATTTCCACGCAACCGTGAGAGCCGTCTTACAGCTCTGGGCCGAGCCCCGGGCAAACCACTCCGATCAATCTCGAACTCCGTCGCCCGCGCCGATTCCTTGAAGCCATGGCGAGCGTCCGCGCCCTGTCAAGACCGACCCGGGGCCTTCCCCTCTCCCAAATATCCCGGAAAACCTCTGCCTCCTCCAGACGATGGGCCTCCTCGCAGGCCGCCGCGCAGGTGCCTCTTGAGGACCTCGAGGACTCGGCCCTGGACGCCCCGCCATTGAGCGAGGAGGAGAAGAGGACATTCAGACCATGGAAGCGTCAGGCGGACAGGAAGTTTGCTTTGCCAAGTGGGAGGTTAGTCCTTTATCATACGGCCCCCTCTATCACAATGCGCCAATGTACTGACATTTTGATAAAGATACAACTACCACGCCCCCAAATACGACCGCGGTCCCCTCCACCCCGTCCAGCCTCTTTCTTCTTCCGAGCCCACAGCCCGCGACTTCGTCCCCGGCCCCTTCAACCTCCCCCGCCTACGGCAGACGTACCTCTCCACCGTCGCCTCGGACATCATGACGCTCACCTACAGCCACGTTCCGCCCGGGACCCCCAAAAAGGAAACCCCCCAGCGCCTCCGCGAATGGGACGACAGCTCCCCCTACCACAAGAACCGTTCCCTCCGCGCGCCCCGAGGTGCTCCTGTTCTGCCCCTGATCGAGCGGGACATCAACTTCACCAACATCCCCGAGATCAAGGAGATCACACTTGCCGCGTATTCGCCCGCCGCGCTGCAGGATATGGATAACTTGCTTGTCGCGAGAGCGGCGTTGCTCGCGATCACGGGGGTGCTGCCGGAGATGACCAAGACGAAGTCGAACGTGCAGCAGTGGAAGATTAGGGCGGGGGAGTTTGCGGGGTGCAAGGTGACGGTGAGGGGGAATGAGGCGTATGAGTTTCTGGACCGGTGCGTGAACTTGGTTTTCCCGAAGATCAAGGATTGGAGGGGGATCAAGGCGAGCACGGGTGATTCGAGCGGGAATTTGGCGTGGGGTTTCACGCCCGAGGAGTTGAAGCTGTTTCCCGAGATGGAGGTGAATATGGGGATGTATCCTCCCAAGGTGAGTTTAGTCTTCTGATTGATACATGTTGAAAGGGGGGCTAACGTGATGATAGATGGTGCCCGGTTGCAGAGTATATGTCAAGACCACGGCTACGTCGGACAGGCAGGCGAGATTGCTGCTGCAGTCGATGGGGTTGCCTTTCTATGGTGAGGTGAAGAATTAGAAGGGAGGGAGGAGATAAAGTGTATAAATACCAGTAAAATTGTATAAATGTAACAACACATCGAGACAACCAAAAAAGGTTTCTCCAAAAGCGGCTTTGAGTTCATGTAAAAATCACACACACGTATGTGTCATGTGTCTTTTATTCCAAAATCTATCTCATCCGGAACCGCCCAAGCCCTTCTTGCTAGAGATCAAAATATCCCACCCAAACGCCGTATAATGCAAATTTCCCTTCTATCATATCTCTACGCCTTCTTGCCCGTAGCCTTCACCTTCTCCTTCAACCCGTCCATAACCTTATCCACCCCATCCATATCCGTCGCATCCACCTTCTCCCCATTCCCATGCCCCTTCTTGGTCAACTCCTCATACGCCACATCTAGCGCAGGTTGGTAATTCCTCACCGCCGAGCTCAGCGCGTAAACCGCCTTCCGCCTTACACCCTCGTCCTCCTCCTCCCCCAGGATCAACTCGACCAGCTTTGGCAGCCCGCCCATCGCCAGTAACCTCTCTTGGCTCTTGATGTTATTCTGCACCGCCGTGCCAACACACCACGCCGCGTATTTTTTGATTTCTGCTTCTTCGTGAGACAAGAGAGAAAGCAGAGGGGTCCAGAGGGAGAGGTTCTCGAGGTTGTTGGCGTTGTCGAGGGACTCGATCAGCTGCTCAAAGTTGTCAAAGGCGATGAGCTTGTTGTCGAGGGTGGCGGCGGGGTCGTGGAGGACTTCCATTGCTGCCTTCATCAGGTCCGCGTCCGAGGGGCCGCCCATGAGGGCCGAGAGGATCTCGGGGTTGAGGTCGGATCTGGGGGCGGGAGCAGCAGCGGGGGAGCCGGCGGGAGCGGAGGGGTCGTTGGCTGGGTTGGAGACGGCCGAGTTCTCGATGCCCCATTTGAGGAGGTTGGTGAGGTTTTTGTCCATTTTTGGGGGTCTAGTAAGATGTCAAGATATTCTGGAGGGGCAACTGGTTTGCGACAGAGGGCGATTATGGAGGGGTAATGTTCAGCTGGTGGTTTTGACTGGTGACCTGGACAGTTCGGGTGGTCTAAGGGGCTTTGGGTATCGTCAAAAATATATGCGACTTGAAAAGTGGTGTTTCAGAGATCAAACTTTGCGATTGTGTTTCTTATGAAGAAAAAAGTGAAATGCGATATGCCAAAAGATGAGTCCCAATCTGTAAGCTGCGATTGGCGTTCGCGAACTTTCAGGAAAATTCTATCCCGATCGGGACTAGCGCAGCCGCACGTGAGTGCCAACGAGGGCTCTAGAATGCGTTTGCAAAGGCGATGAGAACAGAAATTAGATATGATGATGAGAGAATGTGAGAAGAAACAAGATCAAGCACTTGCTTGCCAAGTCTTCGAGAACAGACATCCAAACTCAAGACTCGCTGGCGATGTTATCGTTGACGACGACGAACTTGTCGCCGGCTCGTGCGTTTACGTGCCCCTCCACACTTTCAGAACAAGGTGGAAGATGCCCCACACTGCCCCTCATCGCCGCTCTTACGATTTCACCCAAGCCAAAATAAAAAAAGGGGAAGCTGAGGACCGACCAGCGCTGGGAGACAGGGGAAGGCGAGCTTTATCATCATAATCATCTCCCAGATCAACCCCCTGAACTTGCACGCAATTGCATCTCGGGTTGGCCTTGCAATAACAAAATGAATGTCGACTATTTCTGAACGTATGATTACGCAATTAGTTCCTTTTGTTTCATAGCACCACCCCCAATCGGCGGTATATCGGACAGCTGGGACTTGTCAATAAAGGGGGGGAGGGGGGGGGCACTCTCTCACCGACAGATACATCTCCATGTATGTATGATGAAGACCAGCAGCAAAAGCCCCAGCCTGGAATGATATCCCTTGGGACTGCTGTAGGTAAATGATGTAGGCCTCCACCTTATCCAAAAGACGGCGGATTCCCCGGACCGGCCGAGATGCACTTCTCGAATTTCCCTTGGACTAGCGGTGGAGTATTGTTCTTGTTGGAAGTATCTCGCAGCCTGGACCCGGGACGGGAAACCGTTCAATCAATTCATCGGGCAGCGCAGCAATCGGGTCGGCCGCTGCCCGGCCATCAGCCGCAACGCTCTTCGCTCTCGGGAACAGCCACCGAGAGAAACGTTATGACGTTTTTTGCTTCCGAAGTTGGTGTCTGGAATGCTGTTTCGAAGCTGTTGACGGTATCAAACTGCAAGGGCCCTGTCTCGAGCATAGACAGACATACGTATAGTTCCACGAAAGCCATTGCTATTTTGAAGAGCGCCCCATGAAAGTTTAAAAGGAGGTGCCTGCTTGGCGGTGGTGTTTTGTGATGCTTGATATCGGAGAGGCGCCGAGTAGGAACTGTCTCGAGACAAAGTGATGTGCCGAGTCGTCGTCAGCCTTTTTCGACTTTTTCATCATCTTGTTGCAGTTCGTCCCAACTCTAGCTTGAGAGCCCCTTTGATGACTGACGGTGACAGTGACAGGTGGACAAGTCCCGCCTCGGGAAAACACACCGTGCAGATACCTTGCCGCCTCCCCGCGTTGTGGCAACAGGTGCCAAGCGAAGCTGGGTCCATGAGGTCGCCGCACGGTATGTGTTGTGCCACGTACGGTATTGTGCTCAACAGGTTGACAAACCTGCTACCTGCGTAATTATTGGTGAAGGTGGCTGCCTCGAGGACCTAAACCGGCTTCTTCCAGGTTGGTCGTCGATGGCCCGACATGAGAGGGTAACGGGATCCGAATAGCAGACAAAGCGTTGAGTGAGGAACATTCCGCAGGGGTTATCTCGAAGTAGGCAGGCAGATAGTTATCAAGAGGTAGGAGGGGGGCTTTGTTGGATGATATTCACAAGCAACAGAAGAGCTGTCAGCCCAGCCACATCAGTGACGAAGCGGAAGACAGCCCAGATTGGTTAAAGCGGCAAGACGATCCCTTGTTTCTGCCAAATTAGGCGGTCTCGACTTGCCAGTGCCAGTTGATTTTATGTAGGTAGTGGATGGAAAGCAGCTGTGGCATCGTTGCAGGGGACAGGCAGACAGCAGGGCCTTCCTTCGTGTGTGTCGCTCCACCCACTCACTCCCATCTCTCCTGGGGGGGGGAGGGGAGAGCCCACGCCAACCCAAGACCCAAGCACTGACCTTAAATTCACCTCCCCTTTCCAACCTCGCGCCGCGGGAACCTATCTTTTTCCACTCTCCGCCTCTGCATCTGTCTCCGACAACCCATAACCATCCATCAAACACCTGCTCTTGACGATCCGGGAATCGCACGAGCTGATTATTTACCTTTCATTCTTCAACTTTTCGTCTACAAGCAAATAATCTATCAAAATGGAGGGTAAGCCAGCATCCAGCCAACTCCTGAAACCTACCAAGCTTGGGCTGCCGGCTCCCCCAGCTGCGAGACGACGACCACTCCCAGTTGCACGCAGGAGCTGGCAACCTGATGGCCCGGCGATGCATTCATTCTAGGGACAGTTGCTAATTCGGTGTCGCGTACAGAAGAAGTTGCTGCCCTCGTCATCGACAATGGGTAAGCCGCGATCCCGCAATCTCCCAATCTCACCGACTCGGTTCTGCGGGGGCGGAGCAGCAACGCAACTCGACACATCATCGAGCTCGCCCGCCCAACACTCGCCGTCCCCGCGAACATGGAGAACAACAACACCCAACACACTCAAATAATCATGTGGATGGAAGCTGACGTGCAATTAGCTCCGGCATGTGCAAGGCCGGTTTCGCCGGTGATGATGCTCCTCGTGCTGTTTTCCGTAAGTCGCGCCTCTGCTATGCCTTCCACGCAACCGCGCGGGCAAGCTGCCAGCAAATACCAGTAATGGCTGCATTTTCGGACACGCAAAACTAACTCACCGCCCCCAGCTTCCATTGTCGGTCGTCCCCGTCACCATGGTATCATGATTGGTATGGGTCAAAAAGACTCCTATGTCGGTGATGAGGCTCAGTCCAAGCGTGGTATCCTCACGCTTCGTTATCCTATCGAGCACGGTGTCGTTACCAACTGGGACGACATGGAGAAGATCTGGCATCACACCTTCTACAACGAGCTCCGTGTTGCCCCCGAGGAGCACCCCGTTCTCTTGACCGAGGCTCCCATCAACCCCAAGAGCAACCGTGAGAAGATGACACAGATTGTTTTCGAGACGTTCAACGCCCCCGCCTTCTACGTTTCCATCCAGGCCGTCCTCTCCCTGTACGCTTCCGGTCGTACCACCGGTATCGTGCTCGACTCCGGTGATGGTGTCACCCACGTCGTTCCCATCTACGAGGGTTTCTCCCTTCCTCACGCCATTGCCCGTGTCGACATGGCTGGCCGTGATTTGACCGACTACCTCATGAAGATCCTTGCTGAGCGTGGCTACACCTTCTCCACCACGGCCGAGCGTGAAATCGTCCGTGACATCAAGGAGAAGCTCTGCTACGTTGCTCTCGACTTTGAGCAGGAGATCCAGACTGCTGCTCAGAGTTCCAGTCTGGAGAAGTCGTATGAGCTTCCCGATGGTCAAGTCATCACCATTGGCAACGAGCGCTTCCGCGCTCCCGAGGCCCTCTTCCAGCCCTCCGTCCTTGGTCTGGAATCTGGCGGTATCCACGTTACCACTTTCAACTCCATCATGAAGTGCGACGTCGATGTCAGAAAGGATCTCTATGGCAACATCGTCATGGTATGTATTCCGGGGTGACGCTTTGATTATTGTTGTGTGACAAAAGCTAACCCCTGGCTAGTCTGGTGGTACCACCATGTACCCTGGTCTCTCTGACCGTATGCAGAAGGAGATCACTGCTCTTGCTCCTTCTTCCATGAAGGTCAAGATCATTGCTCCTCCCGAGCGCAAGTACTCCGTCTGGATCGGTGGTTCCATTTTGGCCTCTCTTTCCACCTTCCAGCAGATGTGGATCTCAAAGCAGGAGTACGACGAGAGCGGTCCCTCGATCGTTCACCGCAAGTGCTTCTAAGGTATTTTAGACCCTGCTAGTTTCTTGGTCGGAACGGGGCGGATGGCTGACCGATAGATCAGCGTAGGGTGTGGCAGCTTCCCGGATCGTCGCCAGGCAGCGGTGACCTTTACTTTTCTACAAGCGACTACAGCGGCGGCCGCGGCATGAGGCATTACTGGGGCGTCGGGCTTGTAACTCGTGGACGAGTGTCATATTTACAAAAAGTTTGGACGCTGGTCAAGGGACGGTGGGCGTCTGTTCTAGGACGACATGGTAATTTATTGGTCTCTGTGTTTCCTGGGCGGGCCGGCGCGATTGCGTGGGGCGGCGCGTGGTACAAGTAGACCGTAAAGGTTGATGAAGCACTTTTTTTTACTTTTTTTATTGCACGTATCAGCCATTGGGTGAATTTAGTTGTTTTTTCCCGCTATCCTCGTGGCCATATCTTTGGAGGTGAAGATCAAACGGGCTGCCAAAAGGGGGTCTGGCTTTGTGTTTCATGAGTTGCCTGGTGTTGGCTGTTTGATTTCTACATGTTGTTCTTCTACGTGTAGTTCTTCCCGGCGGGCACTTGCCTCGGGCGTGACCACTTGTCCCTCTGTCTCTTCCAACTCGTCCTCGCGGTATTCTTCGTCGGTAACTTCCCACTCTTCTTCCTCTTCCTCCTGGGCCTCCTCTGGACTGGGAGTGCCCGTTAAGCCGGCTGCCTTGGCCTTCTCCTCGGCTATTTGTCTGTGTTTACGCCTGGCCTTCTTCGCAGCACTGTCTGCTCTCTTCTTCTTGACGCTACCAACCACAGCCGTCCGAGACTGGGCTCCGTTGTACAGTTGGTCGAGTCTCGCGGCGAGGATGTCGCGGGCGATCTTGCGGTTCTGGGAGCGGGAGCGTGTTTCTTGGCACTTTATCACGATGTTGGTTGGGATGTGTTTTATCTGAACGGCCGAGCTTGTTTTGTTCTGTTAGGAAGTCAGTAAGTAGTATTAGTATGGCTTTTGCGGAATAAAGTTGGTTCGTGTTGTTGCGTAAAATGGTTCAAGTTTGGGGTAAACTGACGATTTTTTGCCCTCCTGGCCCGGACCCCTTGAGGAAGGATTCTTCTAATTCTGATTCTGGGGGCGGTTTGGGGCGGGAGGGCATTTGTTTTCGGGAGATTGTTTTCTTGTTGGAGGGGTGGGGGGTTGTGTGGAGGGCTGCTGGGGGGAGGACATGGTGGATTGGGGTTGGTGGTGGTCGGGGGGTTGATAGTGGTCGGAGGAGAGAGCGTAGGGAAAACATGGCTAGTTGTTGGAACAGTGTTGTTGTATCGTGGACTTGTTCGGAGTATCACCAGTGAAGCTATTCTGTACTCTGTAAGTGCTGGCTTGGCTGGCTGGCAGCGGCGTCACCAATCCGCGGGTCGCGATGCTGATAAGATAATTGTGGGGATGTTTTTTATCAGTAGAGGGAAGAAATTGACCAATTAGAGAGTGGGAAATGGGTTTATGCCGATATCCGACGGTGACTGAGCGACTGACTGACCGCAACCTTGCTGACCGACCCGATCCGACCCCTGAATCCAACAACGCGCTTCTGGAAGAACGCCCGACCGCAAAGTCGAAAAGTTGATTTTGCGACAACACAACCACCGCACCAGTTTTCTACCACACCACTGCATTTCACATTCAATACCGAGTTCTTTTTTTCCTCTTTTGCATAGCGAGCGCACTATCTTTTCATTTATAACAACAGACCAAGAAAGAACCACCGCCTAAAATGACAACCATGAACTCGTACCGGCCCCCGACGGCCGAGGAGAAGCTGAGCATGTCGCCGATCGACAAGTTGAGCAAGTGGCTGGAGCTCAAGATTTACCAGCTCGAGGTGACGATGAGCGTGTACATGTTCACGCCGATGGAGAAGTTCATTTTCTGTAAGCACACTTCATCCGCACTTTGGGGGAGAGATGGGATACTAATTGATGGTGTGATGATAGACTCGATCTTGTTCCTGTTGACTAGCTTGACGCTCATTGCGACGGTGCTGTATCTCCCGCATCACATCGCCTTCATAGTGGGGAGGGCGTGGTTTTATATGCATGGGGAGGCGTGGGAGACGGCGGCTGCGGCGGCGGCGGGGGTTACCTCGAGTACGATTGGGAAGGTGGTGGAGGCTACGGCGGGGGTTGTGAGGGAACTTTAAAGTCGAGAGGGTGGTCAATCAACCGCTGGGATATCGCGGTGGCTGCTGTGGTACTTCCCGAGTTGACGGGGGACAAGTTGATCGGGGGCATTGGCAGTCTTTTGGCTGTAGAGGGCGGTGTAATGATATGGGCCGAAAATGGTATAGGGGAGAAGGGATGATAATACGGCCGCGATGCGAAGTAATGAACAGGAATACGGGATGGGAATATATCAACGGTCGTGGTGTTGGTTGGGTGGTGTACAAAGACAACCTACATACATACGGGGGAAGTTGGACTGGAATATCTTGGGCGTTTTGGGGGCAGGCATAGCAGGCGGTTATAATACTTTTGTTCAAGGGACCGAGAAGGCAAGAGACCGGTGCATATGAAGACGATACACATAAACATATAATATCACCGTAAACTAATACTATCAATATCACAACGATGTGTTTTGTCGTTAAACGTGAACATCATAACTTTTTATTTCATGTCTACCATCTTAAAGTCTACAGCTCAACTTCGTATATCCTCAGCGACCCATCCTCGCCCGCGATCGCCAGCTCGTTCTTCTTGTCATCTTGCTCAGCAGTCGCCGGCCTCCATGCAAGCTGCACCACCGTGCCAGGCAGCCACAGCTGTTTTTCCAACGCTGCCTTCCTGACAACCTCCACCTTTGTCCCATCATCACTCACGCCCAAAGTGACAATCACCACCCTCCCCGCCTCGGTCCCCACCGCCAAAATCATCTTCCCATCTTTCAACTCGCCCAAGAAATCCACCGCCGTAACGGGATGCTCCTCAGTCAGTCCCCCAGCCGGCACAAACTCTTTGTCGTTCCGAATCCAAAACTTGACTTGCTTGTCCCTCCCCGCCGTCGCAAAAACCCTCTTGTCCGTCACCGGCGCCCAGGCGCAATCAAGAATCATCCTCGAATGCCCCTTTTGCATCTGCTGCAGCACCTCGTACCCCCCCTTTTCAACCGTGGTTTTCGACCAAACCACCCACTGCCTATCTCGTCCTACACTCAACAAGAACTCATCATCGCTTGAGAACCTGACTCTTGCAACGGTAAGGGAGTGGGCTTGCAAAGGGGGGCGGATCTCGGTCCACTTTTCTGTTTCGAATAACCTGATCACTGCGTGGTTGAGGGAGGAGGCTTTGCACGCCGAAGCGATGACTTTGCCGTCGTGGGAGGAGGAAAGAGAAGAGATTTCGTAGCCGTGGCCGTAGAGCTTCTCTACTTCTGGCCAGAGGGTGTGGCGGGAGAGGTTTTCTTCGTAGGGGGGGTGGGTTGTCGTGTTGGCTAGGGCTGTGGAGATTGTTTGGGAGGACTGGTCGAGATTCTCGTCTTGCTGTTCCGGGGAGGGATCAGAGGGGTTGGCGGTGTCGATGGCCTTGTTGGAGAGACCCAACACCGGCATGTTAGCCGCGTCCGGGGCCGAGGAGATGTCGATTTTGGAGTTTGTCAAGCACGACAGCATCTTTGCCACCGCCTTAGGCTCGGTGAAGACTCTCATTAGCTTTTCGTCTGCGCCGGAGACGAAAGAGGAGGTTGGGCCGAGGGTGGAGATGCAGTTGAGGTCGTAGCCATGGATTTGGGGGCGGGACATTTCGTGCCAGGAACCGAATGAGGCGGGAGAAGTGCCGGTGCCGGTCCATTGGGCGTGGAGGCGGGTGGTTTGGTCGGAGGAGGTGGAGAGGAGGTAGCTGCCGTCTTGGGCCCAGGAGAGGCCGTTGACGGGGCGGGTATGCCCGGAGATGGCGTAGTGCTGCTGCCAGGCGTCGTCGGAGGGGTTGTAATCCCATCGGCGCCAGCTGCCTGTGCGGCCGAGGGTGATTACGGTTGTGCCGTGGGGAGACCAGAGACCTGTCCAGAAACCGCCGATGCTGCCTGTGGCTGTGGTGGCGCCCTTTTCGCGGCTTACTTCGCCGAGACGGGCGCCGGTGATCCAGATGCCCGATTCGGGGTCAGATTCCCAGATGGAGAGGGAGTTGTCGGCCGAGGCGGAGAGGAGGAGGAGCTTGCCGTCTGCGGTGCGGGACCAGCGGGCCGTGTAGATCCAGTCTTCGTGTCCGAGGAGCAGGGCCTCGAACATGATGCAATATTTCGTGCCGCCAGCCGAGATCTTGTGGACTTTGTTTCCTGGTGTTAGGGAGACGGATAGGTCCAGTCCGGTGGCATTGTTGAGGACCGAGAGTGCTGTGCCCTGGTGAATCCTCCAGAGACGGATGTACTTGTCTTGACTGGCAGAGGCAAGCAGAAGATCGCTCCCTGATTCTGTCTTTTCCTTGATGAAATCCAGTGACCGTACCCAGTTCTCGTGTCCAGGCAGGGTGGCTTGCAGTGTGAACTCCAAGTCTGTAGCAGCAGCTGTGAATATCTGAATCACATTCGTAGTCCCCACCACTGCCAGCACAATCCCATTTGCCTCGTCATCAAGCGGGCTCAGCGCCAGAGCCAAGGGAATAAACCTTTTGGTCGTCTTGATAGACTGGAGAAGTTTGAATGGCTCCTCTTGAGAAGCCGAGTCGTAAGCCCATATTTTCACAGTTGCATCTGCCGCACCTGTGACGAATATCCTTTTCGTTGGTGCCCCAGCTGGAGTAATTCCCAGAGCAGCAATACAGTTGACAGGCTCTGTGTGGCCCTCCACGGCTTGCAAGTATGAAGCCGTAGCATCCTGGGCATTTACACTCCACGCCCGAACCACTTTGTCGTCCCCTCCACTGATCAGGATAGTCTTGTCGTCACTCTCAAGCCTAGGTAGAAACTTGACAGCCTTGACATGACCGGTGTGTTGACTGAGAACACTTGAGATGCCTTTTGGGTTCTGGATGTTTCATCAGCACTCACTTACATTAAATTGTCATGAGAAAGAGAAACTTACCTCAGGATTCCACAAACACACATTCGCATCCGACCCAAAAGCAACCACACCCTCTGCGCTCCAGTCGGAAGCGGCAGAGTACCTGTTCGCCCCCGCAGCCAGATAGCTGCTATTTACTCTTATCGTCTCTGTGTCGGCCATTTTTTCATGATTTGCCGTGTTGTTGCAGTGAGAAATGATTCATATGATCAAGAAAAGAAGGAGATGTGAGAAAAGGAGGGTTGTGATTGGTCAAAATGTCAGGGTTGGCAAGATTTTTGGGCAAGTGAGCATAAAGTGTGGGGTAGCTTTCCTTCAGTTGTGAGCCTTGGGGCTTTTCTGACTGAGCATGAGTTTCACTTTCAAACATTTTGAGATCAGTTCTTTGGGAAGAATTTCAAATTCAAACGTCCTCTGAACGCTGACGCATATACAAAAGACATCAAAATGGCACCGGAACCAGATACTATGCCCATCTCGGTGGACTTCTTGTAAGTTGCCTTCCTTGCTCATTGCCTGTTCATGAAACTGACAACAACACAGAGGAGGCCTTGAGACGCTGTTCTCCAACAACCCGCACCACACCATCTCCCTTCCTCTTCTCAATCCTTCGGATTCATCGCCTGCCAATGTCGGTTTTCTTATTTCCCATCTCGTCAAGAACCATCTCAAGCACCCAAGAACAGAGTTCTTTGTGCACAGTGACGGCCATCTGTATGTATTCTCGCCCTGTTCCACCCAATATACCTACAAACTCACACAAGAATACAGAACGCCGGGCATCTTAGTCCTAATCAACGACGCAGACTGGGAGCTAGAAGGCGAGGAAGAGTGCAAGCTCCAGGCGGGAGACAAGGTCGTGTTTGTTTCAACCATGCACGGCGGTTAATCCAGCCGAAGCTCAGTAAAACAAAGTTTAAAAGAAAGATACCCATCAAAGAGACCATTCACTGTGTTTGACAAGACATCTCGCAATTCTCCCTGTCTTATGCCTGCGAAGAAAACGACGACCACCCACCTGCCTCCGTCGCCCTCCTCGCCCTCATCAAGTTCTTCATAGTATTATACATCAACTCCGGCAGGCCCCTCTGCCCCTGCTCCTCCTCCAGCCACCTCAGCACACCCGCCCGATACTCCTGCCAACTCAACCGCAACCCTCCCCTTCCCACCAGCTTCTGCAACGACCCCTGCGTCACCGGACCGGCATGTCTAACCAACAGATCTCCCTTTTGAATATCCTTTTCCTCCAAACTCCTGACAAAGTTGATGCTCTGGAGGCACAACACAGGGTTGTAACTCAGCCCGAAGACCATCTCCAGTTTCAGATCGTCATCCAGCGATTTCAGGTACGAGTCCAACACCGGGAGAAGTGATCGCGGGACACGGCAACCCCTAGCGTTTGTATCCGACCCTGTCGATCCGGCTCCCTCCACCGGCAAGGCAAAGGCCCGGCCGCGCCAGAGGTTGTTGCAGATGTCCATGAGAAACCCGTTGAAGGTGTTGATCGAAGCCCATTCCTCCGGGGAAGGCTTTCGTTGGGTGTTGGTGTTGGCTTTCTTGGTGATGACTGTCTCCCAGGCTACTTTATATACCGTCAATATGGAGCACAGCCGAGATAGGACTGTCAAAGAGGGGCTGAAGGCGAGGTTGTAGACTAGCAGTGGTGGGGGGATGGCGATGGGGATGTGTTGGAGGAGTGTTGGGGAGGAGTAGACTTTGCAGGCGGTGGTGTAGAAATCCAGGAGGACGAGACTGGTGGAGAGGGAAGGGAATGATTGGGTTAGGGTTAGGCAGAGGGGGTTGACGTGGGTGATGAGATCGGGGAAGCAGTTGACTGGCTGGGAGGAAAGGTCTGATGGGGGAAGGGGGAGGAGTTTAGTGGTCCAATTGCGGAGGAGTTGAGTGTAGAATTTGAGGAGTGAAAGTTGGGAGTCGGGAGTATTGTTGAGGAGCCTTGACTGAAGGAGTTGGAATAGCGGTGATAATACTGCAAGACAAGATGAATTAGCCAGCGGTCCGACTTTCAAGGTTGAAGAAATGCGTACCGGCAAAGTCTGCTGGAGGCATGAAACTCAACGTCTCGAGAACCATGCCTTGCTTGTCCAATCCATTCCATGTCTGTAAGAAGTTCCGAAAGAATTCTACGAGTATAGGGGATAATTCCTGCAAGAGGTCAGCACTGATATTGTGGATCATCACAAAACAATGAACACGACTAACCTTGGTGCTAAGAACGTAATCATGAATGACCTCGACCATATCGAGTAGAAGTGATGGAGGTGTATCACCGCAAGCCACCTCACCTACGCACGCCATCAACCAGTTGCTTATGCGTTGCGTAGCCTCCTCGCTGGGCCGCAGCAGCAAGAACTTCTGAAGTAAGGGGTCCGCCAAGACCGCAACCAGCTGCGAGGGCATCTCAATCTTCTCAAGATTGTTGACAAACCTCTCAGCACTGTCAAACTCTTCCAGCGTTACAGAGGTCTCCTGGGCATGCAGAGTATGGACCCCTGGAACAAGAGCTCTCGCACCCTTTAATCGACGTCCCAAGGCGTGGTTGACAGTAAAGCCATTTCTGGTGCCGTCATCCTCTTGCCTATCCAAGTGCTGCTGCTGAATCTCGTTAAGCCTCTCCCTCCATTGAGTATCTGGGTGCTTGAAAGCAGCCGCACGACCCTTGGTGATGTCGCCCACAATGATCTCGGGATAATAGTTTTTGAAAACTCGCAGTAAACCCGTCAAGTTGGGGTCACCACCAGTCTGTCGCGAAAGAGCCAATCTGATGCGCGCCTTGTCAGTCATGGCCAGTCGCCAACACGAAATACGATCGATCACATACATGGTCTGGATCCTGAAGGGTCGCACATGCCTGCGCCTGGTGATAAGCGCGAGGAGGTGACACAGCTGCGGTCTGTGCAAGGCGAGTAATCACGATGAGTGAGATGAGATTCCAAATATCAGTTGGACCGAGTTTTTCGACTTACCTGATCGCAGCCGTATCGAGAAGGTTGAACAAGACCCCGTACGTCTGTGACAAGATGGCCGGGTTCTGTAGGAGGTGGTACACCATCACCAGCCATTTCAGAAACAGGCCCTGGAGGGGGAACGAGGGCTTGAGGTGGCCGTGGCCCAAGGCGCCAATAATCCGCAAAATGACTTCATCGTTGATTTTCCCCAGGGGATAGAGGTTGCGGGTGATTGCTGACAGACTAGCCTGGTCCAAGTGATTGTGCTGAGTTATCAAGTCGACCAAACGAATGAGGTCATCCGGAAGAGCCCCTTTGTCGTAGAGAAGTGATGTGGTCTTTTCGACCGTTGGCTTGATGCTTGTTTGGCGTCGTTTGGCGGGTGCTTTGGAGGCTGCCTGGGGGTTAGTGAGTGGGCATGAAATGTACAAAGATAAAAGGCAACTATACCCGTCTCCAGGTCCTCCAAAAGTTGGTCAAGCCGGTTGCCTGGTGGTGGGGACAGACTCATGTTGGAATTTCTGATCTTGAATGCTGACAATTGTTGATATGATGTTGCTTGGTCGGTAATTCCGCCACTTCGGCCACCAAAACCTCTCCACCATGCTTTGAGGGTTACTGGACCTGTGATACCTCGCTCCTGTAACCCTGTGGGAGACGCGCCGGGACGCGTTAAATGCTGCTTATGTCAGCAATTTCGGCAGCCAATAATTGCGGGCCTTATTATCAGATGCTTCCTTCTACCAGATTTTCTTCAACTTTTGTGTAACCTTCAACCGCCCAATTCAGACATATTTTTCATCTGTCGGGTTCTTGGTTCCTGTCTCGATGTCGGCAAGCCCGGGTAATTTGGTCATGTAGCCAGGAGGCGAGAGATATCCGTTGAGACGGTCAGTGTTACACATGGCACCGCGCAACAATAGAGGACGCATCATTGAACCGTTTGCCCGTCTGACGTCTTTTTTGAATTAAAGATCCCCAACCTTGCCAGCACCCCCACGCAATTGGTGCTCGCCCGTGCCTCGGTGTCACCACTCGGTCACCGTGACTTTGTCCTCGAAAGGCAAGTTCGCCCTGCTTCTTCAACTCCGGGGCTCCCCCACATGGCCTGCGCTTCCGCGTCTCTTTTAACCCCTTGCTGCTTGGGAGGTTACGTTCATGCTTGTGTTACCGTCAGAGTACGAGTACGGAGTCATCACGCTGTAACCAGACTTTTTCTGTGTAACAGCAGTGTGCATACCGAGTACGATCACGTCCCTTCCTCCCTGGTCAGCCGTGGGTCGGTACTCTCAGTCAGCACTGGCGGCTTCTAGGCTTCCGAAATCAAGCTTGTTCGCTCTCGACACCTTCCGCAAGGCAACACGTTCAAACATGGGGCAAGCGGCGCGGACCACCCTGGGCGCCGATGCCGACTTGGGCACTTTGAGAACGGATGATCGACTGCAAAATGCGGCCGGATTGTTTGCCAACGATGCCATGCCAACAACACCAACAACAACACCAACACCACCAACACCACCAACACCAACATGGCAACTCACAAGCGATCAGGACAATGAAACGTCAAGAGAATCAGATAGGCCCGGTATCAGCGCGTCATGCGTCCCGACTCCAATATCTGCACATTTTTTCTGTACAACCCAAGTTTCCTTCAGGCGCAGACCATCCACCAATAGGCCCTCCAGCACCACCGCACTTGGCATGCAACCTACTCCCAGCAGCAGCGCAAATAACCATAGCGGCATTGAACAGGCTGCCACTATGGTGTTACCCGGTCGCCTGTCGTGCTAGTCGGTCAGATAGGCACTGCTGCTCAGTTCTGTATGTACCTACAGCGCACACAGCGGCCAATCTTACACCCTCCCAGCAGCCTGAAGCGGCACCTGAAGCCACCAAGGCCGTTTTCTGAGACCTCGCTGACAGGAGGGCTGACAGGGAAGTCGATGGAATTTTGTTCTAAAAAAGAGGCGCTGTTTTCTCTTTTCCCGCGTCTAATTTGACTTCTCCATTCGGGCAAATCTCCCCTAGACCTGAGAGAGACGTCTTGACGAGCTCTTGGGGGTGTGGTGTCACACACCCTCACTTACATACATAACCACGCACCCATCTACCATTGCCGATTTGCGGTGCCCCCAACTCCCCTCTGCCGCTTCCATTGGCCCTGGTCTTGGCTCATCCTCTCCGCCCAAAGGGCTCCAAAATCCTACCAAGGTCAGGTCGAGTCCTGCTGAAGGCCATTTCAACCGGGCCTGCGTCCCCACCGCACACTTATACCGTACCGTTCACCACCAGCTCTTGGACTGCAAGTAATAAGTATATATCCAGCCCGTATCCAACTTGCCACTTGGACGGCTACACGTGGACACGGCACCAGGTTGAAAAGAAAAGAAAAGAAAAGAGAGTGTGCATTGTTTTGAAGTTGTAAGAAGGTGATGTAAGTGAGGCTCAGAACCGCCCACAGCCCCTGAAAATCAACTGACCGATGAACACAGACGCATTTATTAATTCATAATGAGTCCTCCTGAATCCTCAGCAAATGAACCTGACCCTGCATCCCCTATTGCAATGGATCTCAGCAAGAAGCAAGTGACTACGGTCATACAAGACTCGCATTCCTATCTGCCACTATCAAGACCACTTAAAGACGGCGATACCTTGCTACTCCTCACGCCCGGCATCATACCAGACCTCAGCAGTCCCACCAACGTCGACCCTGAAGCACCGACCAGTGATCCGTTTGAACCCCTAGGAAAGGCTCTGGCGAAACATCATCCTTGGGTCCGGCATGTGCCCTATCTCCCACGTTACGGCATCACCGGTACACATGTCGTGCACATTAGGCTAGCCACGGCGGTCATTTTCGTCCTCTCGGGTCCTCCTGTTCATGGTCAACTCTCACAAGTGGCACTAGCCGAGATCACACGAAGTCTCTGCGATAGCCGACCACACGTTATTGTGGCCTGTTGCGATGCCAGGGAGCTAGGACCCATCGAAAAGTCATTCCCCGCGATCGTGCAGGTACCCAGCTTTGGCCCATCCGATCTTGAAGCGGCAGCAGACGTCATATTCGGAGAAACCAAGAAGCGACCTCCATCGAGGGGTCCGAATCTGCAAAACCTTGTTCTTGCACCAAAGGCATGGACCGTGGAAGTATGGAATGGGCCTCGTGATATGGATGCATCTTATGAGCTCTGGTGCCAGTGCGTCCCAGAGGCCTTTCACTTGAGCCGTTTCTTGTTCCAATCGTTATTACGACGGGACGGATGGGCAATGCATTACGTGGTCCGAGAGCCAGGGACTTCCCAGCTGCTCGGGTTTTGTGCGACGTATACAACCTACGCTGGTGCTGAAGAGGAACGCCTGGTCGGCTCCATGGCTGCCTTGCTTGTGCGCCCTGCCTACCGAAAACGAGGCATCGGGCTGAGCCTGCACAACCATGCCTTGAAGCAACTCACAAAAACACGTGGAGTACGCCGCCTGCAACTGGGGAGCACGTTCCCTCGGTTGTTGTATGGGCTTCCGTGGGACTCACCGGTCGAAGATTGGTTCAGACGACGCGACTGGTCAATACATACACAGTCGCCAGGCCCGGGTACTGGACAAGAAGCATGCGACTGGCTGTTGAGATTCAAGGACTGGCCCACGACAGGCTTCTTGCCTTCTGGTCCGGTGTTCCGCCCTTGCGAGTTTCACGAGTTCGATATGGTGTTGGCACTGGTCGGGGCAGAGTCTCAGAGGAGGGACAACGTGGGTTGGTATGACCAATATGCCAAGCTGGCAAACTCAATGAACATTCGCGATATTGTCGTTGGTCTCAACGAAGGGGGAACGATTGTTGCTGCCGCTCTGACATGTGTCAAGAACACGGGCAGTCCAGCAGCCGAGGATCTGCCCTGGACCAACATGATTGGGGACGATGTTGGTGGTGTAACATGCATTTGCATTGCAGGTCAGTTTTCTCACCTTGGTGAGTGCCACGTTGTCGTGTATACAAATACTAAGTGCTGTGATATAGACGGACTATTTGAAGATCCGAGTCAGCGGGATGCTGTGATGGTCAGGCTCCTGGACAGCTGCATTCAGTTACTTGCAGATCAGGGAATGAAACAGCTTCTCGTTGACGCCGTCAAGGGCGGCGATGAGGGCTTCCAGTCCATGGGTGAGTTTAGACAAGAAATGTCTGCAAGACCTACAGAGGCTAATAGAATACAGGCTTTCGAAAATGGGCAAGATACAGAGATGTGTGGCGGGATCTCTGAGGCTGCCACTGCCATGCGATTCCCTCAATCAACACTGCGTTGTCTACTCAAAATCAGACATTCCAACACCTTTTGTGCAGCCAGCAGCTTATCCGAAACTATCGGCAGCCTTGGGCTTGTACTCCCCAATAGGATGTGGTCACGATTACGTGGGATCATTCCATTTTCAACCTGTACAACGCAACTGCCGCTTGGGCGCACTCGTCAAATGGCTTCACCTCGGACAAGGACTCGTTTGCCCGGCGCTGGCCTTTAGGTTGCCTCTGGCAGCATTTTATAGTGAACAGGAATCATTTGTAGGCTTTTGATCTTGTTACATTGGTGTGTTGTGGGGACAAGGAGGGAGAACATGCTCGTGGTGGCAGGGCATGTGCATCATCCGACCACCCCCGTCGAAGGATTCAGTCTATCCGTGCCCGCCTATCAAAAGCCTTCTTCCCATTGACACACCCGGTCGCCAATCGCGTCTAAACCGCTTGGTAATTCCGGTATTGCGGACGATGTCGTCCTTCAGGAAGACCTAAACAGGCAATTCCATCAGCTGGGTCACCTGGACGAACCGACGTCTGTTCACCTTTCACGCCCGGGTCACACAGGGACATCAACACCATGCTTCCACCGTATAGTAAGCGAGTTGCAGGTAGTTACACGGATGGCCTCGATGGCCCATCGAGACGACACCGATCAGTGGTGACCCTCTGGAGGTAAGCGGTGCCGTCGGTGACTATCCATAACAGGCATGGCTCCGAGCACACCTATCCTTTCACGGGTTGGGCTCTTATCACGAATAAGCCCTACCGGGCGCTACCGGCGCTGACGTTCACATATACTCCCCGTATTTCAAGGCACCGGACTGTGTCCATTCAAGGCGGATGAAGTTGGGTTGGGAAAAATACCCGACAACAAACAATGCAGATCAAACAAGAATTCGGAGCATGGTACATGGTAAAAAGGGCTTTTTTCCAAGATCCCGGGTATATACACCTACAATGAGTTTATCTATAATCACTGTCGGACACAATTGCCAAGATGTACACTGACAGGTTATCTTCGTTCCACGTCCTACCAACGTACTCGTCAAGGTCTTGTGCAACATCCTCTGGGAGGCTTCCCCGGGTCAGTCAGACATTGTTCCAATCGCAGCATCCTTCAGGGATGACAGCCTGGGAGGACAGAGTATGTAGGCATCATGTTTTCTGCGCACTCGGTACCTCTTGATCAACACAGGCCGGGAAACCACCACCCACAGACAAAGCATGAGAAATGCGATGGCACACTCGGGACGTCAACACAATCTCCTCATTGACGGCAGACACAACGAATTCAAGTTCTGAAGGCTCGTCTCTCGCATTGATCAACGTTTCACAACATCCTTACCTACGTGATATAGGCGTGGGGGGTTGGCGATGGCGACACTTTGACCTGAGGACAGCATCACCGGCCTCCCCTCCCTGACATACACGTTTGGAAAACAAGCTTGCTATATTTTCGTCGTGTGGATGATCATCTTTGATCTTCTTTTGAACAACGGGTGAATCCACTTTATCGCCCCCAAGCCAGCCAGCCAGCCAGCAGAAACAAGCTGCCTACCCTACCCTGGCTCCCGCATGGCTGATCTTGGGTCTCGATGATAGATTAACGCAGCGAGACGGCACAGCTAAACAACCACCACCACCTTTTGCTGTGTAACCAATATGTTATCGCACACAACACAGTGCTTTTGAGGCCTCATCACCAGACATGGATGTGCTTGCCCCTCTTTCGATGATGGTTAATTATGTAGGCTTGACGTTTGCCCTCCCGGACAGGTGCCGAAGAAGCTATTACCAAAATCAGCAAAACTGACTGGCCGCATGAACAGACCTAGTTCCAATGGTTTTCTTTTTGCTGGAATTGTCGAATCAAATGACACCGATCTGGTGTGAGAGGGGAGAGCTAATTACCGGGCCCGGTGACCGATTTTCTCTTCCTCTTCCTCGTGGGAAAGGGTTGGGGGAGTTTATTTCGGATAGTTTGTATGGTTTCGCTAAAGAACCGCACATCCACTACACAGACCAGACAAGACCAACGACGATCAATGACCATACGGTCCTGTATCACGCACCAGCTGTCTTCTCTTTTTTTCTTGTTGTTGCTGCCTCTTTGTAACACTGTACACAAGAAAAAGAGTGGATGAGAATAAAACGGGGAAGGCAAGCGAGGAGGCTGACATGTCGTATGCTGTGTCACTTTCTCTCCTCCGGTTTCTGTCTTGTCCGGTTACTCATTACTCAAGTGTTCTTGCCCCCCTCATCTTCAACTGCTGTGTGTCACCTTCTCTTGTCAAATCTCTGTTGAATTTTTACCTCATCCTCTTGACCGACCCGGCCCTTTTGTCCTCGGCCCGTTCAGACTTTTTCTTCATATGTTATTCAACATCATTGCCGAGCGGTGGTGGTGGTGGCGACGGCGGCGGCGGGGATTTCTCAAGGGTCTTCGGTCCGAAACTTGAGCTCCCACACTCTGTTCTGTTGACGCCTCACATGGGGATGTCATGTTGTCAGACACGAACGGGGGGGAAGAAACTCGTATCCTCAAGACCGAATCTGGAAATTTGCTCGCAGACTTGCACACACAAGTTGGGCCACCGTCTTTTTTATGGGCTGTGTAACTCTTCTAATCGATCTCGCCCATGACAGCCGTCGTCGCTTTCGCTTAACACTGACCTCGCCGCCGCCACGGCCGCGGACGCCGTTGTGGGTTGTGGTCTCCATGTTATCTAGCAGCTTTAGGTTGTACGACCTCACTGGTTTCAGGTGAGGAGCAAGTGCTCAAATATCTGGATGACACAGATCAACAAGATCCCGCCTGGCTGTGGAACTGGGACACAGTTTATATCAATCCAGTCAACGCCTCTGATGCAATAGTCACGGGGCCATTCTAGCCAAGTCGATACCGATAGGGGAGCACAAGGAATGGGGTCCGTGTGCTGAACTTGGTTTCGCCAGCCATATATGTCAAAGAGAGGTTTGTGTCTCCACAAGAGTTCCTCTCGACACCCTGGCAATATCCCCAGTCCTTGTGTAACCTCTGGCCAATGCACATCGTCGGCAAGCAGGGTTCACGGCTCTGACGGGTGCTTGTTTGGTTTGTTGTATGGCGTTGCACCGCTCTCGGTGTAGGTGGACTAAGGATCATCGTCCCCATCATAGTTGTCGAAAGGAATGTCTGGGGAAAGCAAGAGGCTCAGCTACACATTCTAGAAAGTAAGGTACCTAGGTAGCTGTCATTACTGTCGGTTATTTTCCCCCTTCCTTACATGACAACATGAATGAAAGTTCGGAAGCCGTTCGGCATTCATACCTGAATATCCCAGCTAGGTACACTTCCAACTTTAAGTCAAAAGGGAGACTGAAAAACGGCGTCCCGCTGCACGGCTGGGGCCAGGACCGACAGGGACCGAAGGCTTCTTGTCATGATGGATGGGTGACATTTTGCGGCTGAAGTTGGGAGGTCATCATCCCTTCCTCGGGCGAGCGAAGCAAAAAGAACGGAGGTGGGGAGGGGAAGGTGATATGTGAAGTTCGGTATAGTTCTTCCCTTACCCCGTCTCCCCAGGTCCCGACATCTCAGCATGATAGATCATGTGCCTGACAGTTGTAAAGATACATCCATTATCTTCTTTTGGTGGCTCTAGTCTCCAAGGGTATCCGGTCAACTAAATATCTCGCTTCTGCATGGGTCTCGCGTGTTTGCGAAAAGTGCGTGGATGCGGATGCGATGGGACACTGGCCAAGGACCAACAGCATCTTTTGACGGACTGACTTGTACAACCATATCAACCACGATACTGACATAGAGCAGCAGACCCATGAAATGTCAGATCCGAGCGTTTTGACGGATGACTTCCCACTGTGGAGTCAATCAATATATGCAGATGGATTAGGTAGGTAATGTGTGAAGTTGTGTTACTTTGAGATTGGGAGAGAATGACCAAGGAAACCGACCGTCCGGGCCCAGCGGGTGATAGTACATGTTCGGGCGAACAGAATGGATTAAGAAGGAGGTAGGTAGCTGATGTCAGAACTCAAACTTTTGGTGTCGTGGGTAGGTGGGATGTTGATAGTATGCAGCCAGCCAGCCAGCCGGACAGGGTGATGAGTTGGAAAGGAGATGTCACAAAAGGAATTTGCACTCCACATGGTCGTACGGCTGTGTAACACCGCTTAAACTTATCCAGTGACGGCGGTGACACTCAGAAACTCTTCCGAAGCAAAAAGTGGCATGACATTTTCTTTCTTTGTGACATGATGAGGTGGTGGACGGACATGTGACGGATAAAATGGGGGAATGACAAGAAAAGCCACCCAAGCCACCGGGGATATCTCGTTCAAATCAAAAGTTTTGATGCCATAATTCCAAACGTAGAGACTGGAAGAAAATATGCAACATCGGAGGTTGAAAAATGTACCAACCTACCAACGCAAGGGCCTTGCATACCGTTGTTGTTGAGAGAGCCTACCCATCTAGGTACCTACCCTACGTACATACACCAAACTAAATAACCAATAGCAAACCGTCTTCCAAATCGGGACTGTGACAAATAGTGACGGTACCTACCTACTCCATTACCCTCCAGCCTTGTTGTCACCAGCAAAAAGAAAAAAAGGACCTTTGCAGTCTGTCGGATCATCAGCCCTATCATGATCACCCAACACCACAGAACCAAACATGAACCAACCACCCAACCAAACCAACCCCCACCAAACCTCGGGCGTAACCGAACAACACCACACTCCATCCCCCAACCTTCCGAAGTCCGAGCTGAAATATAACAGTCCGCGGGAGTTCATCTGAGCCAACGAAATCCAGCCACCTCGTACAAATCATTGCTCGAGTAAGAGAAGCAACATGACCAACAGCCTTGTCGACGCTCTCTCTACGGTAGGGACAATGAGCAAACAATTCACTCACCCCTCAACCCCAAAACCGACTGTAATAAAGTACCATGAGAAACACAACAAAATCCCCATTAGGTATCCGGGATAAACTCACCATTCGAGACCAGAACAACTACCACGCTGTAGATATACTCTCACTTTCACAATAACTATTCACAGGAATAGATAGAAATGTCAAGTAGAAAACAAATCAACTTTTGGCTATGATCCATATGGTATATACCTACACACCCCTCCCAATCGCTAATATTCGTTACAAACAAACAGACCAAATAAACCTCCCTTGTGTTGTTCCCCCGCTCCCTTTGTGCTTTTTTTTTTTTTTTTTTTTTTTGAAAATAAAAGCAATCTTTTTTCTGGTTGTCCCTCCTCCAGCAGCCAAAATAGTCCTTTCGATCGGAGAGGAAAACAAAAAAAATCACATCACCACTCCCCTCGACGTTCTTTTTTCAGTGGACCAATCATCCCAACTACCTATCTTCCACCCAATTCATTTCATTAACCCTCATCATCACTCCAGTCAGATATCTCCCACACTCAAAGCATCATTTTTTTTGAAAGAAAAGTCCGGTTCCCTTGTTTCCTGTCCGGCCCAAGCCCCCAAAATACAATAAAAAAAACATCCGAAAGTAAAATCATGTCCACTTCGAAAAGTCCACCGCATCCACCAGCGCCTCTGCATCTCCATTCCCCCCTCCCTGCCCATGCCCACCATGATGATGCCCATCCGTCATGGTGGAACTAGGAGCAGTACTCAACATGCTCGACCGATGCGACACATCGTTCCCACTTCCCCCAACCCCAGAGGTAGCCCCGCTCCCGCTAGTATTAGCTGTATTGCTCGTAAAGAAGGTCGCAACCGACGACCTACGCAAGCTGCTGAAGCTGTCGCGTATATTACCACTCGCTGGCCGGGATCCGATAGCGCCACCGGGGTTCATGCTGGAAGGCGGACCTCCAATGCTATAGTCTGACAGCATGCCTCCCGGTCCAACCGGGCCGCCGCTGCTTCCATTGCTCATCAAGCCCTGCGTCCCAGACATCGGGGGGTTTCCTGGGTTGCCGTTGATCAGCGGCAAGCCCCCGGCGGTGGCCGTGGCCGTGGCGAGACCGGCAGATCCCGACGAGTAAATCAACCCATGGTGTGCACCCTTTGGACCGTGCCTCTCGCGCAAGCGGTTGATCTGTTGGAGACGGTTTCTCCATGACGAGACATGCTCACCGTCGCCGTTTGTCCACACCAAAGAGAACACAGAAGCGTTGAGTGCTAACAACCGGATAAAGCGAGGGAGGGCCTTCAGGCTGACGAGCTTCGGCTCGGCTGCCGGGGAAATCTTCGGGAAGCCCGGCTGGCTCATGACTTGGACCTTGAAGAATGGTGACAACTGCTGGGCCTCGCCGTCTTGTCTTTTTTGTGCCATCTCCCGCATGGCCGAGAACGACCGCTGCGGCGCCGGCGTGATGACAATGTAGACATAGTTGAACTGGGAGGGAAATGTGTCGAATTTGAAGGGAAGGCCGGATTCGTTCCAGACGATGTTGACATAATCGTTGCCAATATGCTTCTTCTTGTTATTGCACTGTGGATCGTGCTCCAGGTTGGTGGGCATCTGTGTGATGACGTGAAAGACCATCTCCGTGACGCGATCTCGCCAGCAGTAGGTGTACTGACCGTCACTATCGTACTCCCGGTCCAAGCCCTGAGTATTGAACGTGGCGCCTTTGAGCTTCGTCAACACGCCCAAACCCTTGAGAAACTCGAGATAGTCTGGCGAGCCTATGGTGTTGGCAAGGATTTCAGATTCCTTGGTCTGCCCCTCGCCAATGTAAATCACACCTACTTTGTGCCCATCGACGGTCGAGTTTCTGTCAAAAGTTCGAATGGCTCGGTCGACTGTATCATCGTCAGGCAAGGGGATGGGGCGAAAGGCCGGATCATACATCTGGGGCATCGGCGCCAGTAGCTGCATCAGCAGATGGCTAGGGAAAATAGTGATACCGTGCTGAAAGCGCCCTTCCCAAGCCGCTGCGTCGGACTGGTCTGCGGCTGGCTGATTCGGCATCGGTGAAAATTCAACACGGATTGCGAATGACGAGGCACCAGAGGGATATCTTCGAGTGATTTCAGCCCAGCCCGTCTCTTTGGCCTGCCGAATGGTGATGATGCTGTTTCCGATGATCCAACGTCTCTTCTGAATCTCACCATAGAATTCCTCCGTAAAGAGTGGATCTTGAGCTGAATCGCAAGCATCCGAAAATGCCACACGTTGCATAAAGTCAAGAGTGACCTGGGCTTGTTCCTCGTTGGTTGCCCTGCCGTCCGAGTCCACGAATAAGTTTTTGGCGATCCAGTTGATATGACTAGGACGGTCAGGCAGCTTCACCGCAAGAAACCAAAAGGTAATGACATGGTACGCCAAGGCATATACATATTGTGGAAGGTCGTCGTTGGCTGCCTGTTGCCCAACGATCTCCGGGTGGGCCACAACAATGCTGAGGGTTGATGGCTCACTTGAATGACTGGGGCGTGTCGTATGTTTCTTATCCCGCACGGATTGCAGATACCTGGCGCAGATGCCGAAAATGATACGATACTCATCCTCCCGGAAGTTAGAGTACAAAGACGGTAGGCGACTGAGACACGCCAGGAACTCGAGGATGTGCATGGCGACGAGCGGTTGTGTAATGACTTGGGACATCTTTCGGAGAATGGCAACAAGAGTCTTGCTGACCGAGAGAGGCAGCTCGTGGCAGCATATCTGAAGAGCATGGATGCAGGTTTTGGCTGTTTTGTCCGAGATACCGTGCATGAACGTCATGACCAAGTCGTCCTCGTCCATCTTTTGGAAGTGCTCGTGATAACTCAAAATCATGATGAGCGAGTGGAACAGACAGTTGCTCACATCACTTCGGCGCAGCCCTGAAGAGATTGGAGGCTCTTGGAAAGTGCCAGTCTTGACAATTTCACAAAGGAAACGTCGAAGCTCGTGAACATAGGGTATGGCACCCCTGAAGATTGGATGATTGCTCAACTGCGCGGGAAGGTGGGCCAAGACGAAGCTGTAGACCTCCCAGTCGCACCCGGTATGGAACAGATTGAGCATTGCGTCCAGCCAAGGCTTCATGTTCAACTCTGCTCTTCCCGTAGGACCCAATTCTGCACTGCCAGCATCGTTCTCGTCCCGGTACGCCAAAAGCAGCCAGCTCGCTCTTTCCGGAGGAGCCTCTGGCAAGGCGTCCGCATCAGGGACCGACCACAGTCTCTGGTTTCGGTGAAGTGCAGGCTTTGGGGTATGTGTCTGCCGGGTGGGAAGCCCCTTGTCGCCTGCCTGCCCCTGGGTGACTGACATTCCGCGGGATGGCCGCGTTGCTGGCTCCGCCCTTGGCAGCCTAGATGGGTGTGCTGCATCTTCGGCCAGCTTCCTTGCAAGAGATGCTTCTGTTCTGTAAAGGGACCCCGCGAGATTGTCATTCTCAACCTGCGATGTGAGGTAGACTTGATACTCGGCGTCTGCTCGGAGTCGAAACAGCATCTTCATGGCCGTTAACCGAGCATCAACCTCGCATGAGTTCGAACGGGCAATGTGAACGAGGGCAGCAAAGGCCTTGGACGCTTTCGAGCCGTCGGTGTTGAGGGTTCGGATGAATATCTGAACATAACCTCTCGTGACTACATTGGAGAGGCTTTGGTTGGCAAAGTAAACCGTGTGGCCTGGTGGGAAGGTGGTAGACTTTGGCGACGCCAGCATTGCCAAGGGTGATTTGGACATGTCGCCCGCCACCACCTTCTTGAGGCCCTCTAGGATATCGTCAAATAGAGCAGGATCCGCCGCCTGCGACACTCTGACGAGAAATGCGACCGTCTCTTGAAGGACCAGCGTTTCCGTTTCTTCGACCATACCCGAGAGCACTCGTCGCACAAGATCCCCAAGAGCGTCCTCTTCCATCAGATCTTGAGTGAGGAAAAGGAAGTCGTAGAGTTCGATAACAATCTCTAAAGCATGCAGCCGAGTAAGCGGTCCCCGGTGCCGGGCAAGCAGGAAGCCATCCAAGACAATGTCCAGATTCTGCTTCCACTCCACGTCTGAGGGAAAGCAGCTCCTATGCTCCTTGAAGTGCGTAATGACCAGGCCGGCAGCCGAGTCTGGGAGCGCATGGTACACCTGAGTCAAGAATTCCATGCACTCGTCTCGCTGCAACAGATCGGTGGTTTGTGTCAGCAGCTTTTCGATGCGGCTGATGAGGCATTTGAGCTGCCAGGCAACGGTATTCTCAGCCTCTGGTACTGCCCGTGGCGAGCGAAGTGGTGTCTCGGAATCCGTGGATGTCGACGGAGCCGCCTTCTTCCCACATTGTGCGGCAACCTCAAAAATGGAGGACCAGTGCTCGTCTTTGACCATCGAGCTGATTTTATTGTCCTGGTCATCGAATAACGAGTTGATCAATAGTAGTATGTCCGACGCTATTTTGGAGTAGTTGGACCTAGCCACGTTGGCCAAGCCGTCGATCAAAAGCGCAAGGGAAACAGGCGGGTACCCCTTCTCAGTCGACTTGCGAAGAAGCTTCTTCAAAACCGAAAGAGCGCCTCGAATCTCCCTGTTCAGCTCTGATTCTCTCTGCTTGTCGTCCGGAGTGGCGTAGGTTCGCAGAATGTCCAATAGAATCCTAACGGTCGACTGTCCGTGGTGAGATCTGCAAATGATGGAAATAGTGTGCCATGCCTGTTTCTGGAGGTGAGGCAGCTGTTGATGTATCGTCCCAAGAACTTTGATACAGTCCTTGAGCTTGCCGTTTGGGATGGTCCCAAATGTGACGAGCGCCTCAATCACATTGATGCATGCCTTCAAATCATCCTCCGACGCTGTTTTCATACAAATGTTGAGGAGCTCGTTCATCAAGTCCCCTACGACAGGGTCCCTGGCGAATTTGAAGTTGAACTTGATAACATCTCTCAGAAGCACGAACAGCTGCGAAAAGCTCTTATCTTCTCCCGCTGCAGCCGATTTCCCTTTGTTGGACCCTCCGCCTGCACGCTGCGCACGTCGTCGGGATTTCCTGACAATCTGATATGTCTCGTGTAGCCAAGAAACAAGTAATGGGAATATGTCGTACGGGAAGCCGGTGATATTGCGGCCTTTTGTTGTGAGGTCCTCCAGAGCGGCGAGTTGAAGGTGAAAGTCTGCCCGATTGGCTGGTGCGGTCAACGTCTCGAAGTATTCACGGCGCTCGAGCTCACTGGCGCCCGTGTATTTCGCGCATTCAGTGAGAAGCTCCCAGCCGATTTGTCGGACGTGGTCTGGGTAGTGTTCGTTGATCAGATCTTTGCCGGCGTACCATATGTCAAGTACCTGCTCAACGACGTCAGCAACCGGGCCCCGACGGCTTGGGGAAGTACATGGGAGTACATACAGGATTTAGTGGAAAATCCCTTATTGCGTAACGGAGCGAAGTCGCCGCCGCTATCCTCTCAGAAAGTTGCCCATTCCTATTCTTCAGTTTCACGTATTGCTCAAGTTGGTCGGGAGCGAGCCCTCGAAGGGCCGTCGGGAGTGGGCTGTCATCGCCTTGTTTCGTCGACGGTGACGGCTGCGCCTGGGCGGCGGCAATGGAACCGAGGGACTGGAGTGATGGTGGTGGTGATTTTGTAAGCTTGCCGCCGCCAGCCAGCCCCTTGAAGACGCCAGCAAGGCCTCCGGTCGTCCTGCCCTCGTGGGCCTGGTCTTCTCCGGGGGAAGGGGACATGGGTAGGTGGTCCTCCGAGGCCGAGTGGCCTAGAGACGCTAGTCGGCGCAACATGTCAGTATACCGGCATTCTTTCCTTGAGAACCGCACAAGGTAAAGAGAGGATCAAGAGCAGCAAAGACAGCAGAAGTAGTCGTAGTGTCTGTCGTCCGACGCCAAGACTAGAGACTCGCAAGGCAGTGGTTTAGCCCTGCAGGAAGCTTGCAGGAGCCGCATGCAGGCTCAGAAGTCCGGGACGGGGGGAGGGCCGATCGCAACACGGCGGGAGTGGGAATGAATGCTGTGAATCCCAATTTTCCCAGATGTATTCGTACCCAAAGGCCTCGGGTTCCCTCAGCATGGCATGGTCATGGCCTGACAGAAGGGTGTGTGTTCGTGTAGAAAACTGATTTGGAAAACTCTCTCGCTGGAACCAAATAGGTGAGACATGACTTACAGGTGGTCTGCTAATCGCAACAGGAAGAGGCAGGTCACAAAGACTCAGCCAGTGCCGTGAGGGGAAGCCGGGAGCTGTTCCCCTCCTGTGTCTCTCTTTCTCTTCCCACCCTCTCACTCAATCAATCAATCGGCGCTGGAGAGTGGTCCTCCACACTCTTGACGCCACCAGATGGGGGGCACATGCGCCAATGTCCGGCTGGGTGCAGTCGGAGCTATGTGATGGGTTGTTGTGGGTGTTTTTTCGGTTGGCGGGATGTTCTGGCCTTTGTGATCTGTGTTTACTTGGTTTCTTTGATTGGAATACCGCTGGAATTCCGTCTGGCGATCACTGGCGGACTCAAAAAAAAAAACCAAGCTACCGGTCAGCGTCTTTGGGGGCAGCGATGACGGAACACGTCCAGTGAAACCCACTGTTGGCAGCAAGGAACAACGGGAGTGCACCTCCACGCCTCTGGCCTGACACAGTGATTGGATGAACCCCACAAAGAGCTGGGGGTTGACGACTGCGTGTTGACCCGCCCGAGCCAATCACACCTTCCTGGCTTGCAGGCCGACGGTGGGAAAATAAAGCCAAGAAAGACGATATGGAAAACTGAGATTTTCCGTCAGTTTTGGAGGAGGCCCGGCACTGTGACACTGTGTGATAGACGGTCTGGTCTGGTGCTATTCTCACGCTATTATATGTGAGAATGATGACTAAAGAACTCAGTCTCGGTTGGTTGGTTTCTGCCACAACACAGAGGAATTTCAGGAGTTGTTTGCAAACCACCAGAGCTTCAGATTGAGATTCATACTGCGTAGGTAGATGGAGCGATAGGGATGTTATCGTCATCGTCTTTCTCAAGCTTCCCCACTATTGGGAGGCGGCAAGTACCGCACCCCGCTAATAAGGTCCCTGAGGTTGGCCCAATGGCCCGTGGCCTTGCGAGCCAAGGCTCTGATAATTTTGGATCCCAGGCTGCCAGACCATCTCCCCCACCATAACCTACTCTGGTAACCGTCAACCGCTTTTTCAGGTGTTTTGTTTTGCTTCCATTTTTTTCGGCCTGCGCAATCCACGCCCTCACGTTACCTGCTGCCACTGCTGCACTCACCACGCATTACAAATAGCCTGAGGAGAAGAGCAGTTACCCAACATGGCGACCAACCTGCCCCAGATCGCACAGCTGTTGAGCCTGACGCTGGATGCGAGACAGCATCGCAAAGGTAAGCCTTTCCACACCCATATATGACAGCTCAAACTGACTTCTTTTGCTTTCTACAGCTGAGGCCGAACTCAAAACCCTATCAGAACAGCCCAACTATTCCCTATCCCTCCTCACACTCGTCCACGATGCTACACAGCAAACACAGACCCGCCTCGCAGCAGCCCTTGCCTTCAAGAACTTCATCCGCCATAACTGGGTGAACGAAGATGGATCCCACAAGCTTGCGGCGAATGAGGTCGAGACCATCAAGAAGGAGATTGTCGGCATGATGATCGAAGCCCCCAACCAAATTCAGGCCCAACTCGGCGAGGCCATCTCCACCATTGCCGATTCCGATTTCTGGGAGCGTTGGGACACCCTCACCCAAGATCTTGTCAGCCGCCTTTCTCAAACGAGTTTTAAGCAAACAAATGGCGTCCTGGAGGTTGCACACTCGATTTTCGGCCGGTGGCGTCCGTTATTCTCCAGTAATGATCTGAACCGAGAGGTGCTGCATGTCGTTGGTGTATTTGGCGACCCCTTCATCCAGATGTTGAGCATCGCCGATCAGCAAATTGGGGCAAACACCACCAACGGGACTGAACTCAAGGGGTGGCTAACGACAATGAGCCTTCTTGTCAAGATCTTCTACGATCTGTCCTGCCAGGACCTTCCACCAGTGATCGAGTCGAACTTGCAGTCCATCACCGAACTCCTCCACAAATATCTCAATTACACCAACCCACTCTTCAAGGACGAGGAGGACGACCCGACACCCCTCGAAAATCTCAAGTCGGATATCTGCGAGGTTCTTCAACTCTACACAAACAAGTACGACGACGACTTCAATCCATTTGTTCAGAAGTTCACACAAGATGTATGGAACGTGCTTTCCAGTGTTGGGCCCGAAAAGAGATATGATATCCTCACTTGTCAGGCTCTGAAATTCCTTACCGCCGTGGCCTCGGTGGCCAGGCATGCACAGATCTTCAGCGATGAGGCAACCCTGGGTACAATTGTGGAGAAGGTGATCATTCCAAATGTGTCACTCAGGGAGTCGGACATCGAGACATTTGAAGACGAGCCAATCGAATTCATCAGACATGATCTGGAAGGTTCCGATAGCGACTCGAGAAGAAGGGCGTCTACCGATTTCCTTCAGAAGCTTCTTGGGAACTTCGAGATGCTAGTGACGCAGGTGGTCTTCAAGTACATCAACCACTTCCTTGAGCAGGGCAAGCAGGACTGGAAAGCCAAGGATACTGCCGTGTACCTCTTCCTGGCTATTGCTGCCAAGGGCGCCGTCACAGCATCTCACGGTGTCAAGACTGTCAACAGCTATGTTAAGGTGGTGGATTTCTTCACGCAACACATTGCTGGTGATCTTGTCGGTGCAGACTCTCATCCCATTGCCAAGGTTGATGCCATCAAATACCTCTACACCTTCCGTAGCCAGCTTGACAAGGCTCAGTGGGCCTCTGCTATGCAGCCACTCATCCAGAACCTGGGCTCAGATAATTACGTGGTTTACACGTATGCGGCCATTGCGGTAGAGAGAGTGCTTTACCTGACCGATGATGCCGGTCAACACGTTTTCCCTCGCGCTGACATTCAGCCGTACGCCAAGGATCTCTTGGAGCACCTCTTTGGTCTCATTGAGAAGGACCCATCATCAGCAAAGTTGCAGGAGAACGAGTTCTTGATGAGATGCATCATGAGAGTTCTGATCGTTCTCAAGGAGGGCGCGGCCGAGTGCGGTATTAACAATATTCTCACTCACCTGAACGGCATCACCAATGTCATCAAGCAGAACCCCAGCAACCCACGCTTCTACTACTATCACTTTGAGGCCATGGGAGCCCTTGTTAGGTATGATAGTCCGATTCCCCCAACCCTTTTTGGGATTAAGGTCGCTGACTTGTAACAGATACTGCAGTAGCTTGCCCCAGGTCGACCTTATCGGCCGCTTATGGGAGCCCTTTGCCCTCATTCTCACCGAGGATGTGTCCGAGTTCATCCCCTTCGTTTTCCAGATCTTCTCTCTGCTTTTGGAGCTCAACCCTACGGCCAACATTCCGGGAGACTTCAAAGCTCTTCTAGGGCTTGTTCTCACACCCACCCTTTGGGACACCAGAGGCAATGCCCCCCCTCTGTCCCGTTTCCTTGCAGCCATCATCCCCAAGGCGGCTCAGGAGATCGTGGCCGAGAACAAGCTAGAGTCCGTTCTCCTTATCTTCCAACGTCTCCTGGCCGGTAAGAAGACGGAGCAGAACGCTTTTGATATTGTTGAGTCCGTCGTCAGCACATTCCCTGCGTAAGTCCACATTCACATATTTTGTAAAAGGCGGAAACGATGACTAACCCTAGCTATCACAGTCCTGTACTAGAGCCCTTCTTCACCAACCTTCTCGGCCTCGTTTTCGACAGAGTCCAGAAGCACCCCAGTGATTCACACAAGCTTCGCGTCGCGCGCTTCTACCATCTCGTCTCGGCCAAGCCAGGACTCGGAGCCGATTTCTTCATCAAGCACGCCGATGCCGTCCAGCCCAACGTCTTCACCCCCTTCTACCTGACCATCATCCTACCCACCACTGCCTTGTTCGCCAAGCCAGTGGATCGCAAGCTGGCCGCCGTGTCTTACACCCGAACTCTATGCGAGTCCACGGCATTTGCCGAACGCTACGCCAAGGGCTGGGGTTTCACGTGCACGAACCTGTTGGATCTCCTCAAGAACCCCCCCAGAGTTGCCCAAGGTCTTGGCGATGAACTCCTCGTCGAGAATGATGTCGACGATATTGGATTCGGCATCGGATTCACTCCCCTCAACACGTGCAAGCGTGGTCCTAGGGACGATTACCCCGAGATCACCGAGATTGAGAAGTGGGTAGCGCAGTACATGAAGGGGGCGAACGGCAAGACGAGCGGGAAGATTGCGACATTTGCGCAACAGAGGTTGAGCCCGGAGGCGCAACAGTTCATCGCGCCTTATCTGGCCTAGGGAGGCCAGATCGAGGAGACGTATACTTGGCTATTGGAGTTATGGGAGTAATGAATATAGCTATGTTTGACATTCTTTATTTGGGGAATATATGCCAAGCGAAACAGAGCAAAGGCAGAGAAGATAAAATGGCGGCATCACATTGGGTGAGATAGCGTTTGAGTTTGACGGTGTCGAGTGGTGTTGATATAGTCACACATGGCCGGCATTTATTAGATAGTGCGAAAATAAGACCAACTATCAAGAAATGTAAGGGATTCGGCTCGTCTCTGTGTTTGAACCGTTGAGGGTTGGAGACGGTGAAAGGCGTGCCAATGTGTGTGTTAGGTGGGTATGTGCTGGGATAGGTATGGCGATTAAGTGCCCCCAAAGGGAGCTTAAAAGCTTTCAAATCAGTTTATAAGTTTTTGAGCCAAATTTGTTGGTTTTTGAAATGAGTTTAGTTTAGGTATAGAATATAATTCAAACTCTTTTAGATATAGTTAATCGGCCTAAGAATATGGTTCAAATGGTTTCAAGTATAGTTTACAGGCTGTGGAAGATAGTAATGAACTCTCCACGGTACTATTTCTACCTGTTTCGTCTCACAAAAAGGTATCAGTTTATGGTGGCTTCTTGTATGTGTTACCGCTGCCGGTAGGTGGTACACAGTCCTGTTCAACAATTGATATCACAAAAATTTACTCAAATCATGTAAACGCAGCCCATGTTAGGTGCACTTGTATCCATCTACCCGTTCAACACCCCATGAACCCAGCCAAGTTCACCATCCCCTCACCCTGCCCCATCATAATCATTCTCTCATCATTCTTCTTCACCTCCTCCAGCAGCTTCCTCACCGTCTCCGGGGACCTCACCTCCCAGAACCCCCTCACCCCCTCCCCAAACCTCTCCGCCGCCAATTCCACATTCCGGTCCTCCTCGGCGGCAAAACACAGCCTGAAATACTCCCACGCCTCTTTTTTCCTGATCGTGTCATCCGCGGCAAAGATGGCGCCGGTGGTGACCAGGACTTTGTATTTCGGTCCGGTGAGCCAGATCATCAAGGCGGTGGAGAGGTCGGATTTGAAGAGGGGGAACAAAGGGTGGTGGTGGAAGTGGATGCGGACCCAGATGAACATACCCGCGCGGGGCCAGGAGAAGGTGTACAGGGGTGTTTTGGCGATGAGGGACCAGGTGTCGGGGGAGGTGCTGGTGCTGGTGCTGGTGGCGTGGGTGGTGACGAGGTGGGAGTGGGAGTCGAGGATGTGGCACATTTTTGTCATGCGGGATTGGTACGAGGTGCGGAGGCCGGAGAGCCAGGTCACGAAACCGGAGGCGTCCCAGCCCACTGGGGGGGTGGGAGTGGGGCGGGAGAAGAGGGAGAATGGGGATGGGGTGCTGGAGGATGGGGAGGGGGAAGAAGGGGGGGAGATGAGGAGTTTGGAGATGAGGGCTTGGACGAAGCCGGAGGGCTGCTGGGTGGTGGCTTCGGTTATGCGCTCGAGGCGCTCGATGAGGGCGGGTTGGGCGGTGATCCAGCCTAGTCGGCAGCCTGGGGCGACGGTTTTGGAAAAGGTGTCTAGGCGGATGACGCGGCCGTCGCGGTCCAAAGGGGTGAAGGAGGGGACGAGGGAGTCGAGGAAGGGGAAGCCGGATGATTTTTCCTGGGTTGTGGCATTGGGTGGTGAGGGTGGGAGGGGTAGACCGCGGGATTGGGCCTCTTCTTTGGCGGCGTCGGGGAACTGGAGGTACCAATATGGCTCGTCTTCGATGATGATCACGTCGTATTTACTGCAGACTTCGTAGATGGCGCGCTTGCGCTCGACGGAGAGAAGAATGCCGGTTGGATTATGGCCGAGGGTGACGGTGTACATGATGTGAGGTCGCTTGCCTTTTGTTGTGTCCCAGTTGGCGAGGACATCTTCCAGTCCACCGGGTCCGGAGACAGCCATGCCGTCTTCGTCACTTTTGACTGGGACCATTTGGACGCCTAAAGGTGTCGCTTGGTTGGGAATGTTGGTGTATACGTAATTCTCGCAAAGCATGCCGGGACGCTCCTCGATAGGATCGGTGTCTCTCCAAGGCGTAACCAAGAGGTTAAGGGCCTTGGCAAAACCGTCGGTCGAGCCGCAAGTAAGAACCACTTCTGGGCCGCCCTTGTAAGGGACGTCTGGGTGGAGGTGCTCGCGGGTGAACTGTCTGATCCAGTTGAGAAGTGGCGGGTAGCCCTGAGCCATGCCATATTGAAGGGCGGTGGCCAAGTCGATCTTCTGGAGGATGTCCTTCTGACTAGAGTCGTCGTGGGGGATGGTGATGTGGTTTGCTCCTGAGGGGTTTGATGAACCGGACGAAGGACTCCATCTTTCGGGCTTAGCTGCCTGTGCCTCTAACGTGTCATAAGGGAAAAACTGGGCGTTGGGGAGGCCTAGGCGGTGTATCAGTATCACGAGCTACACGTCTTGAGGTGTAGGTACATACCGCCGGCGATGTTGAGAATACCAGGAATCTGAAAGAACCTGTAAAGAGCCTTGATCGTGCTCGCATTTCGGCGCTTGGTGATTTCAGAATAATGGTGAGTGAAATCAAGAGGCAGTGGCTTGTCGTCATCACTCGAAGCACCGGCACCTTGACGGCTACCGTCACGATAAGCCAACGACGCCATGATAACGATCCGACTTGTTCACTGTTGATGTGGCGATGATGGAAGATGAAGAGGGTGAATAGGCAAGATGAAACGTCATCATATAGATCAATTCTTGGGAAGGATTCAGACCAAGTCTGGTCCAGAATCGATAATACGCTTACAAATAAACGATTAGCCACATCAAACCAAGCAATCCGATACGACTTTGTCTCCTCGTTCTCGGGTGCGGGAACGCCCCGAGCACCTGCAAACCCCTGCCGGATACACCTCCGGAGCTACCGCCTCGGCGGAAACTCACTGTGGGGATTCCAACAGGGGTTGGATAAGGCGGGGAAGTAGCACCCGCCCCGCTCCCGGTTGCAAGTGTGCCATTTTGAGATTTTGGAATTAAATACCGACAAATGGTGATAATTTCTGATGGTGTTTTGAATGGCCATCCGGCTTCTGTGCTGTCATGTCGTGCCTATTACCGGCCCCACTAGATCGGTTCGCTTCCCCGGAATGACGTGCTGACGAGTGAGACATCGGGGCGGGGCCATAGCTATCGGGTCGTCGATCAAAGCAACAATGGCCCCGAATCATCCTTTTCCTCCGGCTGATACGCGAAACCGAGCCCCTCAAGAGACTTTGCCTTTCGGCCTTCCAACTCAAACCGCAGTTTGGCTTTCATATGGATCGTCCTCTGCCAGCATAAGTCCTCGCTCCATCGAGGAGGCTCCTTTCCTGGCGTCCCGGAATTGGTGATCCATTCATATACCGAGTTGATATACTCGGAATCTGCGCCCACCGGCCAGACATGGGATTTTGACCCTTTTCTTTCCGCCTCTTCATCTTCCCACTGTTTCATCTTGCCCACTGGCGGCAGCGGCAACAGATTCGCCCACACACGTGAGAAGATGGCAGCTTGGCTTTGCGAGACAGGGAATGGTACCACCTTGATTGGTAGCCCCGGGAACACCAATGTCGGGTGGCCAATGTGAAAAAGATGCTTGTAGAGCCCTCTAACTCGACGTCCATCTGTCACCAATGGCGGCTGAAGCGATTTGAGGAAGGGAAAAGAGTAAAGATAGCCTGTTGCAAAGACGATGGCATCAATGTCCTTTTCAACTCTGCCGTTTTTGAACCGCACTGCCCTTTCCCCCACAAGAAATTCTTCAATTTCCGGAACCTCTTCGGCACCAGTCCATTCAAGATTGGCTTCCGGAGTTGGTGTCCTTACTGATAACAGCAGCGGCTGCTGGGACACTTTGCTGATTTGTGAGGCAATATCTAGCCCTGAAGCAGCGTTGCCCACGACGATGACTTTTTTGTTTCTGAAGGGCTCAGGTGTGCGGTAGTATTTTGAGTGTGAGATGACGTCGGGATGCGTGCTGTTGAACTCGGATATGCCCTTGATATCGGGAATGTAGGTGATGGAATAATGACCGGATGCTACGACAACAGCATCATAGGCTGCACTTGTTGTTTCGCCCGTCCGCAATGATAGCACGTCCACATCCCATTGGTCCTTTCCCTCAGAATCTTGTCGTAGGCGCACATCTTTCACCTCGGCGGAGAATCTGATGAGGTGCCGGATGTCCTGCGAATATTGAACCAGATAGTCCTGTACGTCATCGCGCGAGGGAAATATCAAAAGGTCGTTTGAGAATGGGAAGTCCGTAAATGGCATCAGACCTCGCGGAATGTTTGTGTGTAGCAGCTCGTACATTGGTGACGGGAAAACCGGTCCCTTGTCGTTGTTGCCATCGCCAGGCTTCAAGGGGGGATCAGGTGGGCAGTGGGGACTCACTTGAGGCACATGGTGGTTTTCCGAGGGCTTCGCGCTATACTTCCACACACCGCCCACCTCCGACTGCCTCTCATATACATCGATCCTGTCGAATACATTCTGGGCAGTCAGGTACTTGGCGGCGGCGAGACCACAGGGCCCGGCACCGATGATGGCGATAGTATGGACATCGAATGGTCTTTGCTCTAATGTCGTCTCAGAGCCCATGATCAGGAAATAACTGCGCAGAAGTAGCAGCTGTCTAATACGAGAAAAGAAGGTCGGAGTCCGAGGTCTACGATGGAGCATTATGACCGGTACCTTTCCATACGTTATTTACGTGCTCGATTACGAACTTACTCTGCCAAGTTCGCCAAGCTTCTTGGAAGAATGCCGCCTTTGGATGTCGATGTCGAGCATGCCTGTCAAAGCTCCAAACGGTAGACCCACTATGGGGCAGCTGGAAGCTAAGTCAACCAATGAAAGCGTCGCTGGTTTCATCATCGTTCTTTCTGAGAGCTTGCGACGGGTGCGCGACACAGAGGGAGGAGCTCTCTCCTGCAAAAAGCCCTTTGTCAGGCGCCAGCTTGCTCCAACTTATCGAGCACCACCAGGAACGACTTTCTGCTTCTTACTTTCGCTTTTATTTGCCTGTCTTCTTGGGCTCAGTCCTTTTCCAATGACGCGTCCGTAATCATCACCAGAACTCGACCGCGTTCACGTCATTGACGAAGCTGTCCAAACATGGCGATAGCTGAGGACGAATCCGTCGCTGCCCTGCTGGCGACGAAAGTCGCAACTCCCATTGCCCAGCTTGGCCCCGATCTGTCAGACCAACCGTCGCGAGCTGTACGAGGCGAAGTTGGCATTACATGGCCGTACAATTCAGTCACCGAGACTTTTGCTTTCTTGCTCGCAGAACCCGATGTGCGCCTGCGCCGTGCTAGAGGACAGATCCGTCTCGAACTTCACGGTCTCAGCGCTGGAATTCTGTCAAAGTGTGGCCTTGGTGCCGGCGACGAGCTGCTCTTCTCCTTGGAGGGAGCAACCTGGGCTAAGGACACATCACCAGGTGGCATCCCTGGCTCCAGAGTGGAATGGCAGTTGCAGTTCAACGAGAAGCTTGTCTTACAGGTCCGGTTATAAAGCATTTTTCTCAATTGTTTGCACCTCCTAACGTTTGCTGTAGATAAAATCTGGCGAGACAGGCCAGCTTAGACATCTGAACATCGACCATCCCGAGCCCGAGCCCGAACCCGAGTCTAAACCACCGGCTACAGTCACGACCGAACCTCGACTAACAACGCCTGAGCCAGAGGAGCCGCCCGACCACGTTCCTACTATTCGGAAATTCTTCGAGATTGCCGAAAATGAATACGCATCACCGGCCTTTGTCAAACGAGCGCGACTGTCTTACGGCGCACTCTTTGAGGATGGGTTTGACCCTTTTGAAGAAGATGGAGGCGTCAAGGGCAAGGGTCGGAAACGCACTCGGTTTGGGCGTGATAGTGGTGCGTGGCGGTATACCAGCCAATCTCCAAGTCCTGAACCCGAGTCTCCAGCCCAGGATTCCATAGAGGAGGAAATAACGGAGGAGACCACCCCGCAGCCTTCTCCTGAGAAAGAAAAGCTAGACGAAGGCTGTCAAACTGTCGACACTGAAATGATAGACCTAGTCGATGAGGCAGTACAGACCGAGCCCGCGCCGATTAAGCCAGCACAAACCGAGCCAGGGCAAACTGTATCAACACAGACGAAGCCAGTACAAATGGAGAGTGCCATGGATCTACTCAGCGAAGCAGCTCTAGCACAGGCACAGCAGGAAACGAGGCCTTCTGCCGTTGAAGAGCAAACAACTCTCACCGACAAACATCGGAAGCAACAGTCATCACCTGTTGCTCAAGAGCAACCAGCTCTGACCATGCCGGAATTGACCCCTGCCATTTCAAAAGATGTGCTGGATAAGGAGCCTAGCCATGATGAACATGCACAGCCTTCTATAACTGCTGCCGAAAAGCAATCTAGTCCTTCGGCTGCGGCTATGAACACGGACATGCCCAATCTTGATACCGCACAGAAACCTACCGTCGATACGTTGTCTACTAGCTCTCTGTTCGGAACCCCTAAAACCCCAGGCTTCTCCATGTTTGGTACTGGTCCGCCCGCTCGGATCGATTCACCATCGAGTATTGCAGACCAGGTTAGATTTGGATTCTCACACATTCCACATAATGTACCACCTGCAGACGTCCAGGACCAACATTACCAGGATGCTTCGGGGTTTGAAAAGAATGAGGCGTATCCCGATTCGTATCTAGACAACTCGCACCCCGGCGTTCATATTAACAACTACTTTGCGGCTGCAGATACTCAAGATCTAGCCACCCAGCAGCCGCCCATGATGGAAAGCTTTGACAACAATCAGTGGACGGTTGCAACGCAGTCCCCGCACTATAACCAGGCTGAGGGCGGGCACTTTGGTGCAGATGCTTTGAACGAGGGCACGCCGATGCCTTCAGGCGATCCGGTGCTCCATACCACTGACGTAACTCTTGAAACCTTACCGGAGGGGTTCGCTAGCTACGGTCAGAATCAGATGACGCAGTTCTCGAATGAAGAGCTCGCTGATCAGGAGGCTCATGGCAATTCACAAGGCTATGGCGAGGCTGACGACTCCATGAGCGAAGATGCCGTCGGAGTAGAGGACGAGGAAGACCAGGATGAGGCGCAGGATGAGTATGCGTACGGCGAGCCCATAGAAGAAGGCGATTATGACCAGCGTAACTACGACGAGCCATCTGATGACGACGAAGGTCTTTCCGAGCAAGAGGAAGAAATTCAGCAGGAGATTGTTGACCGATATGGCGATGCTCAGACTTATGACGAGGAGGATCTCGAGGATCTTGAGGGCGAGGATGAGCAGGACTATGAGGGAGAATATGATGAGGAAGAGGGCGACGAGTACGATGGTTATGATGACCCTCCAGCTGCCGGACCAACATATACCGGCAGAGCACTGCCTCAGTCGAATCCGAGTGAGCCGGTTGTGATTAGCTTGCTCTCGGACTCCGAGGACGATGACGAGCCCATGCCAGAGCCGAGGGCACCTCTGGCTGCCAAACCCAACCAGACGACTAGTCAAAGCCCGGAACCTAATCCTGAGCATGTTGATCCCCAACTGTCTCAAGAAGCTCAGGAGTCTGAAGACGAGTTCTCCGGCTTTGAAGATGAAGCTCACAAGTCTGAAGATGATGCGTCAGGATTTGAAGACGAGGATTTAGAGGAGGAAGGGGACGAGGAATTAGAGGAAGATGGAGTTGCAGCTCCTGAAGAAGAAGAGGGAGAGGAGGATTCGGACGAAGATAAAGAGCTCGACGAAGATGAAAAGTCCTACGGGGATGTTAGGAAGCGCGGAGGCGAAGCGCTCCAAGCTCGGGAGGAGGTTCCGCAGGCTGAACCAAAGGCTTCGCAACTCAAAGATGAAATCTCGGCGTCTAAAGATGTAGCTAACGAGGCGAAAGAAGAGGACGCCCCGGACGTTGCCGGTGGCCGAACCCAAGTGGTTGATTTTGCCGTCCATCAGAATGATGGGGCGGATGAGCAAGCGCGAGCACCAGTCAATGCGTCCACTTCCCAAGAGGATTCATTTGTGATGTCGGCCCCCGAAGACACGGATGGAGCATCTGACTCTGAGTCGGAACTCGAGATCGAGCCGCCTGTAGGGATCGTTGCCAAGCCACAAGATGAGGATGCAGGGACCGAAGGATCAGCTGCCGTTGCTACGAATTCGGGAGATGGCGAAGCCAAGTCTGAAGAGCCGGATTCTGTTGCTTCACAGCCTGAAGATATGGAATCACCAGTGCAACAATCGGATCCCATTGAAGAGTCAGAGGCTGACCTGCAGGACATTGCTGTGACCCAAACTGGAGATGAAGAGGGTGAGGATGGAATGATGGACGATGATTCTAGTGGTGTTGTCGATAAGGACGAGGCATCTCCGGGAGGATATGACCAAGAGCTGGAGGACTACTACGACGACATGGTACTTGAGCAACTTGAACAAGAACTGGCCAGGAATCAGGCTGCCGCGTCCGAAACAGTCGATGACCAGATGTCAATTGCAAGTCGAGTTGAGGCGGATGAAGACGAGGATATGGATGTGGAAGACGACCAGGAAAAGGCCAGCACCGCCGAGCCCATGTCTGTGGTTGACGAAGTCGATGATGACGATGTCGACATGATTGATGCCGGCACGCCACATTTTGAGTCTCCCATGGACGCAGAAACTCCACGAGCCGAGGTGGAGACTAGTGTGGTCATCACTGAGGTCATCGAGGAGGTCGTTGAGGAGACTGTCGTCATGGAGGTCACGACTGAGAGCATCCCGGATGATGTGGCTATGGAGCCGCAAGCGACTGAAGAGACACTTGAAGAGCCACGGCAGCAAGAGGAAGCTGGTGTTGTCGAGACTGTTCGTCTTGAACCTGTCAACGAGGCGAAGGAAGAAGTGCCCGTGCCAGTGGCAGATGAGGAGAAACCAACAGTGGTGACCCTGGAACCGGTCAGCAATCAAACACGCGGCGGAGAGGCCCCTGCCTCGCCTCCCCTCACCAATTCGTTCGCATCTCAGAAGCACATGTCATTCGCGCAAGCTTCTCATGCCGCCATGCAAGAGAAAGAGTTCCCTCCAACACCATTGCAAAGCATGGTGCAGCCGGAACCTGAGGGTGGAGAAGCAACACAAAAGGCTGGTTCGCCGGTCTTGGGTACTGATGCAGAGCGGTCAGGCATCGACGGTGCAGAAGATGTTGGCTCCCCAGACCTGAGCTTCAATACGCGCGAGTCTGACGCGGAAGAAGTCGCGTCTGCCTCGAACGCGCCTGGTCGGAAGCCGGCAGCTACACGTTCAAGCAAACGGACCAGAAACAAGAAACGGGTGACCAAGAGCAAGAACGCGCCTTCGGGGGATACCGAAGACCGTATCACAGTTCACACACCGTCCGCTCAAGAGCACATGTCTCCGCAGCCCGAGATGGCAGCATCGTTATCTTCGTCGCCAGATGTCAGCGTCAAACTGGCTCAGCAGTCGCTGGCGGCACGGAGGAGCAAGAGGGGACAACCGCAATCACAGGAGCAGCCGGTACGCATCAGCCCGCGACTTGCGAGGAGACGGTCAGGCAGTTTTCAGTCCAGCAACCAAGACGCCGAAGAAGAGCCCAGGGCATCTTTTACGATGCCTTCCAACCAAGACCTAAGCGTTCTCCTTGCCAAAGGGGCCTTGGCGTCGCCATCCAAGGGAGATGTCAGTGTCAATTTGGCAAGGGATGCCTTGAATTCCCCGTCGAAAACCAAGTCGGCACCTGTCCCAGACGGTGGCAGTCATGAGAGCGACGCCAGCACTGCGACACTCAAATCCGATCTAACCAAGCGTCTCCGGAGAGACTTCCCCGACTGCATCAACCTTTCCTCGTTGAGGTTTCACGTCGAGAAATTCCCAGTTGTGGTCGCCGTCGTCACCTCTCAGCCAACGGCACCTGCGCGAGCCAAAGGTGGTCCGAGGGAATACTTCATGTCCTTTCACATTACCGACCCTTCCATCGCGCCAAGTAGTGTGGCAGAGGTGCAGCTGTACCGGCCGCACAAGGAGTCGCTTCCTATTGTCAAGATTGGGGATGCAATTTTGCTACAGAGACTGCAGGTCAAGTCCATCAGCAAGAAGGGGTTCGGGTTGAGGTCTGGAGAGGATTCGAGCTGGGCCGTGTTTGATGAGGACGAAGGAGCGCCACAAATCAAGGGGACCCCGGTGGAAGATTGGGAGCAGTATCGGGACTACATGACAACCATGAGGGCTTGGTGGAGGAGTTTAGATGGAGCTGCAAGGGAAAAGGTTGAGAAGGCGGATAAGAAGATGAGGGAGGCCAAATAGTGATCTTGCCTCGTGTTTGTTTCTTGGGAGCACTACTGTGGTTTATGGGTGGGTTATGGAAAATATGCATGGTGTTTGACAAGAGGGTTTTCTTTTTGGAGTGTTGAGAGGTATCACTTGGGGACCATCATTGGGATCTCCTCGGCATCAACGGGGACAACAGCTGTACAGTTTAATCGGTGTATGATAGGTTTGCCGCAGTTAATGTATGGGTTCGAGAAGAGCAATGATCTTGATCAGCGAGACATTTATCAGACAAGCACAGTACGCGAGAAGCGGGCTGGGAGGTGACATGCTGATATCATTGGTTTGTGCAACACGGGAAGCATGCAGCATGGGGGTCTAGTGCATTGGCGCTGCGGCAACCTGCTGCAGGAATCACCGTGTAAGTGGTCACCTTTGGGGGACTGGGACAAATGGTGGCTACAGTTGCATATACTGCGGTGGAATTTGTCGTGGTTGTGAGGGGGCATCGAAGCCGGCGAGTCTGCGGTACCGTGTCTTGTGTAGCTAGACATTGGGGAGGGAAAAGGTGTATAAGTAAGACAAGGACGAACGCTTCTCGAGTCGAGGAAGGCCATCGCAACGTCTGTTACACACAGAAGAGAGAGAAAAGAAAAAGAAAACGACATGTCCTCCGACGATAGCGACGACGAGCGCAACACCGCCGAACAGCTCCAGACCTGGGAACAGCTGCTCGATGGCTTCTCGTCACAAGTTCATCGCCTCTCCCGCGAGCATGTCTCCTCCCACCGCCGGCTGGAAGCCAACCTCAAAGGCCAGCTCGCCGTCATGAAGCGGGACCTGTCGAGGCAACTCACCCGCGAAGTGGAGGACCTTCGCGCTTCGCTCGACCTCGCGACGCAGCTGCCGAAGTTTTATCTCTTTCGCAAGCTTCCTGTTGAAGTCCGAATCAGGATCTGGGAGTATGCCCTCTTCAGCGTGCCCCGCATCCTCGAAATGCGGGCGTGTTTTCTGTCGAGAGGTGGACAGGTGGTGGTGCCTCAAGGGGTCTACCACGGCGTCTATTCCACTCCCTCGCCAACATCTTCTAATTCCAGTCTTGGTCTTGGATCTCTGCCCCCAGGTAGCGACGGCTCCAACTTTGGCCGTGATTTCCGCCCTGTCGGTCCTCCCGGCGGACCGGCACCAAGACCACCACCTCCTCCTCCTCCTCCTCCTCCTCCTCCTCCAGCACTACCAGTACCACCAAACTTCCAAGCCTATTGGAACGGGATTCCTTATAATTATCATCAACTCCAGCACCATCATCACAACCATCCTCACAACCATCCTCACAACCATCCTCACAACCATCCTCACAACCATCACCACACCCATCATGTTCACAACCATCACATGAACCACAGGACACCCACCAACCCCCTCCCCGGCCCAGTCATCATCACCAATCGCCTCCCACCCCCAGCCATAGCGTCCGTATGCCACGAATCCCGCACCATAGCCCTCCGACACGGCAACATGTACAAGACCAAATCCATCCAGGAATCCTTCTCCCCCGTCCCCAGCAGCAGTAGCAGCAGCATCCCCCCTCGACCAGGCCAACCACCTCCTCCTTCTTCTTCCTCCCAACCATCCCCCTCCAACCAAGCCTACCTCACAGCCTACACCTGGTTCTCCCCCTCGATAGACTACCTCAAAGTCCACTCCGCCGGACCCGCCTACGCCGCATCCATCATGTCCCCCACCGACGGGACAGGCGTCCCAGCCCCGTTGAACATGCAGCAATTCGCCTCCCAGATCCTCATCCGCAAACCCGTCGACAAGCCCGAGCTGGATCGCCAGGTGAAGCGCCTCCAGTCCCCCGACCTCTTCCCCAATCTGAAAACGATCGGAATCGTCATCACGCACGACCTGATCCGCCCGAGGACCGGGGGGTGGGAGTGGGGGTTGGGAACATCCCCTACCTCACGGCTCTTTCCGACGGGGGAGGGGCCGGTGAGGTTTGTTGAGTATGTTTTTCCTGTTTCCTTTTCTTTTTAATCCCTTTTCCCCTTTTCCCCTTTTTATCCCCATCAAAACTAACATTGAGATACCCACCCCAGCCTACAATCCCCCACCGCCGCCATCCAAATCGCCTCCCTCTTCCCCCCCGGATCGCCCCCCCACAGAGTCTGGTCGACCCACGCCTCCTCCCTCCTCACGTCCAACAAGTTTCTTTCTCCTCTGCTCAACAACCTGACCTTTCGCCTCGAAGGCTTCCAGATAAGCTGGCTGGCGCACCGGTACAAGAAATTCCCGCTCACGTTCCCCCTGTCCGAGGTCGTCAACGTCGACGACCTGGTCTTTGTCGACGGAAGGGAGGCCTCCTGCGTGGACAACGGGTGGGTGAGGGAGGAGCTGAGACAAATGCCAGAGCTGCGGTTGCTGCACCTGTTTGTCCTGGACGAGTTTGACGAGTGCGAGGGACGGCAGCCGTACCCCGGGGAGAAGGCCGGGGAGATGAGGAGGCTGTATGGTGCTGCTGGTGCTGCTGGTGCTGCTGGTAATGCGAGTTGTGGTGGGGGGTTTGGGTCGAGGTTGGTGACGCTGGGGTTGCTTTAGGGGGGGGGGGGGGGGGGGGTGATGTCGTTCTGTCAAGGTTGATATTGGATACGGGTACTGGATTTTATGGTTAAGCGATCAGAGGGCCGCAGATTGGGGGCATGAAGACTATATATAAATAGGTCACCAAGTGAGTTTTTGAAACATGATATCATTTAGGATATAGGTAAACGATAACTTTAAACCATTCTCTCATTCTCTTCAATCTTCTTCTTCCTTCCTTCCTTCACTCAAGCAGACCTATCTCGTTCTTGTTCTTGTCTAACAGTGTAGGTGGTTTATATACCCCAGGGCATCCAGTTTTTGTCTATTCCCGCGCTTGCACGCTCTCACTCGCTTCACTGACTGACTTCACTTCCAACACTGTCTGTCTCTGACCTGTTTCCCATTTCACATTTGCTCGCCATACCAATTTCTCAATCCATCCATCCATCCGTCCGTGATAGATCCTTTGAAAAAACTTTGATAATCCTCAAAACATTTTTTCTCTCTTGGTCGAGAACATCATTCATTAGAAAAAAGATAAAGAGAAGAAAAAAAAGAGAAACCCATTATAATCCCCGCAATGCTCGCATATTCTGAAGCTGAAGCAGAAAAGCAAAGCAAGAAACAAAATCAAGAGGCTAAGCTAAGCCCATATTCCCAGAATTGAACGCCAATAATGCAACGCAAACCCTCCCTCTCCAAGACCCAACTTCATCCAGTCATCAAGGGACTTTCTCCTAAATCCTTGACCACTCACCAAACAACAGAAAACTTAAAGAGCGGGATCGTAGATGTGCTCCTTGATGTACTTGTCAAGAGCCGGGTCACCCCACTCCTCCCAGGTGAGCCATTGCTCCTCGGGAAGAGCACTGACACCGTCCCGACGCGCCGCCTTCATCACCTCGCGGGCAACGATCACGCTGGCATCGCGGACACGCTCAATGCGGGGGTAGATCAAACCCTTGTGCACCTCCTCGGCGTTCAGAGACCCGGCAAGGGCGGCGGCAGACGTGTAGATCATGTTGTCGGTCACGCGGGTGGCCTTGGCGAGGATGGCGCCGAGACCGATACCGGGGAAGACATAGACGTTGTTGCCCTGGTTGGGGTGGTAGGTGATGGCCTGGTCGCTGCCCAGCTTGATGGTGAACTGGGAAAAGGGAGAGCCGGAAGCGAAGATGACGGTGCCGTCGGTCCAGGTCACGGCCTGCTCAAAAGTGCACTCGGCCTTGGTGAGGGGGTTGCTGAGGGGGAAGAGAATGGGTCTGCGGCCGAGACCGCCGGCATCGACCGAGGCCTTGAGGGCGCGGACAACAGACTCGGTGAAGACGCCAAACGTGGCAGTCAGACCAACAAGAGCGGTTGGCTTGACGTACTCAATGACCTCCTCCAGAGTCTTGAGCTGGATGCCATTGTTGTCACCGCGGGCAAAGTACTTCTTGTGCTCGGCGAGCTTGTCGCCACGGTCCTTGGTCACGAGACCCTTGGTGTCGACAAGCCAGAACTTGTCCTTGGCGGCCTGCTCGGAAAGACCGCGCTTGGTGTAGTACTCGACGAGCTGCTTGGCGACACCAACGCCGGCGGAACCAGCACCCATGAAGACGAGGCGCTGCTCCTCGAGAGGAACGCCCGAAAGATTTACGGCGCCAATGTAGCTGCAATTAAGGTAGGTTAGCAAAACTGTTCGGTCTTGTTTGTGGGTGGAGCGCGCTCTGCGATTCGTAAGCGCAAAACTTACCCTCCGAGAACAACAGCACCGGTGCCCTGGATGTCGTCATTGAAGCACTTGTACTTGTCCCGATACCGGTCGAGGTAGTTGAAGGCCTTCTCCGACTCGAAATCCTCAAACTGCACCACCATCTCGGGATAGACCTCGGCAGCGGCCGTCATGAACTCGTCCATGAACTCCTGCTGCTCGGCCACCGAGGGGCGCTTGGAGCGCATGCCCAGGTAGAGAGGATCCTTGAGGTTGGTCTCGTTGGCGGTTCCGCAGTCGAGGACGATGGGGAGCGTCTTGTCCGGGTGGATACCCGCCGCCGCCGTGTACAGGGCTAGCTTGCCGATCTAATGCATGTCCATTAGCCAACCAGCCCACTGGGACCCCGCCGGAAAATGGCCAACCACAGTTGCCGAGGACACTTACCGGAATGCCAACGCCATTGACGCCCAGATCGCCCAGACCCAGGATTCGAGACCCGTCTGTCACGACGCAGATCTCGGGACTTGGATATGGCCAGTTCTTGAGGATGGTCTTTATCGACTTGCGCTGCTTGATGGAGATGTAGAGCGCCTCGGGCCGTGTGTAGAGGGTCGAGTACTGCAGGCAGACGTCACCAATGGTGGGAGTGTAGACAAGAGGCATGAGCTCCTTGGCGTTGTCGATGAGGAGACGGTAGAAGAGGTCGGCGTTCTGGTACTTGAGGGACGACAGGTAGAGATAGCGGTCAATGTTGGTCTGACGAGTCCGGATCATCTTGAGCGCACGCTCACACTGCTTGTTAGAGTCCTCCATGACGTGTGGAATAAGACCAGTAAGGTTCTTGGCGATGCGCTGCTCTGGGGTGAAGGAGAGGCCTTGACGGAGGGACGTGATGTTAGCTGCCATGGTGCGCAACGAAGGGAGGATGCGGGAGGTCATCGATAGAGGCGCAGGCTCGTAGGTGGGGGGGGGGGCTTTCTAAAAGAACGGAAGGAGGGGAGGGAGGTAGGTAGGTAGGGGATATGATGCTTTAGAGGAGGGACCCAGTTCGAGTCAGATGGTCCGGACAGGCTCGGGAGCATGCTGTTCGGACACGGTGCAAGATTTAAACTCTGGCACCGCTTTCCCTGCTAACGGAATGACGCACAAAGGCGCAGGACAGGAGCAAGCAGCGGGCAGCGGGCAGCGGGACGACAAGCTGGGGAAGCTGGGGAAAAAGAAACTAGAACAGAAAAATCATGTTGACTCACCCTTATTCCACATGGGCTCGTTGATCACCTGGTACCCGAGGGCCTGGTTCTGCGTGAGGTACTGGGTCTCGGCGAACTGCTTGACCTCGCCGTAGGTCTTTTGCTGGTACCCCCGGAGGGTGTCGAGGTTGGCCATTCTCATGGCTTCTTCAATGGCAGCGATGTCAACAGACGACATTGGGTTGGCGGCTGAGATTCTGCGCGAGGACGAGATGGACATGCGCTTGGAGGTAGATATAGACGAGTGCGAGGACCGGGCCGACGCTACTGAGGACGATGAGGGGGAAGTTGACCGAGGCGTTGAGATATTGGATGAAGAGGCGCTGGGAGCATACGAAGCCATTGCATGTGCGAGTGTCGGGGAGGGGAAGGGAAAGGATATGTGTGGGAGACGGGTGAACAAAAGAAGTCTGTAAATCCAGGGAACGAGGTCGAGGCAGCCCTGCTTGTTGACCAGCTGTAAAAGGAAGAGGAACGGGAGGGTCCCCTGCGGCGTGAGATTAGTGCGAGTGTGCGTCGAGCGACCAGCGTATTATTAGAAGTAGTATTACGGCGACTGAAACTACCACTAGGGCGTGTAGAAGAAGTGTCTTGTTTTTGCCAACATGATGCTTGCTTGTTGGCGACCGCAAGCCTCTTTAAGACCTTTTTTTTTTTTACACCTGACCGGCCCGCGAAGCCAGCTTCTGCCCCCTTCCCGTTTGTTTCCCCATTTCTCATCTACCTACTGTCTACAGCTTTGTTGATGCGACAGAGGCCTGTCTGGAGGTTTCGTTGCACGTTTCAAGGGCCACGACCATTCTGGGCACAGGCACACATTGGTTACGTTGGGCCTCGATGAATGGCTGGGAACGGTAGGATAAAAAATAAAAAAGCCACCATCCCCTGTCAGCATCCCCTGCCCCCAGGGGCTGCTCAGTGTCCACTTGCCGGTACCGGTACGAATGCCATCAAGAGAACTGATCCAGCGGTCAGGGAATCACCGTTTCCACTTACACGGCCGGACGACACCGAAAGCAGGAGTCACCGACAATCACACCTCAGAGGTCAAAGGGACCGGAATGGGCTCCCGACACGACGCGGAATCCATGGAAACGCATATTGGGCGTTAATCAATTCCTCCTGAACATTCTCGTGGTGCCATCGCTCCCGAATATCCCGTTGTTGTTTTTTTTGCAATAATTTGTTGGGTGCTGGCGGGTTCGTTGGGAGTTGGGATTTGCAAAAAAAAGACAGAAGAAGAGAATGAAGCCGCGCCGTTGCGCGACGTCACAGGCTTGTCGGCCAGGGTGTGTCAGACCACGACCCGTAAAAATAATAAAAAAAGGTACCTCCTCCTGCGCCATGTGAGCCAAGCCTAGTACCGCCGTCACATTGATGGACATTGCTGCAGCCATGGGAATGCCCGGAACCCTCAACCGCCCGCCGAGACAAGAAGAGAGGAACCAAAACATAGCGGACATCCGTTGGCGCCGACGACTCTCTGTTTGTGTCTTTCAGTTGGTCGAAATCGAAAGGTTGTGTACTGTGTACTGTGACGGAATCCGAAAAATTCAGCGTGTTCTGGGGTCAGCAAGGGAGCATGTTCTCAGCTTCATCTCAACAAGGCACTACCAGGCCGTGCTCATCCAATCAAAATACTGACAATGGGGTCCAGTTGCCTGTTTGGGTTAAGAGGCCTCGTCCCGAACCGTCGGCTGAAGTTGAGATGCAGTCGGGGTCGACGCCCGGCAGCCAAGTCGGGATCGGTTGTCGGCCTGGAGCTCTCTCTGTTTGCATACCCAACCACAGTCTCTCCCTTGTCTCAACTGCACAGAGGCACGCAGCAGCAACTCGTGACCTCTGCTACTCCTTGCAAAATCACTACAATTACCTAATAAGAGCACAGCTGTTTCTGCTGTTACACACCGGTTCCAGCGGAAGGACTTTGTGATGACCGGTGCTGCCGGGGAATTCGCTATCTCTCATGGTTGTGGCCTGCCGGGGACCGAATTGTCGCAAAATGGCGCCGATGTATGAATATCGTTTCCAAGATAACAGATATTTCGCCGAGGAGAGGACGGGCGGCAGCAGCAACAGCAACGGTCGAGGTACCGCTACTCCGGTTCTGCAGATTTCCAGCCCAAAAGAAGAGCATCCACACTGTCACAGCCGTCAATGAGACCCGGTGGAACCCCAGTGGAGAGTGTGTGGGTCCATCGATAATCGCCCAGAGTGGGCCGGCAGTGGGGCGATGGGGTCTCAGGGGCAGGCCCGGGGAAGGCACGAAGCATGCATTGGTTTTTTTCCCGACTTCTCCCGACAGCATCGCAGGGATGCTTGAGAATCGAAAACTTTCCTCATCGGGCCCAGGCTGGGCGAAACCGCGGAATCTGAAGCGAGAAGCCCAAGGACTTCTCGAAGCCCACGCTGGTGAAACAGGGACAGCTTCGTGTCTGATGTCTGATGTGCCGCTGGCCTCCACCGCTCTCAAACGGACCCCAAGCAGCCCCAACGGCATGCTAAATTTTCGTCTGAATTCTTTCCATCTCTCTCAAGCTGATCAGAGGCCGGTCTAGATGTGGTAGACAAGATACGGGGTACAGTAGTCTGCACTTGTCTGCACTTCACGGGACCAGCGGATAAGACGGGATTGGGTGCCCAGGTACGAAGCACGGTGTGCTGACGTCCGCGTGACTCCCTTCTCGAAATTGACAACAGAGAGGGTTGGGGAAAATGGATTCGGAAAACCCCAACAGTCCTGACCTTCTCGATCTGTCGAGGATTGTCTGATCTCCGCCCTTCCCGTCTGCGGCCCAGCAGCTCGCCCTGTTCGTTTCCTCGAATTTTTCAATGCATCACCAAATCTTTCAAGCAGATCGGCATCGTCAACAGGAAGGGAGCAGGTTTCTGAATCTGAATCCCATCCAAGCATGCCATGCCGAGCTAGGCCTGAAAGGAGCAGAAAGGTCATGCTGGAAGCTTGGCCCAGGATCTGCAACTTTCGGTCAGCAACAAAAGAAAAAACACTGGAGGTCCGTGAGTGCCGCGCCGGCAGGCGGCCCCACAGACCACATGCTCCCGTCAAAGACGCCATTGACGTCCGGTGGTGGTCCGGGTCCTGGTCGGGTACCACTCCGGGGCGCCTCCGTTTTCACCCTCCAACTCGGCTTCTTTTGCCCACAAAGTTGGATTCTGCGGGGAATTTCGGAAGCACATGAAAGCAGCATGCCAAAAGTAAGCAAACATCATATCGATGAGTCCGACAACGGAGCGGCAGCTTTCTCAATCTTCAGTGAGCGTCGTCAGCCTCGATTGGTACACCCCGCAAAATCCAAAGAAACATCAACAAGGTTGATCTTGCCCCGGTCAAGCCAGGGGTTGTCATGGTCAGTCAGCTGGGGTCGGGCTCCACCATGCCATGGCCGCCACAGAATGCGGTGAAAAGCTTCGGACGAGCTTCACCGCCTGCTAGTCGCTCTCTTGTCTAGATTTCCGCAACGGCCCACGGTCCACGGGTTGCTGTGCCCCAGATTCTGTTGTCAGGAAAATCGAACGAAATGAACGGGCGTGGGACGTGGGATGGTGAGGCCATCACCCCCGCGTGGCTTGCTGGTGACAACACGGGGTTGGTACCCATGCTTGCTCTTCATCCCATGTCAATCGTCAAGAGATTCTGCCCCGATGGCTGCAAGCGGCACGGATGACTCCCACGTTTACCACACCCTCGGCCCGGTCAAGGGAACTCAATTTGGCGTCTTCCTCGGTGTGGTCTCGGTGATGCTCGGCCAACCAACCGACGACCACCACCACACACACAAATCCCCAAATACCAAAAACAAAACTGTGGCAAAACTCCGGGTATGCTGAATTGTCTCCAAGAACTCCTCAAAGAAACACACTCCCGAGAATCGAGGCCGAAGAACAAAGGCCGTGACTCAAAGCGGGGAGCAGCCTGTCCTGTCCTGCATGTACCTCCGTAGTCTCCCCGGGCCTGCGTCCTTGTTCCCCATTGCGGCTCTTAGGTATGTGGAGGGGTTCGTGTGAGAAAAGCAGCTGTTTTTTTTCCCTTCTGGATAAACATTCACAATTCCCCACGGAGAGGGGGGTGGAGTTTGGCGGGGAAATGTGGGTTGAACGGCAACGAACGTCAAGGGTGATGGCTGTTGAAGCCCCGCAGCAGACCAACCTTCTCTCCACCAGAACACCAACCGGTTATTCGGTATTGTTGTATAAGTGAGAAATCGTAAATACCATACCCGAGGGAAAAGGAGGTGGGAGAGGGAGGGGCTTGTTACCGTTGCTCGGTAAAGTTCATAGACTACAGCTGCTCCCCCAATAAACTCTCACATGGAAACTATTTCCGTGAACCTCATACACACACAGTGGGAATACCCTGCAAGAGGAAAAGTCACATATGAGTCAGCCAGCAGTTCGAGCTGTTGGCTTCGGGTAAAATCGAACTTGATGATGACGATATCTGAGCGTAGTATTGAGCAATTGTGTTCTATGGCGGGGGGGAAACGGAGTGCAACTACATAACCGAGAATCAAGAAAATTGTTCGGAAGAGAGAAGTGGGAAGTGGGAAGTGGCTTTGAAAGGGTGAACAGCTGAAGAAGGTAGAGAGAGTCCGGAAAAACTACTCCAAAACATGTGAATTTACACATGGGGGGGGGGACGGGAAACTCTGTAGTATGTTGCTGATTTCTGTCAGCGTACATGTGAAAATGGCATGATTATCAACTTGTTCAATGTCCTACATCGGAGAAGAGAGGAGATCTAGAATCTCACGAACGAGGGAAGAGAAAGTACTCTGGCATGTGATGGAGTCGTTACACGGCAACGAGGGAAACACTAGCGAGGACGATGACATTATGATCACGTTTCCCTCGCTTCTGTTTTCCTCCTCAAGGTTGGCCCAGCACTCTATCATGAAAACATAAGCTTCGGATGACCCTCCTCGCCCTGTAACCAAGCAGTGAAAAACAAAATAGACAAATCAAAACATCGTATTAATCTACAGACTTCAAGGTATCTATGTACCCTTGATCGAAAAGCCAAGAAGGTCGGCAATGGTGAAAATAAGGAAAGGCAAACCTGTCCTGTCAAACACCCTAGACCTTTCCCCAGACCCTTTTTTCCCCAGACCTTGTTTTTAGTACCCGGCCCTGGCAGCCGGTGGACAGTTAGGTACGTACCTAATCTTGTCCTGTACACTAGACAAGACCCAATCCTTGACCTGCCACGCTTGCCCGTCGATCCCGTCAAAAAACAGGGTGTGGTGTGGGTGGAAAGAAGAGGATATCGTCGGCTCTTCGTTAGAAAAAAGAAGCTTGACCAACTAGTCCTGTGAACTGGCTCGTACATGGCAGAAAAAAGAACCGGGAGGATAAAACCTTAAATTAACATCATTCCTCTCATTTCCCTGTTTTCTGCCTCCTTTTTGTTCCTTCTTGGTTTGTGAAGGCTGTCCATACGCCTACACCGAACGGAAACTCAACGTGACTTCGCTCTGATAAAAGGGGAAACTCAACGCTGACTTAGTCTGACAAAAGGCAAATTCGACTCCAAAACTCCAAACAGAAAAGAAAGTACCACCATAACTCCTTGAGCTGGACCAGAATGTAAACATACTCCGAGACCCGAGACCCGAGACCACAGATTTCGAAACTCATCGTGAGCGCACAACGACGACAAGATCAGTCATCCTCACCCTCGATGACCATGCCCCTCGCGTTGGGCACGCCAACGAGAATCTTGCCCCTCGGCACCCTCACATCCTTCACCTTCATACACCCAAACACGTTTAGCTCCCGCAGACCAGGACAGCTCCGAAAGATGCTCCCCACCACGAAATCCGTCGCCTCCTCGCAAAACGAAATCTCCATCTTCTGCATATTCTCGTATTTATTATCCGCACTGAAAGCCTCCTCAAACGCCTGACTCGAAATATGGCGACATCCGTGGACGTTGAGATGCTGGAGGGTCTTCCCCGAGTGCGCCATTAGAGCCTTGAACCCTTCATCACACAAACCAATACCATCAGGATTCTCGCGGGGTTTGGTCGATTCGAGCTGGCGGCATTTCTGGAGGTCAAGGAACACAAGACCAGGGTTTAGCCACTCAGGAGCAAAGAGTCGGGCGAATCCGGCGTCAGTCATGATTTCGCTGTCGGTGATGCGAAGCTTCTTCAGGCTGCGGCAGTGAGTGCGGATGGCGTCGAGGACTGTGTTGTCTAGCTCAGGGACCCGGGTCAGGGACAGTGTTTCGAGCTGGGAACCGATGGAGGTGAGAAGTTTGACGTAAACGTCTGGATGAACTGCCTCGCGTAGGTCCAGAGACAGGTGGCGGAGAGTGGTGATTTTGGCGATGTGCTCGAGGCCTTTGCCAGTCACAGCTTGGTTGTGGCAGACCTTGAGGCAAGCGAGGTTAGGGCAACTGGCGGGAATGACGGCAAGAACATTGTCGGTGAAGTGCTTGTCTGTCCAGTATACCCGAAGGGATTTGAGGGGCTGGCCCTTCTTTTGAAGGTATTCAATCCACTTTCCCTGGGAAATGAGGTTGGAACCATGAAGATACAGGTCTTCAAGGGCAATATTCCGGGTAGTGAGAAAGTCTACCACTTCGTCTTTGAAGTGGATGGCGTTGCGGACCTTCAATTTCTTGAGTCCAGGGACCGAGTGGAAAATCCGATAAAAGTCGTCGGAGCCGAGCTTGGCTCCATCATAGACAAGGACTTCATGACTGGACGGCTGCAGGAACAAACTCAACGTCGTGGGATTGAGAAGACGGTGCTTGGAGAGATTCCGAGCAATCTTGTCAACGATAGGGCCTGGTAAGTCACCCAAATCCTCGGCAAGATCAATGTTCTTCGCCAAAGTCTCAATACACAAGGACATCAGACTCTTGCCACCCACTTGGTATGTTCCGTCTAGAATCCTGCTCTGCACTTGACGTCGTGCACCGACGGCTCCTCCAATGGCCCGCTTGGGTTTCTTCTTGATTACAGGGTCGTCCTTTGCGAGTTCTTTGCCGCATGGATTGCAAACCAAACCTCCGTCAGGAGCATTGCGGGAGTATGCCGTTACTGTAAACCGTTTGTTACAGATGGCACAATTCTCCATCTGGCCCGGGAGGGGTTTCGCACGTTCTTCGAAAAGCGCACGAGCAAGATCCTCATCATCCGAATCCCCATCACCGCGCTTACGTTTCTGGAATTTCTTGCTGGCCTTGATCTTATCAATGGCCTTCTTTTCCTTCGCCTTCTTGCGCTCCTCGGCAGCAGCGGCGGCTTGTGCTGCACTTCTTCCCCTGGTTGACCGACCAGTAGATACGACCGTGCTATCATCCGCCTCGGGCTCTGTGGGGTTAATTGTGCTCTCAGCCAAGAGCTGCTGATCAGAAGGGCGACTCTCTGAGTTGTCCTGGGCTGCCGCTCTCCGGCGGGCCTCAGCGTCGAGTCTGATCTGATTTGCAGATATATTATGCGACTAGAGATGGATTTTAGTGTCCAGTTCAACCTCATACTGAGTGATGACTTACAGCCAAAAAGTCTGTTAAGGCCGATTGCCTGCAATAAATGTCTGTCAGCCATACCGATGCCAGGATCCATGTGAATGGAAGATACCAACGGGCCCATGATACGGCGCCCGGCCGCTCGGGATTGTCGAGACCTGTCTCCCATGTTAGTATATTCAAAATTCAAGTACCAATGACACTAGATGAGGAAGACTGACATGTTGGAATATCTACGGAGCTTGCCCGTGGTTGGCGAGTGATGCCGGCTGCGACAGCAACTTGCTATGTCAATTATGTTAAGCTCAAAGCTTGATCCAGCAAGTGAAAAAAATATGGGAATAGAGCAAGGTCGGATTTAAGACACGGTGGACGCGAAGAGGGGCAAAATCAATTTAACTCGCCGCCATTGTTGACGCCAAAGCACCTGACCTGCATTTCAAAGGTTGAGCTGAACTCCAAGGGGGGAGGAACAAGGGGCGAAGTGGACCGTGCGAGACAAAGGACCAAACCTGGCTCCTCCGTTCCTGCCCGCCTGCCTTTGCTGCCTGGAGAAAGCAAGCCCTTCCAGCAAATCAATCAAGCCCCAGGTCATGTGCTTTCGTGTTGGATGGAAACGCGAAACCTTATCCCTACCACCTCCAGCTTCCCGCTGCTTAGCTCGTATAGCAGCCCTTTCACCTTCCATAGGGAGGTGGCAACGATAATAAATTTCTTTCTCACAGGTCCCATTGTCCCCCGAGATCATTGACCAATTATCGCGGGTGGACTTTTGTTGCTTTCTGGCCTCTTTTTCCTTCCATCTGACACAAACTGTGTGCGCATCATTTTGCTCCGACTTCTTCGGACGAAGGCGGATTGTGGATCGTTTTGGTGGAAGCCTATTCCCAAGCTCGCCGATCAGGAGCTCGATTGACAACCTACCTTGCCCTATCCCTATTCACTTGCACCCTCTCGTATTTTATCTCCCGTGAACCCTCTTTCGTCTGGGCAACAAGTCCTGAAAATACAATACACCAACCTTCAATCGCAAACATACCTCCACCTTTGGACCATCACTAGCATTTCGAGATGGTGCGGACCAGGAGTTCGGCTGCGGCCGATGAGCTTGTCGGTAAGTACCTGATATCTATTTTTCAAGATCGTATATTTCGACACCCACAAAATCCAAGTTTTTTGGATACCATGCCCAGATTCTTGAAGCTTCCTTCTGAACGTGGAACTAAGTGCATCTCCAGCTGCATCTCCTCAGCCCGACCCGGTCGATCCAGTTACCTCTGTGAAGAGAGGCCGAGGCCGACCTCCAGCCAAGAAGTTGGCTCTGAGCACAGATTCATCAACATCCCCCACGCCCCTCGCCTACTCCTCGGCAAGTTCATCAGCAAGTGATTACTCGACGCCACTCACTAGCAATGTTGCGACACCAGTCCCCGCCGATGTTCCACTACCTGATTCTAAGAAAAAACGGGGCAGGGTTGTGGTGGCGATTCCTACTATGAGAACACGGGCTGTCAGAACTTCCAAGGCTCAGGAAGACAACCCGTATTCCGTGGCTCCCAAGCGCAAAAGACACGTTGTCGAGGACAGCGAAGAGGAACTGTCAGACTACTCTCCTGATGCCAAGCTTGCGCGGAAGTTGCAGGATCAAGAAGATACGGCTGCTGCGAGACTTGGCATTCCTCCCACGCGCAAAGCCCCCAGCGGCAGTGCTGTGATGCCATCACCGGGGCGATCAACAAAGTCGAGAATGGCTGCTAGGAGACCCATTGTCATTCCTGATTCGGCGGATGACGACGACAAGTACGACGAGGATGGTGACTTTGAAGGGATCGATAGTGATGACTCCCTTCCACTGATCAACTCGCGAGCAGAAAGAGTACCAACGGACCCAATCAAAAATCATGACCTCGATGTGGGTGATAGTGGATCCCCCGATGACGACTTTGATGATACCGCTGGCGACGTTAGTGACGACGATGGCAGCAATATTGCGTCTGAAGCCGGGGATGGTGGTGCTGGAGGGCGGCCTGGTAATCGCAATTCGGGAATTTCTGCAGCCATGACAAACCGGCGTGCGTACAGGGCATATGCAAGCTCTCGACGTGTTAAGAACGATCGTAATCGACTCGAGCAAAACCATCCCATACTCAAGACAATGTGGAAGGATCTCGAGGATCTGCCGATTTTCAAGGCCGAAAAGGCGGAGCAACCCAAGTCCATTTCTCGCCAGCTAAAGCCTTTCCAGCTCGAGGGGCTGGCATGGATGAAGAAGATGGAGGAGACCGAGTGGAAGGGCGGTCTTCTGGGAGATGAGATGGGTCTGGGAAAAACGATCCAGGCCGTCTCCCTCATCATGTCCGACTTTCCCCAGCCGAAGCCGACACTGGTCCTTGTGCCCCCGGTTGCTCTTATGCAATGGATGACCGAGATTGAATCTTATACCGACGGGACACTCAAAACCTTGGTCTTCCATGGCACAAATTCAAAATCCAAGAACCTCACGATGAAAGATATCAAGAAGTACCATGTCATCATCATGTCGTACAACAGCTTGGAGTCGGTGTTCCGCAAGCAAGAAAAGGGATTCAAACGCAAAGAAGGCATCTACAAGGAAAAGTCTGTCATCCATCAAACCGAGTTCCACCGCATCATTCTTGACGAGGCTCACTCTATCAAGACAAGAACTACAATGACAGCCAAGGCGTGCTTTGCGCTCAAGGTCACGTACCGGTGGTGCCTGTCCGGTACCCCATTGCAAAACCGTATCGGCGAGTTCTTCTCGCTGATTCGCTTCCTCAATGTCCGGCCCTTCGCCTGCTATCTATGCAAGTACTGTCCTTGCAAGACAATGGAGTGGTCTATGGACGAGGACAGCAGATGTACGGAGTGTAAACACGCAGGGATGCAGCATGTATCCGTTTTCAACCAGGAGCTCCTCAATCCCATTCAAAAATACGGAAATAGCGGAAAGGGCGCTGAAGCTTTCAAGAAGTTGCGCATCCTTACGGATCGCATCATGCTCCGTCGTCTCAAAAAGGACCACACCGACTCGATGGAGTTGCCGGTCAAAGAGATCAATGTTGAGCGTCAGTTCTTTGGCGAAGCGGAGAATGATTTTGCCAACTCGATTATGACCAACGGCCAGCGCAAGTTTGATACCTATGTGGCTACTGGTGTTCTCCTCAACAATTATGCCAACATTTTTGGCCTGATCATGCAGATGCGCCAGGTTGCTGATCACCCCGATCTGATCCTGAAAAAGAACAGCGATGGCGGGCAAAACATTCTAGTGTGCGGGATATGTGACGAGACTGCGGAGGATGCCATTCGATCTAGATGCAAGCATGACTTCTGCCGCGCATGCGTCAAGAGCTACTTGCACTCTTCCGAGTCGCCGAACTGTCCACAGTGTCACATTCCCCTTTCGATTGATCTCGAGCAGCCAGAGATGGAGCAAGACGAGGTGATGGTCAAGAAGTCTTCGATTATCAATCGCATCAAAATGGAGAACTGGACATCGTCTTCCAAGATTGAGCTTCTGGTTCACGAACTACACAAGCTGCGCTCGGACAATGCCTCTCACAAGTCGATCATCTTTTCACAGTTCACAACCATGCTTCAACTCATCGAGTGGCGTCTCCGAAGGGCAGGTATCACAACTGTGATGCTCGATGGAAGCATGACACCTGCTCAGAGACAGGCCTCAATCCAACACTTCATGACCAACCCAGACGTCGAGTGCTTCCTCGTTTCGCTCAAGGCGGGAGGTGTAGCACTTAACCTGACCGAGGCATCTCGAGTCTTCATCGTCGATCCTTGGTGGAATCCTGCAGCGTAAGTCCTCTTTTGGGTTGCAGTAAAGCTTGTGGGACAGCACCAGCTAACATGCCGTATCACAGTGAGTGGCAGAGTGCCGATAGATGCCACCGCATCGGGCAGACGCGACCCTGCACCATCACGAGACTCTGTATCGAAGATTCTGTAGAAAGCCGCATGGTGCTCCTGCAAGAGAAGAAGACCAACATGATCAACTCAACGATCAACTCCGATGATGCAGCCATGGATTCTCTGAGTCCCGAGGATCTGCAATTTTTGTTCCGTGGCAGCTGACCAACTTTTGTTGAGATTCTTTTGTGCCAGCATTTGCGGCGTTTTTTCCGCTGTAGTGTTACGCTCACCACTGTATATAACGTAACCAAAGCAGCGTTGATTTGAGGCAAGGAGTTATAGGGGGTAAGGGGATTTTGGGCCACAAGCACAATGTACAGTACACCTATCATCACACTTGGAGGAAGACAGGGAGCCAGGACCTACACATTGCTCCGAGGAGTCACCTTGCTGCGATTAGACACAGATAGCTAGATAGAGTACTGTCAACAACACAACCGTGTACAGAAAACGAAGCCGTGGACCCGAGAGATGGAACGGACCCCACAAATGACACAAGACGGCTTCATGCAACAGCGGGAGCTTGCCCCAAATTTGCGGGGTAATGGGGCGCATCCCTGCTTGTGGAAGCTCCAAGGCCCATGATCGGTGCTTAATTGGACAACCCCCTGTTCGTCTGAGGAGGGTCAGCCTTGAGGGAGGATTGAAACGGCGTCATCCTACAGCTGGGATTAAACCGTCTATTACCCTGTTTATTTGATGTTTTAATAACGCTTCTTCTTTCTCCAAGTTCATCCATCTGTGCCTGGTCGCCATTTGCGCCGGGACCTACCTGTAAAGTATTTGCATTTGTCGTTCTTGGTGGCTCGAATGTTCGTTGCTGCCTCCCCGTTCTTCCCGACTGCACTTGCTTTCAGCTGTTGGGTTCCATTTTGTTATCTCTAAGCCATTGGCACTCTTAGCTCCCTCGCACTCTGTAACATTCGATTTTCTTTGGTCCCTTGACATCTTTACCTCCTCGGTAGCCGTACCCGACAGCAAAAACTGCCCTAGCTCCGTCTTTACTGTCGAAAAGGCGTGCAGGTCGGAACAAGATGCGGTTCGACTTCCTGGCGCTGGCCGCTTTGGTGGGCGCGTCGACGCTGACGCCCAACACCGTGCCGTTGATCGTCCGGAACCCGTACCTCAGCACCTGGTTGTATCACGCCCGTGATGCCCCGTGGGAGAATTGGCCCATGTTTTGGACCGGCGCTCATGTATGCTCCCATTCACAGCACTCTTGTATCTACCACTGACATGTACGACCGCACAACAGGTCGGATTCTCAGTCATGGCCTCGGTCCCCTCCTCGGGAAAAGTCTACCCTCTCCTCGGCCGACCGCATGACTCCCTCCCGTCAAGCCACAAGTCTTACAAGGTCACCTACCCCGAGTATCTCGGTCTGACATTCGATGCCTCCACCACCAACCTAACGTATTCCATCCCTGGCTCTTCCTCCCCGCTGCGACTTACGCTGTCGTTTCTGTCACCGATTACACCGTCCTCGACATTTAGACAGTCGATACCTGCTGCGTATATGACTGTTATTGCCGAGGGGTGCTTCGATGTGGATGTTTATACGGACTTGAATGGGGAGTGGGTCACTGGAAACAGAGACAATACGCTGCGGTGGGAACTACATGAGCCTGCGGGGCAGAAGAAGGGGAATGGTACCGGGACGGCGGTCAAGACTTGGAAGGTTGCCCGGGCAAGTGAGCAGCTTCTGACCGAGTTTGCGGACAGGGCTGAGTGGGGAACGTTGCACTTTTCTGCGCCGGCGGATGTGAAGCATCAGTCTGGGACGAGTGCTATTCTGAGGCAGCATTTTGCGGAAAAGGGGGAGTTGAGGAATGAGGTTGATAAGGGGTATAGGAGGGTGATGGAGGATGAGCCGGTGTTTGCGTTTTCAAAGAGTTTCAAGCTGACTGGGGATAGCAAGGGGAAGTGTGAGAGCCGGGAGGAGAGCGTGATGTTTACCTATGCGCTTGTTCAGGACCCGGTGGTGCAGTTTGCCAGTGCGAGGGGGCTGACGTTGATGAAGCCGCTCTGGCAGAGTTATTTTTCGAGTGCGGATGAGCTTGTGAGCTATCACTATGACGACTTTGAGACTGCGGCCAAGTTGGCGGGGGAATATTCGGATACGCTGGCGAAGGATGCCTATGAGTCTGGATCGAGCGATTATCAGGATATCGCGGCGCTAAGCGCGAGACAGGTGTTGGGAGCGACGCAGTTTTCGGGGACGCCGGATGATCCGATTTTGTTCCTGAAGGAGATTTCAAGCAACGGCAACTTCCAGACGGTGGACGTGATTTTCCCGGCTTTTCCGTTCTTCTTGTATACCAACCCGAGGTGGTTGGCGTACTTGTTGGCGCCGTTGCTGGAGCACCAGCTGAGTGGTCAGTATCCGAATGATTACTCGATGCACGATTTGGGGGCGCATTTTCCGAACGCGACGGGGCATCCGGACGGGAGGGACGAGTACATGCCTGTGGAAGAGTGCGGGAATATGTTGATTATGGGGTTGGCTTTGGCTAATGCGTTGAGGTACGATACTGACCCTGCGTTTGTGAGGGAGAAGGCGTGCGGGGGTGCGAGGGCTATTCCAGCGGCGAAGACTTGGTGGCAGACTGTAGATGGTTACGGGATCGATCTCCCTCAAGGCGCCAAGCTCAGTTCAACGCCCAAGGCAGCGGAGAAGTGGCTGTCGAGATTCTACAAACTGTGGAAGCAGTGGACTGGGTATCTCGTTCGGGAGTCTCTTATTCCTCACAACCAGCTTTGCACAGATGACTTTGCGGGTTGGCTGGCGAACCAGACAAATTTGGCACTGAAGGGAATCATTGGCATCAAAGCCATGAGCGAAATTGCGGATATCGTGGGAGAAAAGGACGATGCAAAGTTTTACCGAAAGACGGCGGGAGAGTATATCGAGAAGTGGCAAGAGTATGGCATCTCGAGAGATGGGACGCATGCAAAGTTGGCGTACACGTGGTATGGATCGTGGACGACAATCTACAATTTGTATGCGGACTCGCTGTTGTGTTTTCACGTTGATGGCAAGAACGAGTCTTCAGGGTATGACTCTAAGACTTATGCAGGGAGGAAGAGTGGGATGCAGCCGAGAGTGGAAAGTCAGCTGCCTCTTGGGCAACATCAAGGACAGACTTATGAGGCTGGAAAGGATGGGGATGTGTTTATCCCTGACCGGGTCTACCAGATGCAAAGCGATTGGTATCATGCCGTGCTGCAGAAGTATGGGCTGCCGTTGGATTCGAGGCACTTGTACACCAAGAGCGATTGGGAGTTCTTTGCGGCGGCGGTGACGGGGAGGAAGACGAGGACGGAGATTTTGACGAGTGTGGCCAAGTGGGTGAATGAGACTGAGACTGGTATGTCCCCTGGTTTTTGGTACAACACCTGTCATGTTCTTGATGTGCTAACTGGATATCAGATCGCCCATTTACAGATCTGTATGACACAGAGGGCAATGGAGGCTTCCCGGGGATTTGGTTTATGGCTAGGCCAGTGGTCGGTGGGCACTTTGCATTCTTGGCACTGGAGAGGGCGTGTGGAGGAAAAGCAGTGAAGGCGTTGGAGTTTTTGGACAAGAAGGAGCCAAAGGAGGTTGATGTTGAGCTGGCACTGATGATGGATGCTTCCACTGCTGAGCAGTATGATGATGAGGGGTGGGAGGATCTCTGAGGGCCTTTGGGAACTGCGGTTTGGGTACCTATAATGAAGACTGCTTGAAAAAGGGGTAGGGAAGGATAACCTGGAGTAGCTGTACACAGTATCTATCATTTTTTTTGGCCGTGGAATTTGTGATCAAAGTGCATATGTAACTTTGTTGCGGCATCCGCGGTTCCCAAGACGCGAGTGCAGCTGCACGAGCTTGCATGGTAGCAAACAGCCTCGTGGTGCATGGAGCTCTGTGAGTGGTGATGGATGGAAAAGAGGCGCTTGTGTTCGACCGGATTATCCAATCATCGAAAGGACGGACCATTCAGGGCGGCGCTTTTCGCCACTTTCTCTGCTGGCTGCTGCTGTTATCCTGATAACATTACGAGGAGGCCTCAGCGTCCTCCTGCACGTCTCAACAGCTCGCGAGTCAAGACATGGCTGTTTATCGTTTATGGAGTTGCTCTTGTCGGGGTGATGTGACTATGGCCTTGCGCGTTGGAGATCGATAAGATCTGAGATCTGGGGTTGAGTGGAGAAGCTCTCGAACGCTTTCCCCCAAAGCAAGCCTGCCCTGATTAAGCTGTTCTTGGCTTAGTGCATGTATTTGCTGCTGCAAGGCTTGTCAACGCGGGGGATATGCAATTAAACCGTAACAGGAGGTGAGGCAAACACTGAACTGTGTGTTTGTTGCAACCAGCGATTGTTGCCTCCTCATTTCCATCGCCCTGGTGGCCTCGGACGCGTTTAATATCCATCATCGTTCTTGCTGTTTTCGTTCGAAGCTCCTTCCAAATATTCCCCATCATTTTTTTTAATTTTTTTAATTTGGTTATCAGCGCAAAAATCTCTGCCATCAACAACGGAGAGCAATTCACTTGGACAAGGCCGAAGCTACTCCCAGAAGTGGGTCTTGGCAGTTTTGCACCCCAGGCAGCCAGGCTGCGCATTGATAATTTCCATTTTTTTTTCAGAGCTCTGTTCCCGTCCCGTCATCCTTCCACTTCTGCGCGCGCCAACCTTCTTTCACTCTCTCCCTCTTCTTCGCACCCCCCCAGGCCAAAACTCTCCCTTCGCCGAGTGCAACCAAACTCCACCAAATCTTGCAGCGGCGTTCTTATTTTTCCCTTTGAACGCAACCACATCCGCCCATCTTTTGGTATCGCTTTTTAGCAACAACATAACACTACACACAAGCAAAGATGGCCACCACTTCGATGGACTACGAGAACGCCAATGGCGACCGCTTCGATGGTAAGTCGCTTTGCAATCCCATCAACTGTCGATCGCGTCTGTGGCGCGCGTCGAACCCTGGCTTCTTCCGTCATACGCCTTCAACATCTTCGACTCGGGAATCAAGAGCAAATCATCGCTGACGTTTATCCTGCCAATCCAGACGAGGCCCCTCGCTACGAACGGGACCGTAGTGCGTCTCCCCGCCGCGACGATGGCCACGAGTCGCGTCGCCGCTCCATGTCACCCAACGGTAACGACCGGTACGTCGTCTCAATTGTTTAGACACCAAATTTAGCTTTCCGTCTCCCCGAAGCCACCCGCTAATTGATTGTGTCGTCCAACAGTGCTCCCGTCAAGAGCGACAACAACTCTCAGAAGGGCGAAGATGGCGCCGTCAACCCTGGTTCCAACCTCTTCGTCACCGGCATCCACCCTCGTCTCGAGGAGGCCGAGGTCACTCGTCTTTTCGAAAAGTATGGCGAGGTTGAGAAGTGCCAGATCATGAAGGACCCCCACACCGGCGAGTCCCGTGGCTTCGGCTTCGTCAAGATGGTCACCTCCGAGATGGCCGAGGCTGCCATTGATGGTCTTCGTGGTGAGGTGATCGAGGGTCGCACTCTCAGCATTGAGAAGGCCCGTCGTGCTCGTCCCCGTACTCCCACTCCGGGCAAGTACTTTGGTCCTCCTAAGCGTGGTAAGTATCTAGTCATTCCATCCCTCCTTCCCATCATTGGCTAACTAACTTTCCCAGAAGATGGCCGGGGCCGTTTTGATGACCGTCGCCGTGGAGGTGGCTATGGTGGCGGCGGTTATGGCGGATACCGTGGTGGTGACGATTCCTACCGCGGCGGCTCTCACCGTGGTTATGGTCGTGATGACCGTGGCTACGACCGTGGCGGCCCTGATCGTGGGTATGACCGCGGCTATGGTGGTGGTGGTGGCGGCGGTGGTGGTGGTCGTGACTATCGCGAGGACCGTGGCTACGGCCGTGATTACCGTGAGGACCGTGGATATGATCGCCGCGAGCGTGACGACAACTACGGCGGCCGTGGTGGTATTGATCGCTACGCTGGCCGTGATGATCGCGACCGTGGTTATGGTGGTGGACGTGGTGGCGGTGATGACCGTCGCGGTGGTCCCAGCTATGATCGTGCCGACCGTGGCTATGATCGCCCCAGCGAGCGTGACTCTCGTCCTCGCGATGCTGCCCCTGCTGCTGCCGGTGGTTATGCCGATGCCGCTCCCCGCGGTGACAGCCGTGACACCTACGGTAAAGGGCTTTGATCTCGACAGACGTTGGAAACAACTGCTGACTTGTCCTTTAGGCGCTCGTTAAGTATCGGGCATCCCTTTTCTCTCTGGTATTTGACCTATTTGCAGCACGGGATTTCTTTCTGTTTTCTTGTTTTTCGCGTCTGGCATTGGGGAAAAATCGGATATCCTAAAACGCAATACGGATCAGCAGGAGTTTCGGCAAACTTTGGAGGGTTAAATGGCCTCTGTTTTTTCGGCACATCGTCTCGTCTTGGCAGCTCGGGGGTTTAGATCTTTCTGCTCTTAGCCTTTTCTATCTGGGTTGCGACATTCGACAGTTCCGATGGTATGGGGCTGGGACTGGCACTCTTCGGTTTGCGGCAGCACTGGTCGACACTTTGTTTTGGGGTGGGCCTACCCATTCGCGATCATCCTCCTCGAGTTACCGGTTGGATGATAGCCTCGCTTGTACTATCACTATTTTCCGCCTCTTTGCTACGGCTCACCGGCATCACATTTTCGTGACGACTTTTGCAGCGGCATAAAAAGCACAGCAGCAATTTTCAGACCGGGGGATTTCATTACGTAGTCGACATGATACGAAACACATCAACTTCAGCCAGCCAGCCAGCCTTGATCCGTGATTCACCAAAAACTAACAGCCTTTTTATCGACATGTAAATGCGTCCTTGCGATTACCATCATCATGATCATCATCATCACCATCCTCTCCTTGCTTGACACCTACACCCACACACAACATAATACGCCCTTGACACACGTGCATTAAGTATCGCCATGGCCCCAGTGGTGCGAACGTGTATAAAAACAACCCGAGTCAAGTGGCCACCATGAAGCGTCTTTGTTCGTCCCCGTGGATCTCTCGTTTTTGGCAATATCCTCCACCGATCCCGTTTACTGCTGACTTGTATCTAATCTCCAAGGTAAAGTGCTCTGTTTCAAGCTGACTGGGCTAACTAGGGTGTTTTTTTCACTTTTCTTGCAGGTACGAACACCGTGTGGGCGGAGTTTATGCATGGTCCCGAGACATGTCTGTTTGGTTTTGTAACACACACAAACGCCATGCTCTGCGGCCCGCCGGCGGTTTCCTGTTGCGGACGTCCTCTACTGCAAACGGACCGCTGACCGGACACGGAAACCCGGCGCACCATCGACCACGTTTTTTTTTTTCTCGAAAGGAGAAGTAGCATTCGATTGGATGTCGGGCAGCGGGATTGATGACAGTGATGGATGGTCGACCTGACATGCATGATCGTTTCTGTGTCTGAGACATGAGTGCATCAGATGACTCAATCAACCACAAGATGAGAGAAGAATTCCACCACGATAGAGGAGTTATTGATGGCTGCCAGTTGATTGGCATTTCGGATGTGGCCCGACATCAAAGTGGCAAGACGGTTTCTGGGGGATACAGTTTTCAACCAAGTGGTTGCTGGTGATGCAGTCTCTTTCTTTCTTTTTTCTGTGGGAAACAGTGGATGCGTCTGAAGGCTCTATGCTGTTGTTGGTTCTTTTCTTTGTTCCTTTTGTCGTTTTTTTTTTTTTTGGCTGCGGGGTTGGTAAAGACAGCCATGACAACATGATCAATGAGCTACTTGCTTCATGGCTGGAAATGGGTAGCATGTTGCACCCCGCCAACTGCCCATTCCGGCCTCGATCTTCTAGGGTTCGATGTGAATGCCCTTGTTGCCGTGTGGAAGATGGCACCTTGAACAAAGAGAAGCAAAAGAAATTTACTTGGCGGGGTGCGGCCACACACAGCTGCTCTTTTTGTCTGCGGTCTGCTTTCGGGTAATAAATACATTGAGAATGTAGACGAATAACACTGCTATCATCTACCTACCTTGCCGTTCTTGCTACGTGAAGGATCACTTGCATAGTTGCCTTGCTTGTCTTACCCGTCAAACTCTCCTACTATATTGCCTCATCGCCATCGCCGCCATGTCTCAGTCTCTGAGATGGCTGGAGCCCCTCCTGCAGAAGTATGGTGCTCCTTCGCCGAGCGTCAAACAATACACCGGTCCTGATGGTTACGACGAGAACTATGGGTATGGGGCTTCTCAGGAGTGCTATGATATCAGCAGTGACGATGATCCGGATGAACAGCCGGCGGCGGCCAAGCCCACCAGGGCTCTCACGAGGTCTCAGGCTGCCGCCTTCGCTGCAAAGAACGCGGTTGCCGCACCAGTAAGACTACCTACCCCTCCGTCCGGCGACGAAATGGAGGAGGAGGATGAGGACGAGGACGAGGAGCATGAGCATGAGCATGAGCATGAGCATGAGCATGACGAGCACGACGAGCATGAGGAGGAGGATGAGGACGAGGAGGGCGAGGTCGAGGACGAGGTTATTGATGTCTTGGAGTCTCGGACCAGTCCCACTACTACTACCACTGCTACCACCACCACGAGACCTCCCCGGCCACCCATCAGCCCCACCACCCTCACCAGACAACGCCTTCGACTACTCCGCTTCAACCGCATCCATCGTCGCGACGACCCCGGCCTCCTCGTCTATCGTACCGAACCCGAATTCCCGCGCGTGCCAAAAGCCCCCCGGAAAAACAATCCAGGCGCAGGAACAGGGGTGTCGAACACCAGCAACAACACCTCCCCTCTCGCCGGTAAGACCGGCGGTCGTCGGGGCGTCACAGACGCCCAAATCGCGAGCGGAGCAGACTTTTACTGGACGGGGTACGTCAACCGGACGTACCGGAAAGCGGGGGAGGAATCGGCGGGTAACCTGGGCCTGTTGCCCCCTGAAGATGCGCTGGGGGTGTCAGATACCGAATCCGACATCTCGACGGGGTCCGAAGACGGAGAGGTGGTGAGACGGAGGGAGGTGGCGGGCAATGTAGTCAGGAAGGCGGTGCTAGCCAAGGGGAAGAATGGGAAGATGGGGGTGAAGGAGATGCTTAATGACAAGAAGGAGTTTTACAGGGCGGTGGAGGATTTTCACTTTTGGGGGGTTTTTGATAAGGAGGAGGTGGAGGCGGTTGTGGGGAGGTGGGTTGATGGGTTGGGACGGGTTGAGGAGTTAAAGGGGGGGAGGGAGAGGTGGAGGAAGCAGGTGGAGGAGCTGGAAGAGGCGAAGTTGATTAGGGGGTTGGGGGAGGAAGATAAGGAGGATTTGGGGAGGTGGGAGAGGGAGGTGAAGAAGGGGAGGAAGGGGCAGTCAGTTTTGTTTGGAGAGAAAAAGGTTTTTGGGGAGCTAGGGAGGCAGCTAGAGAGCGGGCATCAGTGGTGGGGGAAGCTTGGGAGGGTGCCGAGGAGGCTGGTGAAGGAGTTTAGGGCGACGGAGGCGGGGTGTAGGTTGCAGGGACTGGTGTGGGAGGATAGGTTGAGTCTGGCAGACTTTGAGATCTTTTTGAGGAGGTGGTTGGAGAGGAGGTATGTGAAGATTACGGAGAACTTGAACTCGGCGCAGAGGAGGAAGAAGTTGAGGGAGAGGTGGGGGAGGAAGGAGAAGAAGATGAAGGAGAGGCTGAGGGCTGCAACGGCCTCAAGTGGGAAGGCACCGTTGCCTCAGCAGTCCGGACCAGGCACGCCGGGTTTGAAGTTTCCCCCACCTTCAGTACTTTTTGAATGAGTTATGAGGAGGTGTGGAGATGTTTCTATATTTTACCGTCTTTTTGGTTTGGTAGTTGTGCATTTGTATCTCGCGGGCAATATAGTATTTCCTATTAGGGATGAAAATTGGGATGGCAGTCTCTGAATGTGTGACGTTGATGTCTTAGACTACATCTGACACAAGAAATGCCAAGTCTTCTAGAACGAGTCGAAGGAGCGGATAAGAGATGGCACGGATTATATCCAGTCAAGTAACACAGCAAAAAAAAAAAAAGAATCATATTGGGCATTCCCAGCATCTTCTCGTCTCGTCAGATACTGCCCACATTCGCGCCAAATGCCCGGGAATAAGTCATCGACTGCCGGTGCCGTCACGGTACTGACCTGGCTGGCCCAATCACCCCAAAGCCGGCTGCATTGTCGACCTCTGCATGCCGCTTTTCCCGGACTGAGTCCATAGGTAAACTGGCGTGGCCAATTTATGCAGATAAGACCTCTCCCCAATGGCGGTAGGTACGGGTGTCCTCCTTTGTCTGCTGACGTGACGGGCGTGGGCGGAAAAGAATAGGCGGTGGGCAGAACAAGGGGAAAGAAAAGTCACCGATATCTCCGATTACAAAAGATTAGTACCTGGAAGGAAGGCAAAGCGAGTGAAGCATGGGGAAGTCGGAGCTTGGCTTGCCGTGTCCCGACGTCTTCCCTGGGTCATCATGTCATCTGCGACCTGCCGGCTTCGCTAGCTCGATTCAACCGGTTTGGCCGTTGTCCGCCATCGTAAGAATCGGGAATCGGGACATGGACGGACATAAAAAAAAAAAAAAAAAAAAAAGAAAAGGTCGTTGGGGCCAAGAGCAGGGAACTTTGAGCCCTGGCCTCGCGGTTCTAGTGTGCCCCTGTTTTCATTTACCATCTGGTGCTTTGCTTTCTAATCAATTTTCTACCTTTTCGCACTCGCAAACTCTCCGAGAGCTTCGGTCAAGTGAGTGATGAGTCGACAAGGTTTACCACTTGCCTCTTCCATCGCTTTCTCTTACCGTCCCATTGCCCGGAGACTTTTTGTTCAATCATCATATCTCATTTTGACTGAAGGCATTGGGTACTGTTCAATAAATGAGTGGATACCCCCGACGTTGGAGTGTCATCGTCATAATCCGCAAGCTCCAAACAAACAAACCTCCGGCTACAATCCCCAACTGTCGAAACGCTAGCATCTTTGCTAGTGCAGTGGCGTGTTTGGATACACCGCCGCCACAGCCATATAGCTTTCTACAAGTCCCCTTTTCTCGGCTCTCTGGGGTTTCTTCAGGGCCCAGTCAGTCTCAACCACGACCGTTGAGTCGTCCAAATTTCTAGCCTAAGCCACAACCATGGCAGGCTCACCACCCTCACCCTCCCGGTTACCACCCCCACCAGATCCCCTTGCCAGGGTGTATTCTCGGTCAAGCTTAGAATCAGCAGAGGAGATCAAAGAGGAAAAGCAGACCGCCTCACGACAGCTCAGACATGATGATGACGACAGCATCGAAGCAGTCGGCAACATTGCCGGCGGTACCGGCATCGGCAGTGATGGTGATGATGAAAACAACAACAAGGAACGAAACGAACTGAATCGCACGAAATCGTACGCCACAAGTGTGACCTCGGCCGCTCTCACCACTCCCCCCTTACCGGTCCAGAAACCATGGTATAAACAACCAAATCCGCTCCGCTGGGGCAAGATCCCACCTGTTCCCGAGGAGAAGGTGGTATCTCCAGAGTACAAGGCTGGCTTCTTCAGCAAGTTGGTCTTCTACTGGATGGGTCCCCTCATGACGACGGGGTACAAACGGCCTCTTCAGCCAGCGGATATCTACGAGGTCAACCCTGACCGCTCCGTTGAGCCGCTCACCGAACGGATGAAGGAAAGTTTTCAGAGGAGGGTGAAAAGAGGGGACAAGTACCCCTTGCTGTGGGCCATGCACGAGACCTTCGCCTGGGAGTTCTGGCTGGGTGGCATGTGTCAGTTACTGGCGACCGTTCTTCAAGTCATGGCGCCCTTTACACTAAGGTATCTCATCCAGTTTGCGCAGGATGCCTGGTTGGCGGACCGAGTACCTGGGTATCCGGAGCCCAATTTGGGTGCGGGGATAGGGTTGGTTATTGGTGTTACGGGGATGCAGGTGCTGTCAAGTTTTTGCATTAATCATTTCATCTACCATGGAATGGTGATTGGTGGGATGGCGAGGGCGAGTTTGATCAGTCTGATCTATGAAAAGAGCATGGTTGTCAGTGGGAGGGCGAAGGCGGGGGGTGTTGGGCTACCGGACATACCTGCTGCGGTGGCGGCGAAGAAGCAGGGGAAGGATAAGAAGGGTGGGAAAGGAGGGAAGGGGGCACCGGATGGGAACAATGGGGAGGGCTGGGGGAATGGCAGAATTGTAGGTTCAGATAGAAGATTTCATTATATGAGGACGATGCTAACAGCCTTTGACAGATCAATATCATGAGTGTCGACACGTACAGAGTCGATCAGGCCTGCGGTTTGTTTCACATGATCTGGACTGCTCCACTGTCCTGTCTCATCACACTTGCGCTGCTTCTCGTCAACATCACCTACAGCGCCCTGGCTGGTTTTGCGCTGTTGGCCGTCGGCATGCCGATTCTCACGAGGGCTATCAAGAGCCTGTTCAGGCGAAGAAAAGACATCAACAAGATCACCGATCAGAGAGTCAGTTTGACGCAGGAAATTCTCCAATCAGTCCGGTTCGTCAAGTTCTTTGGCTGGGAGGGCTCGTTCTTACAGAGGCTCGGTGAGTTCCGAAATCGCGAAATCTCAGCTATCCAAGTTCTTCTCTCGATCCGCAATGCCATCATGGCTATCAGCATCTCACTGCCGATTTTCGCCTCGATGCTTGCTTTCATCACCTACTCGCTTACCAACCACGACCTGGCACCTGCTGAGATCTTCTCGTCTTTGGCTCTCTTCAACGGCCTGAGAATGCCGCTGAACCTGCTGCCCATGGTCATTGGTCAGGTGACAGATGCCTGGTCGTCCATATCTCGTATCCAAGAGTTCATTTTGGCCGAGGAGCGGGAAGAGGAGACCAAGTTTGACCCAGAAAGCAAAAGTGCGGTGGAAATGCGAGATGCTTCGTTTACATGGGAAAGGACCCCCACCCAAGATAACGAGGGAACCATCGGGACGAACATCAAGGGCAAAGGATCCAAGCCTACTCCCGGAGATGCTAGCGAGAATGCGAGCACTTTGGTGGAAGAGCGCGAGCCTTTCAAGCTTCAGGACTTGAACTTTGAGGTCGGGCGGAATGAGCTTGTCGCGGTTATCGGTACTGTTGGCAGTGGCAAGACATCTTTGCTTGCTGCGCTGGCCGGTGACATGCGCAAGACAAGTGGTGAGGTCATATTGGGAGCATCCAGAGCTTTCTGCCCGCAATACGCCTGGATCCAAAACACCACAGTCAAGGAGAATATCTTGTTCGGAAAGGAGATGGACAAGGTCTGGTACTCTGACGTTATCAAGGCGTGTGCTTTGCAGCCAGATCTGGACATGCTCCCCAACAACGACTTGACGGAAATTGGTGAAAGAGGTATCACAATCTCAGGAGGACAGAAACAGCGGTTGAATATTGCCCGTGCTATCTACTTCAACGCCGATATCGTTTTGATGGACGACCCGTTGAGCGCCGTCGATGCCCACGTCGGGAGACATATCTTCGACAACGCCATCTGCGGACTGCTGAAAGACAAGTGCAGAATCCTGGCCACACATCAACTCTGGGTTCTGAACCGTTGCGACAGGATTATTTGGATGGAGGCTGGCAAGATCCAGGCAGTTGACACATTCCAGAACCTTATGGAGAACTCGGAGGGTTTCCGGACGCTGATGGAGACCACCGCCGTCGAAGAAAAGAAAGACGACGGTGCTGCTGCCACGGTCCCTGGAGATAATGGTGGGAAGAAGAAGAAGAAGAAGGGCAAGGCCCTCATGCAAGCCGAAGAGCGAGCAGTGGCCAGCGTACCGTGGTCGGTATACACCTCTTACATCCGGGCTTCTGGTACAATCTTCAACCTCTACATTGTCATCTTTCTTTTGATCATCTCACAAGGCGCCAACATTGTCACCAGTCTCTGGCTTTCATGGTGGACCGCAGACAAGTACGGTCTCTCAACGGGAGCCTACATCGGTGTCTATGCTGGTCTTGGTGGAGTCCAGGCTCTCCTCACATTCGCCTTCATGGTATCGCTCTCCATCTTTGGAACAACAGCCAGCAAGGTCATGCTTCAAAAGGCCATTACCAGAGTGTTGCGCGCACCAATGTCTTTCTTTGACACCACCCCCCTGGGCCGTATCACGAACCGATTCAGCAGAGACGTCGACGTCATGGACAACAACTTGACCGATGCCATGCGCATGTACTTCTTCAGCATCGGCGCCATCATCTCGGTGTTTTGTCTCATCATCGCTTACTTCTACTACTTTGTCATCGCGCTCGTCCCGCTGTTTATACTCTTCTTGTTCGCCACATCCTACTACCGAGCCTCGGCGAGAGAAGTCAAGCGTTTAGAGTCTATCCTTCGGTCCAATGTCTTTGCCAAGTTCGGCGAGGGACTCTCTGGAGTTGCCAGCATTCGTGCGTATGGCCTCAAGGAAAGGTTCATTGGCGATCTGCGAAAAGCGATTGATGACATGGACTCTGCCTATTTCTTGACCTATTCCAATCAAAGATGGCTGTCAGTGCGGCTTGACCAAATCGGCAACTTGCTTGTCTTCACGACGGGTATCTTGGTGGTCACCTCGCGGTTTTCTGTCCCGCCTTCCATTGGCGGCTTGGTTCTGTCTTATATCCTTGGTATAGCAGGCATGATCCAGTTCACCGTCCGCCAGCTCGCCGAAGTGGAAAACGGAATGAACGCCGTTGAACGGTTGTTATACTACGGCACCGAGCTCGACGAGGAAGCGCCCCTCAAAACCATCGAACTTCCCGAAGAATGGCCCCAAAACGGCGAGATCATCTTTGACGACGTCCACATGCGCTACCGCGAGGGCCTTCCTCTCGTCCTCCAAGGTCTGTCAATGCATATCAGAGGGGGTGAGCGCATCGGCATCGTAGGCCGCACAGGCGCAGGCAAATCGTCCATCATGTCCACCCTCTTCCGCCTGGTGGAGATCTCCTCTGGCAAAATCACCATTGACGGAGTCGACATCGCCACCATCGGCCTCCACGACCTCCGCTCCCGGCTGGCAATCATCCCGCAGGACCCAACTCTGTTCCGCGGCACCGTCCGCTCCAACCTGGACCCGTTTGGCGAGCACTCTGATCTTGAACTCTGGGGCGCTTTACGTCAAGCAGATCTAGTCTCTGACTCTCCCTCTCCATCCCCCTCCCCTGATTCCCCTGCCCCCAACAACAATGGCAACGATGCCAACTCGAGTAAAATCCACCTCGACAGCACGGTAGAAGAAGACGGTCTAAACTTTAGTCTCGGCCAGCGGCAGCTCATGGCTCTGGCCCGCGCCTTGGTCCGCGGGTCGCAGATTATCGTGTGTGACGAGGCGACGAGCAGTGTGGACATGGAGACGGACGACAAGATCCAGGCGACCATGGCCAAGGGGTTCAAGGGCAAGACGCTGCTGTGTATCGCGCACAGGCTGAGGACGATTATCGGGTATGATCGGATCGTGGTGATGGACAAGGGGAGGATTGCAGAGATTGGGACGCCAATGGAGCTGTGGGGGAGGGAAGGAGGGATATTCAGGGGCATGTGTGAGCGGAGCGGGATTAGGGGTGAGGATATACTGGGTAGTGGTAGTGGGCTGGGTGAGGGGCGATGATTTGGGGAGTCAAGCGAAAAGGGGAGATGATACATATAGGCATTGTAATGTGTAAAATTCAGCGATTGGTTTAAGAGTAATTAGCCTGCAGTGTCGGTGAAGAAGCGTTTTATGTGTATCACCTCGCTTGTCCCATTGCCGTCGGGCTTGCATGTCCGGGACTTGTCCTCGCAAAGAAGAAGCAAGAGTCCGTCTTTGTGTAAGGTGAGTACCGCATGTATCATGCAGTTTGATGCCATCCCTGTCAAGGCTTGACATTGCGCGAGGCTATTACAAAAGTCTTTTATTATCCATCAAACTACTTCTTTCATGGGGGGGAAAGGGGGGAAATAAGATATTTACATCAGCTTCTTTTCACATAATATCGGTGTTCAAAAGAAATTAATCACAAACATAACACCGCTCACTCCAAGTAAGAAGATATAACACCATAGTAGAGAAAAAGGAAACGGCAAAATAATTTAGTCTGGACATGCGTTTCTATCAAAAAAAAAAAAAAAATGCACCAAGCAACACCCCACCACAAGAGCCAACCACTGTTCAAGTCAAAAGAGAAATAAAGGCTTTCTTTCGTTCTGTGTCTGTTTCCCGTTCAAAAACAAAAACAAGAAACTGGGTCGGTAGGTAGCATGAGAATATGAAGGGAAAGTAATACAAACTCCCAAAAAAGAAACTTCTTTCCACCTAAAAAAGAAGAAAAAAAATGACCACTGTCCACGCCTTTCCCCTGTTAAGAAGAGAAATAAAAATTAAAAATACCACCACCACCACCACCGCTAAACCCCTCATCCCCAGCTAATTAGAAGAACCCTAAGCTGTTTGTTACAAGAAACAATAATTTTGCCTACCAAACCACACAAGCACACTCCCCATCATGACAAAAGAAAGCCCCCCCCTTCTTCTCCCTTTGAAAAAAAAAAAAAAACATAACTCCAAATCAAACAAAAGACTATCAGTATCTCCCCCTTTGCTGCGGACTATTCCCAAAACCTCCCGACTGCGGCTGCTGATGCGTAGGACTCGTCGGCCCACCAGCGGCCGGCGGGAACAGTCCCGGTTGATCATCCAGCAAATCATCCAGATACGCACTCGGCGCCCTCGCCCCGGCGCTCGGAGGCCTGTTCAGGTTCAGCGAGCTCGAGCTAAAGTTCCTCATCCTCGGGTCGATAGAAGGCGACTCGGGCGGGCTGGGTCCCATCGGGCCCCTTCCCCTCGACGAAGGCCTCAAAGTCGACATGGTGATCGAGTTTCCGTGCTGGTGACCGCCAGCTCCAGGGTTAGGCGAGGCAGAAGCGTAAAACCCTGAAGGCAGGAAGCGAGAGTCGCGGTTCGAACCAGTGGCCCCCATTGACGCTCCGTGCGCGGCAGTGGGCGAGAAGAAGAGGTTTGTCTGGGATGGGGTAGCGGAGGGGGTTGGGCCGCGGTGCGTGCGACGGGTTCCGACGCCGCTGTTGTTCCCCGAGGGACCGCCGCCGGCCACGGCGAGGGAAGCGCTGGATTCGCGTTCGAGGTACTTGTAGAATTGGGCTGGAGGGGCGGGGAAGGAGGCGGCGGACTTGTCGTTGGCTGCGTGCTGGGCCATGGCTGCGCGCTCTACGCTTCGGTGGAGGAGGCAGGCGACGATGCCGCGCCAGAGGAGGACTGCGAAACCGAAGGCGGCCAGGATGGAGCCGACGGCGATAAATACGGTGCCATCCGGGAGGGTCGAGTGGTTCATAAAGGGCGCATTGTGGGTGGGCGGGATGGTGGGCGGAGGGTAGGTGGGGATACTGAGGTCTACTGTTCGGGAGAGGGTTGGGAGGCCGGTGAGAGTCAGGTCGATGGAGGGCTGGGAGAGCGATGGGGGTGTTTCGGTGGGCTCTTCTACTGGAGTGCTTGAGGACAGCGGGGGGGGTGAGTTCGTGGGGGAGGAGGTCTGGCTCGTTTGCGCGGGTTGATTTGTTGATGTGTTGGGCCGATTGGTGTTTGTCTGTGTATTTTGCGTCGGCGATGTCTGTTGGGGCTCGTTGTCGTCGTCGTTATTGTTTTGTTGTGCATAGACGCCGGCAGCGAAAAAGGACGTCAGCAGAAGCGCGCGCCTCAGCGACCGTGGTGATGGTGTCCGCATGGCGGCAAGTATATTGTCAAGCGCACTCTTGTTCTCAGTCTTGAATCTCGAAATCTGAATCGCAATCCTCTGTCGCTGGCGGGGTTTAACCTGGAGAAGAGAACTTTGTTGTTGGACAAGGCCTGCAGCCACTTCCGAAGGGATTGACTCCGAGTGGGTTGTTCGGGGGTGAGGAGGGACGGGGCTGAGTCGTCTGCGTTGCCCGGGTCTCAGTCGTGACGAGTTCCTCGGAGCGTGAGACAGCGGAAAATTATGTCAAAACAAATGGTAACGAGGGGATGCGACGTGCGTGTCAGCGGCCGACGGCAAGAATGTAAATTGAAGTAGTGAGGGCTACTCCGTACAGAAAAGCAAAGGGAGGCCCAGCAGGGAAAAGGAGACCAAAAGACCCTTCGTGTTGGCCCCCCGTTGGGTTCGTCTCCCCGGACCACTCCTAGTCTTGGCGAACGCAGGCACCGCTGTCTCAGCCCATCAGCCTATATTCTTTCATCCACCGCACTGTGGCACTTCAGCCCGTGATATTTCAAGGCTTTGGATACAAATATATCATCCTGTCTCGTGGTCAAGAAGCAGACGGATGCCTGCATATTGAGTGCAGACTGCAAAGAATCCCTGCCTTTTCTCTCCACTGTTTATCTGCCCTGCATATTTCCAAAGCCAAGATGACGTGCTGCTTCCAGGCTGCCCGCCCTGTGATTTCAGGACGCTCCTAATTTTAGCGGGCTGTTCCTTCCGAGTGGTTCAGGTTCCTGGCGCCGCGCAAACCTTATGTGAGCAAAGCTAGCGGCCGGCAGTCGACGCCAGCTGTCTTTCACCAGTGCTGCAGCACAACCCCCGGACCACGCCACTCTGCAGCGACCCGTTCATCTGAGCAAGGGCTTTTTCAATTCTGCCGAAAAGTTTCAAGGCGGTGTGATTTTTCCAAGACGGCGGTATCACCAAGCTCATTCACGAAACAAGCATCAAAGATCGCCGTCCACTTCTGCCGCCGTTTCGCTTTACGGAATAAGTTGGCTCTAACAATTAAACGGTTTCATTCTGCGAATTTACCGTCAATATGGGTGGTAAGTATATTCAACTCACGATCGTCACATCTTACTAATCGCATGGGAATAGTCGCAAAGAAGGTCCGCGAGTTCCGCATGAAGCGTGTCATCGGCAAGAGCGATGACAGGAGGAAAACAGAGGCCGACAAGAAGAAGCAGTTGGAGATCCAGAAAAAGGAGAAGGAGGCAGTCCGAGAGATTCCTGTGAGTGCTGGCTCCCCGTATCGACCTATGATTGGGCAATAACTGACTATACCAGGCTATGCCGTCGGCCATGTTCTTTGACTTCAATGAGGCGCTCGTTCCTCCATATCAAATCCTGGTCGATACCAACTTCTTGAGCAGATCCATCCAGGCCAAATTGCCACTTCTGGAGTCTGCTATGGATGCCCTGTACGCGTCCGTCAACATTATCATCACGGACTGCGTGATGGCAGAACTTGAGAAGCTGGGCCCCAAGTACCGCATGGCCCTGATGATTGCTCGTGATGAAAGATGGACGAGGCTCACCTGCGACCACAAGGGAACCTATGCTGATGACGTGAGGACCCCGATTCTTCTTTTCAATGCGCTCAACTGCTAACTAGACCTAGTGTATTGTCGACCGTGTTCAAAAGCACCGTGTTTACGTTGTAGCGAGTAAGTGGACTTAGTGTTCAGTGGTGCTCGACTGGACTTGAACTGACAGCTGGTAGCAAACGATCGTGATCTCAAGCGAAGACTCCGCAAGATCCCAGGCGTTCCGCTCCTCGGCGTACAGAAGGGCAAATATGCCATCGAGCGCCTTCCCGGTGCCCCGGCTACCTGAGTTTGAGGTTTATGGCGAAGCAGTCACATAAAGAGACGTCGGCCAAGTCGCGGCGCATGGTTCAGAATTCGGACTGCTTGCTATCTGTTTGCTTCAGCAGTGATTTCTCGGACCAGCGACTCTGGCCTAATTGCGCTCTTACGACAGAAGATATGGATTCCCGGAAATATCCAATATGATGATTGTGCGGAGAGGGCATGTGGCGGCAACCACGGCGATGGACGATCTGAAAGAGGCACTGAGAGGCTTTGACAAGATAGGAGGCAGGGGAATTTTGTCGCGAAGACCGTTCAGAACTTATCTACATGATACCTTCTGTTTTTTTACCGGAGTTCAGGATTAGGAAAATGGGCAATATGCATCGGTTGGGAGCAATGGTGGTAATCATTGGGACCGGGTCTGAAGAGTCGGGCAAAGTCCTCAATACATCGTTCTTATCTTTAACGATATCATTGATAAGCCTTATTAGTGCTCGGTGACTGGCTAGGTTGATCCCACACACCACTCACACAACCTCTATCGAATCAGAAGGGCAAAAGGCGGAATGCGGCTCTCGGTGGGGTAAATTTCCTCAGCAAGAGATCATAGAAATCCCGGTTCGTATGAGGGCTGTGGTGCTGCAAGTTTGATGTCAGATAGCTCGTCAAAGTTGGCAAGTATCACATCCTAAGCCGGCGAGAACTATCCCAAATAAATGTACTGTCTGGTTATCGCCAAGAGGACGTAGAGCCAACAGCCGCTTCTCAGCAGACGCCCGCCTTGCATATATAACATACATAGCTTTATACCAGTAGCGGTAAGGTCGAGTTTTCCATCTCACTCGACCATCTGTTTCCTTACATGTTTGACAGAAAGCGAAGAAAGATATATCTGAGAAGTCGGGATATTGAATCCCCTTGAACTTCCCATCTCCGAGCCCTGTCTTTTACATCTCACAAGCTGTTTGAACAAATGCAGCGATATAATCATTCGATCCGCCAACTAATCGTTCCGTTATCACGGATTTAGAGACCTCAATGCTGTGTCTGGAATACTTTTTTTACTTACCGTAAACAGACACAAGAGTCAGCAGCACGATAACAGCCCTACCTACTTACTTTGGCCTTCAAGCAGCAGGTTAGAAATGAAGTGGGATTCTCCTATCTTGCGGTCCATGTGGGACGAGTAAGCAGAAATGTATGTTTAATTCCTCTATTTGTCTATATTCTTTTGCTCTAGATTGTTGGGAATTGGATTATGAACCGGATTTGATATCTCGTCTTGATATCTCGTCTGCCCAATCCTAGATCTGTTTTCATACTTCATGGCACCCACTGCAAAGTCTTACTTACCTAAACGAGATGTGATAATGCGTACATGTATCTTCGGGCTGTGTGGTCTCCAACCTGTCCGATCTGCTCAACCCATGCAGCATACATAGGTCTTTGTACCATCCCCCCAAACGTAGTCCCCTCGGCCTACGGTTGAGAGGTTAAAGTTCACTGCACCTGAAAGAACTAACCAGGGATTCGGACATGCCCCGATGACCCGGTTCCATGAGTATCGTGCTGCTGCTCTTTGGGCTCTGGTGGACGGGCATGTTCTCGTCTCCGGGCGTGTCAACGAAACAACTATTCCTTGTATACATTGAGTCCGAGTTTCTCATCAACCGGATTTGACAGATAACTTGCTACCTCCTCATTTCCCTCTGTGCCAGGTTGATACTGAGGATGGGCCTCCATCGTGACCCCGAAAAGTTCCCAACATCTCTCCGTTTGATGGATAAATGAGGCAGAGGTTATGGAATATAGTCTGCCAGTTCGACTAGCTCGTCTCCTTCCTTATCGGCCTCCCAAGTATGGTGCACAGCATCGAAGGCGACACCGCGCTGCCCAGGCACTTCTTCGACAACAACTTGAGCAAGGACTGTCTCCGGTTGTCTCCTTCCCGACCCAAGATCGAGTATACCATGCTGACATACCCGAATTGGAAGATGACCATGCTGAGAACGATTGATGCCAAAGAAGCAGTAGAGAAAAGGTAAACATCTCGCGCCTGAGCACCAGCGTCAAGATCGACAGGTGTACCTGTGAGTCGAGGTCTCGTGGCATAATACCCTACAAAGCCACGAGCCTCTGTCCGTCAGCAGTCCCTCCATGGCCGATATGTTATGAGACTTCCACTCCTAAGGACGAAACCACTTTTCGTCCCAGCCAGGCAGCCGCTGACACGTTTGACGTAGATGAACGCTGGGACGCCGGGCGCAGTCCAGAAGAACACCACATGATGGACATGCGGCAGCCCCTGACGCGGCAAGATCTCATACCTGCTGCGTCTGTAGCTGAACCACAAAACGGCTTCGATGCTCGATGGCTCAATCTGGGGATGGGAATGGACCAGACGGGCTGGGTACGTGTAACACTCCTTCTTCCCACTCTCCTGCCCTCAGCTCCCCGCATTCCGGCCGACATTATTGTCGTTCGAGTGAAAGAGACTCGTACTTGAGCTCGACAGCTTGTCGTCCAGAGTGTTCCGGAATGGACTTCGATAGAGCCAAGAAGTTGTATCTGGGCCGTCCTATTTCCATATTCCCAACAACTTCACGGGACCACCCTGGCGGTGCAGCAATCGTCATCAAAAACATGTTCGCGTGACGCGGGATGTCTACTTTATCGAGTCTGGACCAGAGTCGACGGCCACAAGCGCTGTGGAGCCAGGTTGCTGTATCGCAGAAACATGCCTTTGGGATGTGCCGAATGCGGAGCTCATCCCAGCTTCCGGAAGCCCTTGGCTGACAGCCTTCGATGCCAGGACGCTATCCGCAGGGGGATTTTTATCTTCCCCACGATTCGGTGCCCCTCTCCCAGTGCTGGAGAGTCGAATTGCGGGGGAAAAGAGGATCACCAGGGCTTGGGTGCTTGCCCGTTGACAGCTTCTAGGAGGGTTGCCCAGGCTCGGCAGCCTCCCAAGACACGCACACCAGTCGTCGGACCGTGTCGAGTTTCTAGAAGAGGTCAGCCGAACCACGGACCCCTGCGTCTGCGTCTGTCCTGCGTCTGAGTGGTGAGAAATGATGTAAGTGGTGAGTGGTGTAACGCCTGTTTGTCAGATGAATTGCAACATCATCTGCTCCGCGGAGATATGCGCTCTTCCAATTGCCCTGTGGCACACAAACCCAACTGGGAGCTGTGCTTGCCCCAGACCGGCCTTAGCGGCGCATATTGTACGTAATTGAAAAGGAAGGCCACGCCCGGATTCGAGCCTTTTTTGACGTTCAACGACCGAACATTGCTCCCAAACAGCATCCAACCCATCACAGTGCACGGCTTGGATCACACCCCCAGCTCCATGGACACCTATTGACGAACCCGGCACCGAGAGACGACAGGACCTGGCTAGGATTCGTACAACACAACAACGAGAGACAGCATGAGAGGTTAGCGGGGGTTGAAGTGCTGGATATTGGATGAATTCGCCGTGGATGATAATGACCTGTGCCCAACCAGCGGTTCAGATGACTGCTCGTGCGGCACGGGGGCTTTCGTTCGTTCGCGGACGCCAGGGGCGCCAAGATGTAATTGCTAAGGGAATGCCTTTTTGGGGTCTCAATAGGAAGGTATCAGGTAAGAGTAACCTCTAGCTGCAGCGGAAACTGGAGCCTGCCAGGCCGGATGCCCAGACGGCCGTCGATGGGGGAGAGATTTTGACGAAGAAAAAATGTTTTCCCAGGTGTGGAAAACAGCCAGTGGCCGTTATCTCCAGCTGGCAGAGAAGCGCCTATCAGATGGTGAACTTTGGTCAGTATCAGACGTATCTATCGTATCAATCAGCAAATGCCGAAAGCGGATTCCTCTTTGAGCCAGCTTATGCTCGCCTTGAATTCCACCGAAGATTGCCATTGGAAAGACGATAAGATTTACTATCAGCCATTACGCTGCTTGTACGACAGCCTCTCCCGCCGCCCGGCAGCATACAAGACAAAAAAAGTACTGTGCTAACAGACCGGTCCGGCTGATGTTGGCTTTTACATGCAACCTGTGCCTCGTGCCCTGATGCGTTACCTTATCTCTGCTCCGCCCTCCCATCCCTGCCATGTACACTATGCATACACTATGAACAGGCTACGGACATTTCTCGCTGCCCCGGATCATCATGGCCATCGTCATCCAGCCTGGGTGGGCTGTCCATCACGGCCCCTTCCCAGACCCCTGGAATCTGTGACAAACAGCCTTCCGCTGCTGGCTGTCTATTGCAACATCACCAGTCTCGAACAGTCTGCTTGCCCACTCTGCCCACGCTTTGCTGTCCAACCAGGCCCTCGGAGCCTATCATGGCCATGGCTGGCAATATCTGGAATGTTCAATATCGGGCCATTGAGCGAGGTGGACGATGAAGCGTGCCCTGGACTAGGTGACTCGCTGTACCCGATTGGCCGGCACTCACCGCGTCAACAGCAGTGTTTTTCTCTGTTCGTCCTGCTGAGTTCTTTGCTGTGGGCACGGTGGGTGTCGACAAGTCTCTCGCCCCATTCCCCCCATGGAACGATGTCTTTAGCACTGAAAACAAGACTCTTGCAAGTGGGGAGATCGGGCCCGCAACGACGGCCAGGGCCCTTTGTTGGCCTGCCGCATTGCGCAAGGAGCTCCCTGTCATTGAAACGGCGGTGCCAGTGTCCAACGATGCCCGCATGGGACATGCCGTCGTCTTCATCACGAAGCCCGTCATGTGGTCAGTCCCAGAGCAACGTTGGCATTGAGCAGAGCTTTGCGATTCCTGTTATCTCTCGAGTCATCCTTCACCTGGGACCCAAGCCCCTATCTCGGGCCCTGGATAAGGATGAAAAGCATAAGCTGAGGCACACCCTCCCAGTTGATCTGCTCTCGGGTGGCACCCTCCGTCTTCGCCTTCCTGCCTGCCAGTCTCTGCCTGTGGTCCGTTCTCCCCCCTTCGTCCTGTCTTTCTTTCCTACCCTACTGATTATCTTTATCGTTTATCAGTGCCCCTGTCTGCCCCGCAATCGGGAAGAACCCCACTAACAGATAACCACGCCCAGAATAATACGCCATCGACACTGAGCTTGACCTGTGCCTCGTGTGCGACGCGACACCAAGCTATCCGTCAGGGTTCACAAGACAAGGAAGCAGTGTCTCTGCGGTCAGAAAATCACAACAAAACTTCTCTCCTGTCTGCGCAACAGTTCTGCTTACCTCTGAGCACCGCCTTCAAGCACCCTCCCTGAAGCGCCGCCTCCCGCCTTCACCGCTGCTGCTGGGCCGTTTGGGGCGCATGCCCGAGCGAGTTACCTGCGCCAATCTGATGTCCTTTATCACTGGTGATATACTGATAGCACTTCATCCAAAATCGCTGCGCCAGAGACGCCCAACCCGCCGCCGTCTGCCTTGAAAGATTCCGAGGAAGATAAATCGAGGAGCTTGGTCATCCAAATTCAAAAGGAACACATTTTTCCTTTCGACACAGTACACAGTTTCAACATGACGGTAGAACTGCACTCAGACCTCGCCTACAGGCCGGCACCGGCGCCGAGGGAAATCAGGATCAACACCCATACCCAAGCCGAGATGGAGAGACGACACAAGCATTCCAGATCATCCTACTCCGAAGGCTCGCCTCTCATGTCCAGAAATAATTCTCTGACCTGGCGTCCGGCCAAGAGACCTTTGACCACTCCCGATAAGACTATCGCCGTTATCAATGCTGCCGGCAGACAAGCTGCTTCCTTCATCCGGGTCGCCACAGCAGTCGGCTACCATGTTCGGGCACAGCTGAGGAACCTCGAAGGCGTGATAGCTACCGAGGTGGCTACTAACCCGAATGTGACCATTCTTATAGGAGAGTTGTACACCAAGGAAAAGAGCAGACCCGGCGAGCATGCGCAGATTGACGTCTCTAAGAACGGCCCTATCTCCGGCATCGGCGTCAATCACGGCCTGATCAAGGATCTCTTCCGGGGCACCCAGCTCGCCTTTATCAACACCACATTTTATGGCGATGAGAATCTAATCGGCGAAGCTCTCGCTGACGCCGCCAAGGCGGCGGGTGTTCAGCATTATGTTTATTCTTCCATGCCGGATCACCACACTTACAACAAAGATTGGCCATCACTGCCCTTGTGGTCATCGAAGCACCAGGTCGAGGAATATGTAAGAAAAATTGGCCTGCCGGCAACCTTTGTTTACACTGGTATCTATAACAACAACTTTACCTCGCTGCCGTACCCCCTATTTTGCACTGCACTGCAAAAAGATGGCTCTTTTGTATGGCAAGCGCCTTTCCACCCAGATGCCAAGCTTCCTTGGCTTGATGCGGAGCATGACGTGGGGCCAGCCGTCCTTCAGATATTCAAAGACGGCGTGAAGAAGTGGGGAGGCGGCAAGCGCATCGCCCTCGCCTACGAAATGCTTACCCCCAGGGAGGCATGCCGCCATTTCGCGAAGGGTGTTGGGCGCCCAGTACGCTACGTGCGGGGCCCAATCGAAGTCACGGTCCCCATCCCTGAGGGTTATCGGTGCCAGCTGGAGGCTCTGGAGACACTCTTCACACTCGGAGGCGATGACCCGAAGAAGCAGCCTCCTTACTTTGGCGATCTCGAGCTCGAAAATGACTGCCCAAAGACTGCCCTTGAACTCTGGGAAGGCCCACGGGGCTTGGAGGAATATGCACGCGAAGTTTTTCCCCTGGAGGAGCATGCGAATGGTCTGACGTGGATGCTGGAGGATGAAGAGGAAGGGGAGACCGAGCCTGAGAACAACGGCAATGGCAACGGCAACGACTACGGCGTCAGGAGCAATCACCAACCAGAAGAGAAACACACAAATGGGGACCACAACCATCACCAAAACGGAGGCTCAGCGCCCCGGAATGGAGAATATCATCACCAAAATGGAGACGCGCACAGTGACTCGGAAGATGACGATGATGACGACGAAGGTTTAGTGATGCGGGGCCCAAAACGGGAGGATGAAGGGTGGCTTGCATAGGCGCAAGGCAGCTCTATCTCGAGCTATTTTTGGGGTCATCAACTTAAAGTTTTCTTAGTAGACCGTTCATATCTCTCGTCCCGAGATTGAACTTACGCAACGGTTTCTCTCGGCACAACTGCCCTTATCAGCATCAAAGTCATCATGGCTGGAGCGAAGCGAGTCAAGGAGCATGGTTTTGCGGAGCAGCGGGCGAAATTCTATTTCTTTCTCTCGACATGAAAAGTACAATTCAAATTCGGCGGTCGGGTTCAGTGTCGATTTGATCGGGGCGGCGTGCAGAGTTTGGTTGGGTTCATATGGGCTGCGGGGTTTTTTCTTCCTCTTCTCTCTTCACTTTGAACCTCTTTTCCTTTCCTTGTCATCAGACAATAAAGTCATGTAAAAATGACTGGTGTTTCATTTCTCCAAGCTGTTGAGAGCCGGGTACTTCCTCTTTCTTTTTCCCTGCGTCTTACTCCCCTTTTCCCACATCTCGTATGTGCGTGTGTTCATATAGGCGTTCTTTGTTCTGGCTTCTCATCAACATCAAATACCAAATCGAGCTGGAAGGAGGGGTGGTGTCTAGGGTGGCTTTTCTTTTTATCTGGCTGGAGCTTTCATCATGGGGATGGAATAGGTTGTATGGTTGGGTGCTCGAAGGGCGAAGGGTTATCAAAAATGGGGGTTATTTAAAAGTAAAGCGAGCAAAACTCAACGTTTTTCTTTTCTAGCAATGAAAAATGGGGTAGGAAAGAGGTGGAATTGAAAGATCATGTATCTTGCTGCTTTGGTGGTTCCGAGTGATCACCTGAAAGGCGAACGATGAATCTACTTTGCACTTGAACTTGAGTAAGAAATGGTAGTCTAGGCAACCTCAGTTTGAGGCTTGGGAGATTGAACATATGATATAACTTTGCAAAATGGTCGACGCGTTCAAAGATAAAAAACCAGCTCAAACCCGCCAATCAAGCATCTACTCAGACCATTTGCTAGCGTACCGATTTCCAACACTTATCAGAGCAGGTAACCAAGGTACCTAACAACTCTCACATTTGGTCATCTCCCACAATATCGATATGGGCAAGTTTCTCCAAACACAACCAAGGGATTCATCTCCACATAATTAATCACTAACCATTGAACTCTCACATTAGAGCCGATAACCATCAGCAAGACTGATAGCACCGACATCACTTTTATCTTTTGCTCTCACCTTAGCCAACCTCTTTCTCATACTCTCACCCAAACTCTCACCTTGACTTCCTTCAGACAACCCTCACATCGACTGCCGCCTCAACCCTTCACCAAGCCTGCTACTCATCCAGTTTTCTGGCGTCTAGGTTTCTCATCCAGGCTTTTCTCACGGTTTTCATCTTCTTGTGGGTACTGAGGGAAAAAGATCAAGGCAGACCTACCTATCTCGATCAAACTACCCTCCCATCCTCCCCCAACTACCCGAGTTTCGACGGGTTGCACAGGAATGATAAAGGAGGCGCGAGAATAGCACAACTCGCTTATCGAACAGGCTTTTATGTCGAGCAGAGTTAGAAGATCAGTCGATGAAGTTTTTGTGGTAGGTATGTTGCACAACCCTAACCCTCATCGCAAACAATTGTCAAATCTTGATCTGGCGGCGGTGTTTACATCTGGACGTCTTTCGAGGTTAAACACGGACCGAGAAGATGGTGTGAGAAAACCGAGTTTGGAACATTCATGTGAATTAGGTATTATTCTTTTCAAAAGCCCAGCAGCACAGATGAGAATCCATCAGCATTTTCCCATGCCGCCGCTTCCGTTCTATCCAAGCCAACCCCCCAAATTCCATTATGTTCGATCCCAGATATACCCTTATGTCTAATATTTATATCTACTAGTACAAAGTTTATACATCATTTTTCGCTTCGAAAAAAGAAAAAAACAAGATTTCGTTTGGCGCATATCCTCATACATTTTCTCTCCGACGTTTAGAACTTGCCCTTGACAATGTTACCAAGCATCTGCTCGGCGGTGAGGTAGGTCGTCTTCCAGAGGGTGGGGAAGTCGAGGGTGCTGGAGAGGCCGTCGGCGAAGCCGAAGAAGAGCATGGGGGGGATCCAGCCGCGGGCGTACTCGAGGGCGAAGCAGGACTCGGGCATGCGGTACTGCTTGACGTCGCCGCGGCGGAGGTGGTGGATGGAGCCCGGGGGGTAGACCTCGGGCTCGTACTCGCCGGGGACGTAGGCGGTTTGGGTGCCCGTGAGGATGTGGAAGTAGTCGTCAGCCGTGTGGCGGCCGGTGTGGCCCTCGGTGCCGATGGCTGTACCGAAGATGATCAAGTACTCAGTGAAGCCTTTGGTGTTTATGTTAGTTCTGTGAGATCTTTTGGTGAGATGAGATGTGAAGAGACAAAGAGACTTACTGGCATGGATGATATACATGGCTCCCATGGCACCGCCGGCGTTGTTGAAGACCCACTGCTCATCGGTGTTGACGTAGCGGCTGACGGTCACATCGGCCTTGAGCTCATCGACAATGTATTTAACCATGGCCTTGGTGTCGTCGGGGTGGGCGTCAATGGCGGCCTTGGTAACGGCATCGAGTTGGGGGAGGCTGAAGACGTAGAACTTGTCGACGTTCTGGTCCAGGACGTAGAAGACAGGGGCCAGGAGCGCAATGAGGATGGCGAACCACTTGAAGAAGGTGGTGAAGCCGCTGCAGCAGCTCTTGGTGCTGCAAGCGCAACCGCTACTGGCCTTCTTGGCCGGGGAGGAGGATTTGGGCGCCATTGTGGTGTATTGGAGATCCAAAGGCGAGGTGAGAGAGGAATGAGGGGGAAGAGAGAGAGGAAAGTAAAAAAGAAACCGGATCTTCTCTATGTAAAGAAATTCAGGACAGCGCGAACTGTCGCGTCGCACATCACTTCCCCTTTACACCCGCTGGGCTGGGTAAGGAAAGCGGTGAGCGGGCTAGACCGCGGGCAGCTCAAGCTCCTATGGAGCTATCTGATGAGCTGGACCAACAGATATGCCCGGCTAATGCCCCACAGGGACCCTTGCGTTGGCAGAATACGCTTGGCAAGCAGGATTGGATCTTTTTTTTCGGACTCCAACTCACCACCGAGAGACTGTCGAACGATCCGGATCTCATATTCCCGACATATGCCAAGGCTTTCATCATTGCGTAGCTCGCAGTTTTCACAACCAACGGCAGTCGCTCTGGCACATCGAATTTCCACACTCAGACGGCATTCCCCGGATCGAATTTTTAGCAGCTGCTGTGTTCACCCACCCCTCACTCAAACAGCCCTTGCGACGAAGCGGTCGCAGCAATGACAACATCCAACCCCACATTGGCCATCCCAGGTCAGCTCTTGGGTTCAACATCCAAGTATCAGCCTGGACCCGGAACTCACATTCATAATCACAATGTTCATGCCTCACTCATGGGCACAGTGCACATCGCCCAACCAGCCAAAGCTCCAGGGCCGGTCAAGCGTCTCACAAAAATCACACCGGCCCCAGCCCCTGCTGTGCTCCCCACTATCTCGGTGACGGTCCCCACGCGTTCCGCGGGCTCCGACCACGCCGGTCAAAAGAAACGCGAGGTGCTGCCTGAGGTAGGGAACGTGGTGCTTTGCAGAGTGATTCGCATCACACCTAGGCAAGCCGTCGTTGCGATATTGGTATGCGGTGACACAGTGCTGGAAGCTGAATGGCAGGGCTTGATCCGTGTGCAGGATGTCAGGGCTACGGAAAAGGACAGGGTCAAGATCTATGAAAGCTTTAGACCGGGGGATATAGTTAGGGCCGAAGTGGTATGTGCTTTGGTGATTCCATCAATATGGCGTGAATGTTTGTTTACTAATATTGAAATAGATCTCACTTGGTGACCAGGCTAACTATTATCTTTCGACTGCACGCAATGAGCTGGGTGTCATTCTTGCTACGAGCGAAGCTGGTAATGCGATGCACCCTGTTAGCTGGAAGGAATATCGGGATCCGGAGACAGGCTTGAGTGAGTTAAGAAAGGTCGCGAGGCCTTATTGAAGAGGAGGAGCCGTGTGGAATGATGAGAGGGAAACTTTGAGAGCGAATCGGTTTCCGACAATACTACTATGGCCTAGGACGGCTTATTGTATCATGGTCACTATTGTCGACACCTGGCTCTATGAATGAGGCTGAGTGAGAGCCTATGAGTACCGCTCAGCCGTAATATCGAAGATCTGATGCATAATGAGATTCGAACCAGAATTCGGCACGTTGAAGAATACCAGCGGCTTGTTTAAGCGAAGACCAGCGAGGGCACATTGGGTATCTTTCATGTCAGATTAATGTCTACACTATCTGTTGGACTTCATCACGGGGGACGGCAGCTGACCGCCGAGGAGGCCTAATCGAAACAAAGAACGAGCGCGGAGTGAGCAGATCACTTATGTTCGACCGGTTGCATGAACACACGGACAAATGCCCCATCTCCAGGTCCAAGCAGGTCCAAGGGTGCGGGACGAGATCTTCCATAGCGAATACAACGGGATGAAGCGGTACCTGCAGCTACTTTGTTTTAGTGGTATTTCTCGGGTACACGGCCCCATTGGCAAAGCAGCTTTCGCCGGGCTTAAAGCCAATTCCACTCAAGTGGTTTCCTCGGGTTTGGCTGCAGATCGAACGGGATCGTGGCGGCGCATTCAAGATGTTGGTGGTGGGGGGACACGAGCCGCTGGATCCCTGCACTTGCATGCCTTTGCCAAGGCGACGCAGCCACCAACTCAGCTTCCTTCCATTGCTAGCCGCCCTCTTTTTCATTCCAGCTCGTGACAAGCAAACATCAAAGACAACATCGCCCTACAGCGAGTGCGACGAATAATCACCCCAAGCGCAAACTCTGCGACAGTCTCCGATCTGCGACGACCCCGACGACCGCCGCTCAGGATACGCAATCATGACAGCCACCGAGGTCATGACACCCATAACCCCAGAAGGAACAGGGACAAGGCCACGAACGGGAACAGGGCAAGGGCAAGCAGCAGGGACTCTGACGGCCGCCAACACCACTCCTACACCAGATCCAGACCCAGTAGACATCGATAGTGATGGCACCGACGACACCACGCCCAGCACTAGCACTACCGCGACCAGCTGCTGCCCAAGCTGCGGCTCCTCCATCTCCCTCCCAAACCTCCCTGCCTTCCAACAAACCCAAACCGCCCTCCTCTCCGCCCAGCAGCAGATCACCGAACTCCAATCGCAAATAAAACTCCTCAACGCCAAAGCCTCAGCGGCAGTGGATCGATGGGCTGACTACGAAGACGAGCTCACCAAACTCCGCGCCCAGCTTTCTGAGTCCCGATCCTCCACCTCGTCCACCCCGACCTCCCCCTCCGCCTCCTCCCCAACATCATCCCCACTACCGCAAAAGCAAAGCCCGCAACAGCAGAAACAACTAGCGACGGTCGTACAGCAAGGCTCGCCCCTGCCCACACCACCCTCGTCCGTCACCACAGGCAGCGCGCTCCCCTCCCCAAGCCGAACGTCCTTTCTTGCGTCCGTCATGCCCTCCACCACCGGCGTGTCCAGCGCGGCAACTCGAATCTCGGCGCTTTTGTCGTCTCGAAAATCCACACCGAATCTCAAGCCGCTGCCATCAATCCCTGTCTCGCCGCGCTCTCCGATTCCGAGTGTACCGCCTTCGGCTTCGCTGTATAATCTCCCTAGTCTTTCGACTCCGCCTGCGTCTGGTTCGCTTAGGGCAGAAGACTTGTTATCGGCGCTGAACAAGGAGCAGGCTCGTAGGATGGAGGTGGAAAGCCGGTTATCGCAAACGAGCAAGGAGGTGGAGGAGCTGAGCGTGAGTTTGTTTGAGCAGGCGAACGAGATGGTTGCTTCGGAGCGGAGGGCGAGGGCGGAGCTGGAGAAGAGGGTGGTGATATTGGAGAAGAGGGATGTGGAAAAGAAGAAGCGGCTGGAGGTTTTGGAGAGGGGGGTGGAGAGGATTGGGCGGGTTAGGGGTGTTTTGGAGGAGTTGGATGAGTTGGATGCATGATGGGATGGAAGAAAGGCGGGTGGTTTTTATCCTGACATTGGGAATAAGTACATAAGATACCATGGCTTTCGGGGATAACTTGGGATGGTCATTTGGGATACCTTGGCATGTCAAATATATGGAGTTTTGGGAGGGGCGAGAATATTATGAATAATAGCTTTTGCTGATACACGCTGTATGAATTCACCATATGGGCAATACGACGCATCTAATCGGAGAAAAAAGCAATCATGGGGATTGTTAATGACGTGCATGAGGAAGACCCTGCCAAGACCACAAAAGCAAGACATCCCAGCAACCCAAGATCGAAGCTAAGAAATGCGGCTCTTGTCACCGACAAGGGTGGTTTGCGGGGGGACTCCCCACAGCTTTATCAAGAACATGGATGGACAGCATTTGGTTGATGGTGTAATCGAGGGGGCTACCGTAGCCCGGGTATTTATGTATTTCTCGACTGAATCTACCTGCCAACTTCAAGCAGCGGCAGCCATTGGCTCCTCCTTGGCCTCCGGCATTGGCTCATCGCACTTCTCCTCCTCTTTTGCTGGCGCCTCCTCAGCCTTGGCCACCTCCGGCGTTGACTCGGCCTTCAGTCCTCCGTTTTCCACTGTTGGCTCCTGAATCTCACCAGGGCGCGCGTTCCACTTGTCGAGCATGCTTTCCACCTTGGGACCCCAAACCTCCTCCCCTCTGAGCAAGTCGTCGTACTCGAGGCAGTTAGCCCCGCCGAGTGTGAACTGTCCTTGTCTGGTTCGGGCCAACTCGGCCATCATGGCTCCACAGCCCAGCTTCTCGCCGAGATCGTGGCACAAACTGCGGACGTAGAATCCAGAGGTGACCGTCATGCGGATCTTGACCGCTGGGGGACCCTTGCCCTCCCATGGAGCGGGCGCATCATCTGGTCGGACGGGAACGAGATCAGAGCCCCTTCCCTTTGGGGGCTTGTGCCTCTTCTCCTTCTTGCCGTCGAGAGCGCCAGACATGAGCGGCTCTTCAGGGTTTCCCTCCTCGTTCTTCACCCTCTTGGCAGCCCTCGTCTCCTCGCTGACCAGGCCATCCACCGCCTCCTCCGCGGCACGCTTCTTGGAGTTGAAGTCTTTGAGCGCTTTGCTTTCTTCCTCGGCAGCCTTCGCGGCGTCGCCCTCCCCGCCGTCCTCCTGCGCCTTGGCCACGCGCCAGACAGACTGAGCCACATTCTTCTCCGCCTGCCCGGCCTCCTCGTCTGGCCAGTAGTGCTTGTGCGTGCCTGGCTCGTACCACTCCACCATCTCCAAGTGGGAGACTTCGACTTCTCTTGTCTCGATCTCACGGGGAATTGGCTTGCCTTCCCGAGCGTATTCGTAAAGAGGTTTGCCAGCCATCTTCAGGGAGGAGTACAGCGGTGGCATCTGGCGGAATTTGCCTCTGAATGGCTCGAGAGCCTTTTCGACGGCATCGCGGGTGAGGTTGGAGTAGTCGCCCTTCTTGATGATCTTGCCCAGGCGGTCGTAGGTGTCGGTGCTGGCGCCAAACACGACGACGGTCTCGTAGGTCTTGGTGCAGAGGAGGAATTGCTGGAGGGATTTGGTGCCTTTGCCTATGCCGAGGATCAGGACGCCGCCGGCTAGGGGGTCAAGGGTGCCGCCGTGGCCGATTTTAGTCTGGATCTTCCTCTTGATGGGCCGGCGGCGGTTTTTCTGGTATTTCGATTCTGTTTCGCGCAGCTGGCGCTCTTGCTCGAGGAGCGGGGCGAACTTGGCGGAGGGGTCGAAGAAGTTTTGGCAGTCGCGGATCACCTGGGCGGAGGAAATACCGATGGGCTTGTTGATGGCGAAGACGCCCTCGAGAATCTTGCCTGTAGCCATTTTGATGAAGGGCTGGGGTCGCAGAAAGGTCATGAGAGGGTTTGGCAGATACTTGCGACTCCCGGGTGGTTTAATTGAAGTGGCGGCGGCCGCAATTCGCCTGGCGCATTCAAGTGGAATCTGGAGGTTGGTTGTGTTGCAGATGCTCCAAGCTTAAAGTTTTTGATGCATCTTTGGGATCAGGGGAAATAGTTGTTATCGCTATCGGATCAGACGGACTTTGCGGGACCGATAAGCGGATGACGGTGCCAAGAAAGGTACTTTAGCGGTGCCAGTTGCCGAATGTCGGTTAACTGCCTGCCTGCCCGGGCTGCGCGCTAACCCCGCGTCGCCCTTTCCCTAGGGACGCGACCGCGTAAAGAGGTGCCTATGCCCTGGGTTGCTTTTGGACAACCACCCGCTCCCTACAACTTGCCAATCACACCACTTTTAATACGCTTGTCCTCATCTTCACACTCACCAACCCCGAAGATTCTTTGAAACACGCTGCTGGTGTTCTCACTTTCCACGGTTTTCCTTCCTGTCGTCGATACGCCCTCATCATGGCGGGCCCGGGACGCCCTGGGCGTCCAAGGCGCTCCGAGTCAGTTGACCACGACCCGGTTCACTATCTGAAAGAAGGCGCAGTCTTGAAGCCGACGGAGCCTGGAGTTGAATATGACAAATGGCCCTGTTTTGTACTCTTGGATGCCACAATTTATCGCAAGGATGGTAAAACGATTGCGAATCCACTCATGGTCCACGCAGAAGGACCGCTGGTGATTCACGGGTTGCTCGAAATAGACAGTGACACCAAGGAACGTGAGTTTCTGCCTTCATATACATGTCGATATGGCTGACGAACCCAACAAAAGATCTGCGAAACCCTGGGGCTAGAAGGGTGTACATGGAGGTCACAGATTCGACCAAGTATTCCTTCAGCGACGGGCCATTTGCCCTGTGGATGGCTGGTTCGTCTCGCTGGTTTGAGATAAAACCCTCCAAGAAGTATCTCCCCATGTATCGGGAGATCCAGGAGGCGGCGAACCTCTATTTCCCTATGCTGGATGTTCACAAGGATCGCCACGAGCTGGTTAAAAGAGCCAAGAAATCTGGAAAGAAGCAGCCGGCCCCATTGACGATGGACCAGATTTTTCTAAAATGTGCTGTCAACGCTGGGAATGGCATCGTGCGACACGAAGTTGAGGCTTGGTGTGACAAGTGGGCCGAGTTTTTGCTCTCGCACTCTAGGAAAGAGGACCAATCTCTTTGGAAGTCCACGCCATTGACGCAATGGCTGAGCACCAAGCACCCTGTAAGTTGACTATCTTACATTCCAGATGACCTATGCTGACAACATTCAGGAGCTTGAAAAGAGAGTGGATGACGCAGCTAAAGGGCTGGCCATATCAGTACCTCCTCCCCCCCAACTGGAAGATTCAGAAGACGATGCCCCTAGACCCAGGAGGAAAAATCAAGCGACACGGGACAGTCAAGACGTGGAAATGACAGACATTACCTCTAGTCGCTCGCAGAAGCTCCCCAGCAGGCCCCTTTCACAGCCGCAATCGAGACCAGTTGAAAGTCCGGTGCCACTACCAGAAAAATACCTGAATCTCGGAAAGCCAGCATCTGCTGTGCCCAGGGCGCCAGTACAGCCATCTACTTTTACTTCGCAGCCTGTCCCTGACTCCCCTGTTGACCGGTTCTTGTCGATTCTCGACGAAGCTGCAGAGCTCCTCCCAGATCTCGCCACAGCATCACCCTCGAAAGTCTGTAACAAGGTTTACTTTCTGGCTAAGGTTAAGGACTACCACGGAGCTCGTGAAATCTGCTGCTACTATTCTAGGGACATGGTTTCGCGACTGGACCCTAAGATTTGGCACGGGACCCCCTTCTACAATTGGCTTGTGGACATGTCGCAAAACTGGAACGGGGTGCTGGAGTATGTGAAAGAGGAGGATATCCCTGCCCAGGTTTACCGTAGGTCGAGATCTGGACCCAGAGCCCCGAGAGTCATTGAACAGCCGTCCACACCAAGCACGAGTTCCAATCACAACCGTGTGACCGGGAACTTGAGGCACTCGCGACACTCTGGGAAGAGATCAACGCTGAGGCCAGGGCCCTCGTCCAAGAAACGTCCAGCTTCGGATATGTTTGACGGCGAGGACGACTATGACAGCAGTCGGGGAGGCAAGCGAAGCTTTAACCAGTCTTTTGACGACGAAGACATGGGCAACGACGACGATGACGACGATGAGGACACGGATGAGTCCAGCGCAGCAGAAGTCGATCCCAATCTTGCGACGCCCAGCGATCCAGCCTCCCTCCTACCGTTGCCGGCAGGTGTTTCACGAATGGTGATCCAAGCTGAGCGCCTGCCAACCTTGTCGCCCTCGGGGCCCAACGGCACTTGGACCTGTCCCCATGACGAGTGCGGATATGTGGTCCGCTCGGCGGACGAGCCGGCGGCACAAGAACTGGTTGAGGAGCACTTCCGGGCTCATGAATCGAACACGCAGAAGATTGATCTGGCTTTGATGGAGGGCAGGAAGGGTCATCTGCCCATCGAGTATGTAGCCTCTTCTTCTCCCTTTGGTTCTATTCGCGATTCATGTAGTGTTATGTAAAAGAGGATTTAGTATGCTGATATGGTTTCTTTGCCACTTTTTTAGTAATTTGCTACAGAAGATTCGACAAAAGGGGGAGCAGTCGCTCCGGGAGAAGAGAGGGAAGCTGAGCGATCCGAGTCTAAAGGAGAACAACAGGCTGTTGAGGGATCGGATCAAGACGAGGTTGCTGGTTTGAGTTTGGCCAGGGCTTTTTGATTCTTGGGGAAAGGAGACAACTGTACTTTTGGGATTGGTTGCCTTGTTTGGAATCTTGGCTTTGGTTTTGCGGTTATATGGTATGGGCTTCAGGTCACGGTCTCATGATTTGCAGACATTCTATCCTGGGCATTATTACAGCATATCAGGCTCACAACAGGACAGCATCTTTGGGTTGGGTGGTTTGGTATCAATGTCTTTCAGGGTGGCAACGTTGCAGTAAAGGCGTTGGCTGGGGCAGGGACTGGGTTGGGAATGGTTAGGTGTGTGCTTTTGGGGGTGGCTATTGTTGTGGTATTGTCTGTTTGTCAAATGTACTACTTGATACACCATCGAGTCTACTTCATAGGCCATTATTTGTGGCCACTGGATCACAAGTGCTTTTATTCAATGGGTTTTGCAAATGTGTGCTGGTGCCAAGTGATCTGTATTATGTGTTTGCTTGTCCTAATTGGTGATGTAGCTATATGTGATAAATTATGCTCACCTGACTCTTTGAGAAAGGCCAAAGCGGTGTGACACAACTTATGTAGGACTTTCTATCGCTAATCTCTTTGCCGCTCGATCACAGTGGTGTGTTTGTTTATGCAACATCTACCGGTTTGAGCAAATCGGGGGAGGGGGGGTGGCGGCTACAGCACCCTTTTTTGTGGTTTGTGTTGAATTCACATCTTAAAATATGTGCTGCTGACATTTAGTGTAGGGAGTCCACTTGTGCTATCCCCGTCCCGGGCCGAGAGAGAGAAGGTCTTGCGGTGAAAAGTGAGGTTGATGGCTGAAAAGGGTAAATATGCGCGTGTGTGTACGTGTTCGGTAGTTAAGTAGTCCGGGCGGGGGCCGGGAGGGATGTTGGATGGTCAAATTCTAGAAGGTGAGTGTTGGTGGCTGTGTGTAGGGGTGGTGAAATGGTCAATTCCCATTTGACTAGGTAGGTAAGGGGGTTTTTGGCCCCTTATTATTATTATCCCCGGCATCCGAGCGAGAGAAGAAGAGAGGGGTGGTTCTCTCATCAATGTCGCCGGCGTGGTCAGGGTTGTGGGGGTTGCTCTGGCGAAGCAGGTAGTCGGCGAAATGAAGTTGAATAGGTACGGAGCAAAAAGGATGGAGTTTTCGGCGTCGGTCAGATTTGACAGGTGGGCACCTACCCACCGCGCGGGTACGGGATTGCACCGGGGTTCTTGGGCCCGTTCGTCTGGGGTAGTGTGAAAGAAACGGTGTGGTACCGGCGACGACGCCGGTGAAGGGGTCTTACTGGCTGGTGAATGATGACCAAGGGCCCTTGTCGTCAGTTAAGCCTACCTAAAACCGAAATTTCGACCCAGGAAATGGGGACACAGTGTGGGATGGCGGAATGGGAACCTGGGAAACCGGGGAGCAGGGAGATATCCAGGTGCGGAAAGTTTCCCCGCTAGCATCCCCCCCGGTCTACTCTTGTTCTTGAAGTGGGTAGTCTGTGCACGACTAGGTATCTCACCGTCAGGGAAGGAGATCACGATGGGTGCTGAAAGAGTTGAGAAATGGCCAGAGCGGGTATTCCGCAGGCAGGTGTTTGATACCGGTAGGGCTGGCTGGATGGATGGCTGGATTGAGCTGGATTGGACTGGATCTGGGGTCGGGGCGAGGGTTGAATGGCTGGCTAGCTGGCTGGACTCGAATTCGAGGCTCGGGATCAGCAATGCCCCATGCTAACGGCGTTATTATGGGGGAAACTATTGAGGCCGAATATCGATCATCACTTTTCGCCAACAGGAGGGTTCGTGATGGTGTTGAACACGAGGTGAGAGTTTTAGGGTTGTTATTGTCAATAATGTGTCGGTTGGTTGGTTGAGCAGCAATATCAGTTTCCAAATTTGTCACGACGAAAAGACTGGAGAGTTTGATGTGGATTGGTCCTTGCTGTTGTAAGCAAAACTATCTGATTCGTACACTGCCACCACCACCGTCTTCCATCTGGTTTTGCAACCCAAAGACTCCCACTAGGATAGCGTCTAGATATCCTCCTCAAAGGCCAATGCAAAAACAATGGGACTATATATATGCAAAAAGCCATAAAAAACAACATGTTTACATCTGGCCTGTCCTTGTCCCTTTCCAACCTTTCCCCCCTTCCCTTTTGTCCTTCCCAATGCAGCAAAAAACAATTCGCTCGGATCAAATGACGCCCCCTCCCTCCTCCCTCCTTTCCGGTCCCATCACATACCCCTTCGTGTACTCCCCCCTCCCATTGTTGTACCGTTGTTCCAGACCTTGCCCATGTACCAACTGCCCATCTTCGGGAATTAGAAACGTGGAAGACGAGAGAGCAGTTAAAAAGAAAACGTGCACACATATACGCAAACAGCGAGAAGAAAAAAAACAATCAAGAGATGAGAAAAAACATGTACCACCGCCGCCTTTTGAAACATGACAGGATTTTCCCCCTCTCCTGTATTTGCAACCCGCCCCAACGCTTTTTAGACAGCAACAAAATGCAAGTCCTAAATCAGGACGGTGTTTTGAAAGACAAATGACCAGCCCAATAGAGTAAACATGAACAGGAAAGGAGTAAACGAGACAATACAAGTAAGGAGATATAGTGTAACAGAGTCGCTGACAAGAGCAGGAAACGGAAAAAAAAAAGAGACATAAGCAGCATAATTGTTCAGACAACCCTGCCCAGAGCGATGGAAAAGAAAAGAAAGCGAAAGAGATCACCTCGCACGCTCAGTATGGCATCCGATCACTGAAGGCAAGATCCCTCGTGTGCTCGTCGCTATACATATGATGCGGGTTTGGTGTGACGGGTCCGCTGCTGGAAACACTGCTCTCATCTGTGTCGTACATCCCATATCCGCTGTGTGGCCTTCGACCAGGCATGTTCACCATCAGGCTCGTTGGTCGGCTGCTCATGTTGTAGGCCGCTGGGCTGCTAACGCCGTGGTATGGGAGCCCGTCGTATCGTGGCTGCGGCACACATAGCTGCAGCTGTGGGAGGCCGTGAAGTTGATAAGAGTTGGAGTGGGGAGAGGCGTGATGGTGGTGATGTTGCATCGAGTTCGTTGGGCTGACTGGTGTGCCGAGATGCCCTGGCTGTTGGGGCACGATAACGGCAACATTCCGCCTCTTTCCTCGACCCTTGATGCCCTTGTTGCTGTTCTTGTAGAGGTTGGAGAGGTACTGAAACAACTCCTTGTCCTCGTGTGAGGCAGTGCTCCAGTCGGCGATGGTAGCAAACCGGGCCGTGAGTCTTCTGATTGTATCCTCGTGAAACTTGTTTTGATGAGACTACAAAGCGTTAGAACACCCGAGCTATATCTTCGAGACAAGACAAAAAGGCTTACCTTGAGGTTCCCCCGAACGGAGAAGGCCTTGTTGCAGCTATCGAGCAGGCAGATGAAGGGCCTGGTCTTATCATGACTCTTCATATGAGCCTGGAGGTTTCCGCGTTGCGGGAAGCGTTTGTCACACAGAGTGCATTGGAAGGGCTTCTCTCCCATGTGGCGACGCCAGTGTGCCTTCAGGTTCCCAGGCTGAGTGAAGTCCTTGCCGCACAAGGTGCATTGCTGCTTCCATGTTAGAAGGGCTAGTAAAAAAACAAAGGTTGGGTACACTCACGTAAGGTGACTCTCCAGTGTGGGCTCGTCGATGGATGTCGAGATGCGTCTTCTGACTGAACATCTTGATGCACCCAGCAATACCACAGGCATAGCGCTTGACCGGAGCGGCGGACCCAGCAGCGCATCTCTTTGTTCGTGTAAGCACCTCGCCCTGGTTCTGCGTAGAAGGTGGCGGACACTCTGGAGCTTCGACCTGGTTCTCGGCGGGCTTTTCAGTCTTGGCCTGAACCGCCTTCATCAGAGTGTCCAACGGAGTGTGGAACTCGTGAGTATGCTGGCCAGCCACCGGCAAGTTCGCCTCGATTGTCTTGCAGGGGAGTGTCGAGACCTGAGAGGCATCCGTGATGGATAGTTGACGCTCAGCCTTGACAGATGGGCTCCTGCTCTCCTGCACTGGTGAATGGTTGGCGCTAGCTGTCCCTGAACCACGAGCAACACCTGGTTCGACGGACATGACTCTCGCCTGCTGTTCCGGGTAAGTATGGGCTCTGAAAGGCGAGCCTAGGACGGGAGAGGGGGCATATGAGGGATAGCCGCTGTAAGTGGCAGGCGGTTGATACTGAGGTGCTGGCACCGTGTTCGTGATAGGGGCGAGACTGAAAGGAGGGCTGGCAAAATACTGCGAGGCCAAAGGTTGCCGTTGAGGAGGGGCTGCTGTGGTTTGTCGAGACTCGTACGGCATCACGTTGTGCTCCATCATGGAATAGTCTCCGCTAGTGGGATGATGATGAGGCCACCGAGACCAGTTGGCAGGAGCCGGGAGGTGTTCCGAAAGTGCCATCTTTTCGTCCTGTTGCTGCCTTGCTCGTTTTTCGACCGTGGTGATACCCGGACTGGTTGTGGTTGTGTGGTGAGAGGTTTCTGGCGGCGGGAATTGTAGCAGAGATAGATGAGCGAGAGTGGTGGGTTTGTGGCAACGCAAAGCAAGTGTCCACCGATGATTAATAGAGAAAAGGCTCTTGTCGTCGTTGGGCACAAGTCCGCTGACAAGGAAGTTGATGAGTATACACGGGTGAAGGAATACTGTATATATGTATGTACGTCCAAGCAGACTGTGGGACGGGGCGTGGGGAGATGGGGGAGAAGATATATCAACACCAGGTCTCAAAGATGAGAAGGTAGCCGGGGTATGGGATCTGGCTGAGCCAATCGACTGGGCCTCATGGCCGTTCGGAGATCTTTGTCAAATAGAGGCTTCTAACCATGCTCAAATAAACCATACTGCGCTAGTCTGCGTGCTTGGTGGGTGTGGTTGTTGCTTTGGGCACGGGGCAGGTCCGCAGCAATAAGAAAAAAGAAACAGAAAGATACAAGGTCGAGGTACCTTTCCCCTCCACGCCCCCCCTAGAAACAGAGAGGACGAGACCCTCCCTCGACCCCCACCACCACTACTCCGTAGGTACCTACTTGGGAAGGAGTGGACCGTGTCCTGAATCCAGATTGAAGCATGGGGAGAGCCAGCCGGGGGATTTCGTTACCGAGGATTGGGGAGTCTTTTTGAACAGGGGACAAGGGGGTGTGTGTGGATGCGTTTCTTGGGGTTGATAGCTGGGCGCAAGGCGACCTCCTTGCTCGCCCACCCTCATTCCCACCACACCCATCCACTGCCATCACCCAAATGGCAGACGACTGGGACGAACGAGACCGATGAGACACATCTGGAAGCTGCCCCAGACACCAGAACAGTCCAGGGTCCTGCTCAAGTGAGTGAGTCCGGAAGGCGGATGGTTGAGCCCGGCTGCACTCTGTCTGCAACGTGAGGCATCCTTCAGTTGTGACCATCACCGTGTCGAGTCTGGCCCTCTTGCAGCAGGTACCGCAGGCTTTGCGGTCTTGGTTTCGTGCTGACCGCAGCGGGACGGCAGTTGGGAAGAGGGGTCAACAAACTCGAAGATGAAAGCTCTTTGGCAACATACGACTCTCCCTGCTCTTCCGAGTCTCCGAGAGAACCCACAGCGGCGAGCGCGCGAGGCGGGCGGAAGGCGGGAGGCAACGGACGGGCCGGCTTCAACAGCTCGTCCATATCCATCGTCATTAGCGAAAGAGGCTCCGGTCGAAATGACGACTCGTTCGTCTGTCGATGTTGCACATCTCGTGGTTCACGGCTCCCCGAGTGGTTCAAGCTCTCGTCCCTTTCTTTTTCGGATCTTCGCGGGTACCCCGCGGGCGGGTTAAAGATCTGACATGGCGGTGTTGGCTTGGGCTTTGGGCGTCCCGAGACAGCGCGTCATTGTCAGAGTTGAGGACTTGAGGTTGATTTTCGAAATTCTTTGATGGAGTCGACGACGAGGTGTGGCAACTGGCAATGTACATGAACAAGGGTCTCTAGTGGATGCACTATGCTGCTCGTGGTATAGCCAAGGACCCAGAGAATGGAGCACTGCATGCAGACACCCACAGCACCCCAAGAACCGGGAGGTGAGGCATCAAGCCCGGGCCTTGGCATGTCACGGTGCAATTATCTTCGCCCAGGTCTTAATATTTTGGCTCAGCGCGGCAATTCCCAACCTCAACCCCCACTGTTCCCCAGGACATCACCAAGTCTCGGAGCGGGACGGCACCCAACTGGTCTTGTCCCACCCTCAATTACCGCATAGTCCCGGAGGTCTCTTCTCCACCACGACCTCTTGCGGTGGGAGACCTGGTGATAAATAATAACGTGATACAACCACACAGGCGAGTACTTGGTGGTGTACCTCGGTCGGCAGTCGCGTTTCCAATACCACGGTTGGGTGGCCGCACTTGTGGCGCCTGATGGACATCTGCGGCGTATCTTGAATTCCAGGGACCACGGCGGCTCAGCTGTGTCGCCTCGTGTTAGTGGTCACGCCTTAACCAAGCCGAAAACACTAACAGGAGAGCTCGCAGCTAAGCTCGGAGCAGCTGGGACAGTGCGCACAGCTCCGAACGGCTTCAGCTGCCATCAACTACTGTTCTTTTTCGCCTCCACTATGTCAAAGTTTCAATACCGGACAAAAATAACCCAGCATAATGCCCTCACCTTCCAAACGTCATGCGAAATCAGAAGAAACCGGGGCTGGAAACGAGCGGTTCAGGGCTGCCGTTTCTCGCCTGGCGGTCGATCATCTTCCCACCAACGTCCATCGTCTTTCCCCGCTTCACCTGGGGCTCACACAATGCTTTGCCGTGGGTGAGACCGAGACACGGGACGCAGCCGCCATTAACCGCCAGCGACCGTCGTAATTAATGACAGGGGAGAAGCGCCAGAACTCAAAACGCAGTTGTTGACTTCTATCACGAAACCATCGCAACCATCACCCGGCGCAGGACACATCAAGGCTGTCCCGTATGGCCCACCTCGCCTCGAGATCAGACGTCAGAATCGAGCGAAAGTTCCCAATGCAAGGGGTAAACAGGGCGAGGCAAGGGCAGGCTTCAGAGCACCCTGAAGTCGTCCCGTGACTGGCCCAGCATGCCTCCAACCAGATGATGCTTGGCCCTCAAGCCCCGGAACCTCATCCGGGGAATCAACACCGTGCGCTGACTGTAGCAGCAGACTGTCAGGTCCATCTTTTGGCAAAATTGCTGCTCGTCGCGGCTCGCCTGACAACCTGCTGCTTCGTCATGCGAGACTTCAACTTGGCCATCAGGAAAACCCCACCGGACCCGTCTCCAGCCACACTACCAACGGAGAATACAACACGAGCCCGCGCTGGTTTTTCACGGATGGCCTCCGGACGGGACCGACTGGTCTCCGGCCTGGACGCTTGGGAGCGGCCCCGCGGCTCAGGTCCAGATGGCACATCCCGCTAAAACAGTGCGCTAACATACAGCTAGCCCCTCGGAAGCAAATCCGCCTCTCTGCTCGGGATGTGATCCGTCACTTTCTCAGTGCAGAGGGATGTAGGATGTACGTACGTCACAGTAACCTGCAGCCGGGTCAGATCCAGCAGGTCCTTCGCATCTTGATCGGCCTTTGGCGAGTGCATCCTCTCACTCACAGCCGGCCGCCTGCGAGAAATCCCCAAGCACCATCATTTGTCTGGCAATCAAAGACTCCACGGGCATTGTTGCACGTGCTGGCAGTTGCCGTATCGAGGGCCCATGGCGGACAGAATGACGGACAGGGAATCCTGGATGAATTGATATGTCTAGCGTGGTCCCAGATGCCAATTCTGTCTCCGCAGACATGGTCGTTTCAGCCAAATGACCCGTTGATTCGGTTCAGGAGTGGGCACACCAGGTTTCCGGTACGCTTAACATTTCCCCGGAGGCATTAAGCAGGGCCAAGGACCTGGTAAGCGAAGGGAGGGCAGCAAGATCACGAAAGCTCTTCTTTGGAACTCGTTCAGAAGATGGCGAAGCGGCGGCCAGTGGGATGGGGAAAATCACTGATCGGTCTGGGCCGAGTGTGGCCTGCTGGATCGTCGACTTCATACCAAGTCTTTTTGCAACTCGACGATATGCCCGGGCAGAATGACTGAGCCTGGAAGAAGGAGGAAAGTCGGTCCATCGCGAAGGCGTGTGATTACAGTATGCTTTCACACCGCTGGGGAAGCAGCAATCACACGCGAGAGTATAGTTTGAATCCTACATCACAACTATGCTACGACCTTTGGCTGAAAAACGCGGATACTGTGCACACCATCCGTACTATGCATTATAAGTCGGATGGCTAGTTCAGGGTTAGTCTACCCATGGTGTACAACCTTTCCCGGGGCTGATCCAGCGCTCTGGTTTGCGGGACGTCCCTCTGTGGATGCACCCTCTGCCCCCCCCCCCCCCCCCCCCCCCCATCCTCCTTTTGCGATTCGCTGGGAACCTTTGATGCAAGCTGCGAAGCACATTTTTGGCACTCGCTAGCTTTGCCGGTTTTGTGGGTGAAATGGCCGATGTTGCAGTTGCGGAGAATCGCGGAGTTGTGGTCCTTGACATGAGAGATCGAGATGCTCGACTGTATCGTATCTCAACACATGAGTCCAAGCGATGTCACTCACTAATCAAATATATCAGGCTTCTACCTTCAAGATACCAAGAAACTGGTAGATGCTGCGTCTGTGGCACGTGTACAGTACGTACACCACTGTTCTGTCTGCGAGATGGAAATAGGTGAGGCTGAGGCAGCCCCCAAACAACCTCATCACCACTTCTGTCACGGGATCCAGCCTTTTTCGACCTTTTGTCGACACCATACCGTTTCAAACACCGACCAAGAATAATGCCCTTTCAGATACCGAACCGACTAAATGATAACGACCCACGTGCTAAGGCTCTGCGCCAGCGTTGGCCAGGACATAAAACAGCTCACTCCCCCCAAGCATGCTTGAAAATGCGTGGTCACTGCAATTTGGGTTCCCATACCACCTTGGGCATCATCAGACACGCGCGGGAATGAAACTTGAAAATGACGGTGGGGTCGATATTCGACCTGTGACATGATACGAAGGAAAGGGATGAGGGGCAGATACGGATCGCTCGTCATCGACCTTTTACTGGTGACTAACAGCTGCAGCGTGGGGGTTGCAACCTCATTTGTTCTGGGAAATGTTCACGAGAGCACAAAGTTCGATCAGATTCGAGACACGGCTGCATCTCTGCAAAACTATGCTGCCCTTCCCATTACACGACACCCGATGACACTCGAATGGTGTAGGACACAGTGTATACCCGTCTTCGCCGCGCCGAGAGAGTATTCCAATCGGGAGGTCGCCGAGATGGCCATCTCTTGTCCGACTCCGAAGCCATACGAAAACACTTCGTCCGAGTCCTGGCCCAAAAGTACACCGGCTCGGAAGTCGAAACCCAGTAAATAGACGCCCTTCCCGTCATATTGAACCTGCTGAGCAACTCTTGTGTTGTCCAACACTCAAATCCCAAGATGACTATATCTCGTCTCAATATTGGCAAGGAGGGTGCTAGCAGTGGCGCCCAAATTACCCATGAAATGGCGTCTGTCAAGCTTCGCAAGCAATTGCTTCAGTTCCCCCTCTTGTCTGGGATCCCCTCGTCTAGGGGAAGCTGAGGCAGTCCCGACAGCACGTTCAGTCTCCGTGCTCCCGCGCTACCATTGGCTGGGTGTCCCTATCGGTTGCACCCGCTAGCTGAAGCCTTTTTGATCCCTGCTTGGAATGCTGTAAAAGACCCTTCCGTCTTCGAAGGGCATGCTCTCCCCGTCCCGCCTCCACGGGTCAAAACGCCACACAGTGCTTGATTGAGAGACCTACCATCGGGGCGGCTGTTGGTGACAACACCACAGACGCGTCGGCAAGCAACGTCACAGGCAGGATCTCACCTGTTCTCGGATCTCGTTGTCAACGGCCGATGGCTGCGTTCGGTTGAGATGGCTTTCATCGGACGCCCCTGATTTGCAGGTCGGCACCAAGACCACCATGAAAGCGAAAGCAGCAAAAAGACGCGAGTGTTGGGACGAGAAATCAGATATCAGTTTTGTCAGATCCACGCCAAATGGTTGTCCCGCGCTCTTGGAACGACTGCACTGCTCTGATTTGGCGGGCAGGAGATGCCCAGACAGCACCCCTGGACACCCGCCTTGCCATTTTCTGTCGCGGTTGCATGCTGGGCCTTGCTAGCTGGGACCAAAGATCGAAGGCCTTTCTCTAAATCAGAAAATAACAATCAACAGTCAGATTGGGCTCGGGGCCAGGCACGGCAACGGTATTGGTGTACTTCGTTGGAGGTAGATCTTTGCTGCAATCGCACAGATGCATACGATCATACATACACTTACATGGCGGCAGCAACCCCCCAAGCCGTCAACTTTCACGATAGGCCCAGCCATTATGAGCGGTCAGTCACGAGGACAAACACACCCAAAAACACCACCACATGCTGCGATAGTTTTCCCCAACACAATACCCCCCAACCTAGTTATGCAAGCGTCCCTTTCTTGCGCACATAAGTCCAGGGCCAGGATTGGACTGAAGTCTGCCCTTCCCCCCCAAACCTGCTCCTTTGGTGGGGGGCGGGGTATGTATGTAGTGTAAGTATGTACAGCACGACGACACAAGCAGTGGCCATCAAGGTGCGGCTGGCCCCTGAGCGCCTAGCGCGGATTGCGTCTTCTTCGTCTGTTATTCCTTTTTCAAGCTTGTTGAAGCAGTCTGGGCGAGATGGAGCGCCCCCGCTTCGATACAACGGTGCCGATAGAGACGTTTCCGTTATCGTAGGCAACGACACAAGAAGGCCAACACAGCAGCCCAAGCGGGAGATGCAGCCAGAAGACGATGTCGGAATGAATTCCTATGCCCGCACGGCCATCTCGGGAATCAGGCCCCATCTCACAGACTGTACAACAGCCAAGATCGAAAATACGCGGGCCTCTAGGAGCCCCGAGCACTTCGGAACCATCCTTCAAGATTCTACTGGCCATGGCCAGGTTTTTACCCTCCTCAACCATCACCATCATCATCACGTCAACGATGCGGGAACCGCCAGTTAACCAAGGGGAGACAGGCGCCACTCACACACGACAGCTGAGACACGGGAAACACAACACCAACCATGTACAAAAACCTCGACCTCTCAAATGCCCACCAGAAGCTATACCGAAGAGCCACTTCGGCGGTGGGGGGATAAGAAGCGGTGACACGGCGGCATTGACAAGTAAACGAGCAGCACCGCAGCACGCAGCACGCAGCACAATCCAGGTGTCCCTCGGCTCGCTGCTACCCAAGTGTTTCGTATGAGATCCGGCACATCAACTGGCTGCGGGCGTTTGGTACCTGCATGCAGACGCAGACCTACCAGGCACAAGGAGCAAGGTGCACCCATCTCGCTGCGTCGTGTCACGGCTCACGACACGACAATTCGTTTTTTTTTTTTTGCTTCCCAGATCTGGAAATACCAAGCTCCCCGAGCGCCGAGCATCGCATCAATAATTACCTCGATGATGGCACACATACACGCGCCCACACACCATCCGCAATTACACGAGGTTTTCTCAAACGCGCGGGAGCCGCCAAGTACAGATCCACGGAGAATTTCCATCATGGGTGGCAGCACCACTCGGCCAATCGAACTGTCAAACTGGTAGGACTTCTCAACAGGTCCGCCCCAGTGGCACCGATCTATCTATGTATCCGCGAGGGGTTCTTTTCAATTGCAACCCCTGATTCGGCTCTGGATTGGCTGGGAAAAGTTTGCTGGTTTCTCGCCATCAACAAAGCCGGGCTTGGTGGTCACCGACCGGGCCGGCCGCTTCTTGGGGAAATCGGTCGAAACATTTATTCATCAAGCAGAGGAAGAGAGATCGTCCCGTTGTCTTGAAGTATTCTCAGCCTCCAGCGATGACGCCAAGGTGTCTGGATATATGCCCGTTGGGCGTCTGAAAGTCCCGAACACTTTCAGCACCAGAGGCTAAGCAGAAACGTGCTTCGAGGATCGTCGCGGTGGGGGGTTGCGCGCGGGGAGGGGCGTGTGAGAGTGAGAGGGGGAAAGATCAAGGTCGAGACTTGGAGGGAGCGAGCCGTACCGTGAAAAGACGTTCCATTCACTTCTCTGCTTGCTTTTTCGCCCTGGACTTGTTCTGAAGTCTGTTTCGTAATGGACCCCGCTACGAGTGTAGCCCCTCAGGTCAACGTTGACACTCCTCTCTCCTGCCCTGAACCATGGTTGATATCGGCTCTCAATTCGACAACAAGATACAGAAGAAAGTCTGTGCCTGAGACATCTCCGGAAAGGCTGAAGGGTTCTCCGAGGTTGATCTCCCTTCCCCCAATGTCTTGTTTTGCCTCCTTATTTCTTTTTCTCATCTGTCTTGACTTAGGTGGACACTACTTGTCTTAGCCTATCCGAACCCGAACAACGGCCCCATTTTTCTGCGTTTTCTTTTAGCTCTCCAGAGTTTTTCCGTTTTAGATCAAAAAAGAAGGGTCTTTTTTGACGCGCCGTGCCGCCGGCCGGCCGCTACGACTAATAGTAGTCTAGGTTACGAGTTCGTCGAGCCTTAGTGTGTTGTGGCTTTTGATATCAAGTGCCAAAATCGGTCTGTAACTGGATGGAGTGCGGTCGACTGGATTAATTTCTCCGGATGATCGACGAAGCTACAGCTCCGGGGAAGGTCTCCGGACGTCCCCCCTTTTCTCTGGGCTTTTTTTCAACCACTGGCCGAGCTAGTGAGATCAGATTCGCGATGGACGCCAATTTGCTTCTTGTTGTCGACACCCCGCCAGCCACGCCCCGGGACGGGGTTTCTTTTTAGATTTGGTGATGCACATGATGCAAGATGCCTTTTAGTCTCTCTCTCATCCTCGTCGATTGGGCAAGGGTTGCAAAGAAAGATGGCAAAAGATCGTCCATTGAGAAAAGACTAAAGACGTAACGCTAGGCCTCTTGACATTCGACCTACATTTGGACCATTCACCTATTTCGTAATACATTCTGGACTCTCACCGTTCTCGACGTGGCATTGGTCATGTCTCGTCTCGTAATTCCTCGCGCAGTAAGTAAGGGATGAATGAAGCTGTTTCTATTTCCTGATGCGGTATGCACGCATCACGCAGGGTCAAACCACAGACTTGGTCCGCTTACCGGAAGGGACTACCGAAACCGAGAAGCCATTTTGTCTCTCAAAGTTTCAGCTCTCGTCTGTTTACTTTCAGCTGAGAGGTTCTTGTCTGTGGGCAGGAATGTCCGTGATTTTTTATAAGTCCTCACAGGCAGGTGAGCTTTTTATTCAGCTATGGACCCAAAAACAGACTCGAAAATGCATCCACAAAGCAGACATGGCCGAGTGGTCTAAGGCGATGGTTTTAAGTTACATATAACTTTACCACCATTATCGAGAGATGCGTGGGTTCGAACCCCACTGTCTGCAAACTGTTTTGGCCTCACCCTTCAAAACATAAACTCTTTTTTGGTTTCACATGGTAAAGTGAGTGAGTGTGGTTGGTCATCAAAGCTTCCCCTTTTTTTTTATGTCTAATGAGACATGCATTGCATTCAGACATACAGAAACGGAAAAAAATGCAGGCAGAAAGGGGATAGGCTTGAAAGTTCCTACTTACCACCACTACAAATAGCAATTGCGGTGAGTTTGGTTGGTTGATTGAAACCAGAGCAGCTTCAAAAGCCATCGGGGAGTGAGCGGTGTGCAGTCTTGAGCTACGCACACACAACCTAACACACACCTTCACAAATAAGAGGCTACCTATGAAGACATCGATTGTGATCAAGCTAACTAAAGCACCGTGCACACTTGGATACATTACATTCTCTTAGCCCCTGATTCAAGGGACCAATCCCCCCGCATAGAGGCCTTTAATCGTCAAAAAACTAAACGAGGCTATCCAGATCTCCAACAAGGAACCATCCACCTTGGCCCTGCTGCCCCTGCTGGACCCTGATCTACGTCCAGAATTACCTAGCCAACCCCTTGGGTTGCTCTCTCTCTCTCTCTTTTTTCTGATCTACGCTAACAAACCAAAGCCCATCGATCTTGTATAGGTAACGAAGGGTCTTGACGCTCGGGGTCATGTCCGGTCCCCTTTTGGTCTATGGCATCCCAGACTAGCTTTCGGTTTCCACATTAAAAGCAGTGGCCGTCTAGAAGCCAGTGCTTTACGCTTAGTGTTGTAAACAAAAGACATTTCTTCAGGCGGCATAGGTACAGGTAATTAGGAGGGTGCTTTTTTAGTGTCCGTCCCTCCACAAACCCACACCCACCCACACACGCACTTGCCTAGGCGGGACTAAAGAGATCTACATGCACAAGATCTCACTAGGCGGCTGCTGGGGGGGAGCCAGTCCTTGCCAAACCCCAAGAGACCGAGCTAGTGAAACCTCAGGGATCTGAAATAACAAGTGTAAGTAAAAGGCGAAGGAAGGGATCTCGGGAACGTCGGGCCAGCGATGATAAGTGGGTAGCGACGATTGCGGCGAGATGAATTGCCACAACTTGCGAAAGTGAAAGACTGTGTCTCGGTGATGAGGTAAAAAAAAATTAAAAAAAAATGACGGGATCGTGGCGATGACGAGCAGACAAACGATAATATGAGTAAATGTGTCTTGTTGATTTGGCTTGGGAGCTGAAAAATCTCGTATATACAAAACATCGGACATTGGGTGGCGAGGAGGTCGGACTTTGAGATAGGGGGGCAATAAGGAGGTCGGGCGAGTGGAAGGGGAGGGTTTGTTTTGTTCACTTTGGCTGTTTAGGTACAGTAGGGAGGTTCTTTTCTGTTGATGATGCGAGTTAAGCCTCTGTTACTTGCCTGGGCAATCTTTGCTCTGTGTTCATCCGGACAATCTGGATGTCGCCTTACTGATATGACAAACACGTCAAAAATCATGCCCAGAGTTGGAGACTCGCATCTGGTGTTTTATTGTTGTATTGGTCCTAACTGAAGGCTGTGGGACAGATCAGATGCGGCTTCTTCAAGTTGAGTGCCTGCCCTAGGCGAAGGATGTAGCTGGCATGGTGTGATCAAGACTTCTCTGACCAAAGGGGCGACTGCTAGTTTAGGGTCCCTCACGCATCCGTACCTTCCTTCCACTTGGCTGTTTGTTCTTGCCTGTGTAGGACAGTAAGGAGCCAGAGGAGGGGGCAGGTACAGCCCGTTGCAATTTGGGCAAGAGCGACCAGGTCAGTCTGTCAGTTCTCAAATGTCCCGTCTTGTAAGAGGATCATCCCTTTACACCAATAGCTCTTTTCACACCATCATTGTAGAAATAAATCTAGATATACTTTCTAGGTCTGTATTGCAGTAGAAAACCCATGTTAAATGCGCCCGGGTATCATGTTAAATCCATTCTCCGTCCCATGCAAGCTATCCCTTTCTATATGTTGAATCTTCCATCCACCTTTTCGTCCCTCGTCTCAAATCACCGCTTCTCCTCCAGTTTAGCCTTGCTCTCCAGCCCATACCCCCCAATTCCCAGATTGCCCGAATTATAACTCAACCCCTCCGGCCCTCTCTTGGTCTGGTTCCTCGGCCCTCTCCTCTCCAAATCATCCTTCAACCACCTCAGCACCAGCTCTCCCAACCTGCTATTCCCCGTGTCCTTCTCCCCTCCCAGCTTCTTCTCCAACATCTCCTCCGTAGTCCCCCACTCCACCACCGTCCCCAAATGCATGTGCACCAAATGCGTCGGCCACCCGGCCAGGTTGTCCAGAATGTGCGTCGCATACACCACCGTGCACTCCCTCTCCTCCGTCTCCTTCTTCAGGAACGCCAGGAACTGACTCCGCGACCAGACATCCAAGTCAACAGTAATCTCATCCAGCAACAGGATTGTCCACGGCCGGATCAGGCCCATGGCAAGCTGCACACGCCTGCGCTCGCCATCGCTGACGGCGTGCATCCGCCACCTGGTGTCGATGTCCAGCACCGAGACGAGCTCGTCCCGGCGGTCGGGGTACTGGTCCCCGCCGACGGAGCGCAGGAGCTCGTCGACGCCAATGTCGGTGCGGACGATGGCATTGAGGACCCATTCCAGGCCGAGGTAGGTCACGCCCTCGAGGCCGACCTTGAAGGGGTCGTTGCCCCCGATGGAGATGGTGCCGGCCGGAGCCAGACGCTTGCCGGCGAGGAGGCGGAGGAGCGTGGTCTTGCCTGCGCCGTTGGCGCCGATGAGGAGGGTCCGGGACCGAGGAGGAAGGGAGAGGGTGATGCCCGAGAGGCCGGTGGACTGGTCCGGGAAGGAGTAGGAGAGGTTGTTGGTTACCAACGAGGGGGGTCCAGAAGGAGGCGCCATTTTAGCCGATCTCTCTTTCTTGAAGTATTTGATTTGATGTGGAGGAAATGGATGTATGTGCCTTTTCTTTGCTCAGATGAGGATCTCTCAAGAATGACGGTCAGGAGTTGAAAATGAGAAAGACAAACAAATCAGCTATCAGGTGATGGAGATGGCGTTATCGCGAGATCCTTCGACCTTCCTAAAACATTTGGATTCAAAAAAAACTCTTCAAAATCTGCCACCAGCTCCCCCGGTTTTAGCCACTTGCCTGTATACGTGATGTAAAAAGACCGGAGTATTGGTAAAGCCTTGTAGAAATACAATCTCTATCCTACCTACACAAGCAGGCAAGCAGCTGCATTGTCTCGAGGTCGTCCCTTCCTTTCATAGCATGGAGGGGCAATAAAGTGGGGCCAGACACCCAAGCTCTTTTCAACATCAGCCAAGAATCATCACGTCACTCGGAGCTTCCACTAGGTACTCCTAAACAGCTCTACAAACCGCCTTGTGCCTTTTGTAATGCGCAACCTGGCAGGCCCGTCCGCAGTATGTGACGGCTTTGCATCTCCCACACAACATCGGCTGCGTAGGAATCTTTTCACAATTCGCGCATCCCCTCACATCGCCGCTTCCGCTTTCCGCTGCCGATAACAACTCCTCTGCCCTCTTTCTCGCTAACCTCAACACCCGCTGCTCGCCCAAGCTGACGTGCGCCGCAGCCCATGCGTTCCCTCCGGGAGAAAAGACACCGTCCGCGAGCTGTTTCTCTAGCTTTTCCAGTTGCGTTCCGAAACTGTCTAGAAGATGACAGAACGAGTCTACCAAAAACCGCAGGACTTCCACTTCGTTTGACTCGCTGATTTTCCCCTCTGTAGCAGCATCGGTCTGCTGAAGCGCTATGGCAGCGAGATCAGATTCATCCAACCGCTGAATACGGAGGTATCGAAGCACCCCCTTCGGTAGCGGATCGGTGAGAGTGAGGGAGATGGTACAGGTCGAATCGAGCCCAGCCGATACCCAGAGCTTATACTTTTGTTCGAAGAACGGCGCACTAGGATGCGTTGCAAGAACAAGATCATAGCTGTCGTCGGGGTTACCGGGCACGACGAAGCCATAGAGACGCAAAAGCCGACTATTCGGAATGGGTCCGTAATAGATGAAAGCCTGGTCTCCGACTTCGTAATCTTTCCCCGCAAGGACAGAGAGGTTTCCGGACGAGACGTCGTAGACATGGCACGGCTTCACCTCGGACGAGTGGTTCAACATATCCGCGAAGGGGGCCAAAAGTCGAATCGATTTCCCATCGGGCAGCACAAAATCCATTGCACGGCTCCATACGGTGCAGAGAGCCCACTTGTACTAAACGAAAGGGAAGAAGCGTTCAGCGGTCGGTTTGCAGCAATTATTACAAGTGTATAACACCTACATCCTCGATGGTGAATTTGCCGAGTGGGAAAAGGCCAGGATACTGTACAAATACTCGTACGAACAATGCCCTGTAATCATCTTCGATCGACTGCTCCAGCTGCTTCGTGATGGTGTACAGGGAAGATCCAGCGCAAACTTCAAGCTCGTCTTCGGCAAAGAAGATGCTGGAAGAGTAGCTCGTGGGCAACGTCGCTAGATGGCTTCGCAGGCCATCGTACCCCGACTCCTCGCGAGATCGGACGAAGAGAAGGTACGTAGCCAAGGTGTCTTCGACCGACAAGGGCGGCCGCGCAGAGCGCAGGGCTGGCCCAAGAAGGGGGTCGGCGTGTGCATGTTCGACCGTCCAGAGATTACCAGATGGAATGGTGAGAATGCTTTCTCCTTTCTTGAAGTGGCGCAGTGTTTTGACACCGCGTCCGGTGACGGGGAAGTTGGCAAGCTCCAGGCCGTCCAAGCCAACGGCTCCAGATTGTTTCAACCAGCTTTCCATAATTGAGTTGGGTCGAGACGAGCGAGAGTGGGCATGATGAAGTAAGGAAAAGGAGTATAGTAAAAAGTAAAAGAAAATACTTGTGTAGTAATTACATAATGAATATAACCTCGACAGACTTGTACTTCCGTGCGTGCATGTCAAGGGCTCTGTCATCTCAACCATCACAGCAACCACCGCATCGTGTTTTCTTTCAACGAGAGAAATATATACAGTGTACCAGTGTATCGTATGTCATCCTAAGCCCGTTGTTTCTTAAAAAAAAAGTTCTTTTCGCCATGGATGAAGGTGGATGCTAAGACTGACAGACATACATACCTTGAGACCCCACATAGTCCGGAAAGCCAGAGTGCATAGTGCGAAAAGGCTCTCTGCTTGTTAATGCTATCAAGGGGGATCCATGAATTCCTATCAATCAAGAGCATCTAGCCTTTCCTCGGTTTCTCTCCTATCATATGAAGCTTGAAGCTCGGCCTCTCTTTGCCTGCGTCGGCGCAGTCGCCTCTGTGCCGCCACTTGATCTGTACGGGTAGGGAAATTCAGAAAGTCCTGAGACGCTCTGTTTCTGCCGTCTGGCCCGTCAATGGGGAGATCTTTGCGCTCCCAGATGTTACGGTAGATGCCTGTCGATGTCAGAGGTTCCTCTGGGTCAATCCGGTAGGTGTTTTCCTCTGTTGGGAGGATGGGCAGCGGGTTCTCTCCCGGGGTGTCTGCTGTGAGAAACTCGAGGAGGGCGTGCTTCTGGTCCTCAAGGAGACGGCAAATTCGATATGTGACCAGAGCTCTGTTTGGATGGAAGTATATTGCGTGTCTGTCGGCGTCCGCCGTGTCGTTGGGGGAGCGCCGGTCAAAGAGGACAACACCCCCAAAGATCCTCGCCTCGGCCCAGTATCCGACCATATCGGCTACACTGTTGGGGTATTGGTCATAGTCGACATACCAAGGGTGTGTGAACAGAGTTGGGAAAGGGCCGTTGGGGAAGTAACGCCAGTATAGATCATCGTCTTTGGGTGGCGCCCATTCAGTGATGCCGTCGTGCTTGTGGAGACTTGTGTCGAGGTTGAAGAGCATGACGGCTGCTTCGTGCAGCACGATGGCAACAAGCTCCACCAGACGAGTCCTGAAGACTCGGGAGCCGGGAGACGAGGTCTGGTAGGAGTGGAGGAGCCCCGTGTCTATCTCTAAGCTTTCGGGCTGGAACGAGTCGCGGAATTCTGATAGCTTGTCCAGCACGCCGGGACAAAGATCCCGATGTTTCTCACGCAAGGGATGGCCATCTGGAAGCTCGCCGTCAGAGCAGTCATCTCCGACCTCGGCCGTGGGGAGTCCGTCGAGGATCTGTGCAAATGTGATCTTCGCGATATCAGTTGCGAGAAGTCGTGAAATGGCTCGGGTGAGGATGTCACGATGGTTCTCGTTGAGGCCATGAATTGGAAGTTTCCTGACATCCATCTTCAGCCTAGATGTTGTAGAAGTGTTAGGCTATAGGCGCGTCAAAATTTGATGATAGATGATTGATCGCTGTTAGCAGATGCTCTCGGATGAACAATTCCGGTGAGAGAGATGAATGTCAAATGACTTACAGAAGGTGTTGCGCTCGCAGCCAGCCCCACTTTTGTGCCAAGTGGACTGTTGATACTCAGGGGCTTCATATGGCACATAGCCGCTGAACTGTGCCACTGAGACCACAGGTAAGGCCAAGATATGGAACGACAGCTGGCTCAACTATCACCATGATATGGTCACAGAAAGAGAACAGGACCATGCAGCCAGTCGCAGAATTGATCGAGTGTGCGTGTCTCTTACAGCCAGCTGGAAAGATACCTCCCATTTGGGTAACAGGAATCACTCCGAAGTGTTGCACCATGGCTAGACAGAAGCAGTATTGGCCTGCAGGTTCAGCCTTTTATCTTCTTAGAAAGGCCGCGAAGAGGCTGCCATTCCCGGAATAGGTGCACATCAATGTTGCAAGTCTCGAGGAAAGTAAAACGCGAATCAATAGCCACCTGGCCTTGTCAGACCAGGGGAAACGGCTATCATGGTGCCTGTGAATATTAGGGCGTTGTGATACTCTCAACAGCCTGGATCAGTATAAGAAGTGATATGAGATCTGCATATCGAAGACAACCCAACCGACTACACCGTGCCTTCTGAGAGCTCTAAGCCTGTATCAACTCAACTGAACATACATACACTATACGCAAGCAGGCCTTGCTTATACGAGATCTTCTGTTCATAGTTTGTTCTATATTTCTTTCTCGTCATGTCTAGAATCGGAAACCTTGTTGTCCACGACACAGATGCGCCCGATGAGACCGGGGAGATCCCAACAATCCCGAGAAACTCCTCCCGAGTGAAAGTTGTCGAGGCAGTCATCGACCTCGCCCTATCCATTCTCGAGACAACGCAGGGGAAGGCTGCCTTGGTCCGAACGGCAACTGAAATCGTCAACGAACGCATTCGCTTGAACCACCCGATCATCTACAGAGACCCTGTAGACAGGCTCCCCGACCTGATTAACCGTTTCCTGAGGGAGATGAGAAGAGACTTTCCTTTCGTCTACCTCGGCATCATCGCAGGGGAGGGGGAAGCTGTCAGAGTCAAAGATCCCAACTGGCGTACTGACTTGAGCAGATGGCAACCGAAAGCCGCCGGTCCTCTCTACCTCCACCGTTACATCATCAACAACATGATCGCCTGTCTCAGCCAGCCCGACAAGGCAAGGGACAACTACAAAGTCTTCAAATTCCAAATGGCGATCACAGTTGCCCACGAAATCGTGCACTTTCTTACAGGCTTGCTGATTGATCCGGTTCCACGGCGCCAGTACACGCCTCCCCGCGTCACCCTGGAGATCTACGGCAACAGGGCGAAGGGTGAATCAGGCCGATTCTTCGAGAAGATGCTTCTAGGCGGCGTTGTGGAGTGCTATGAAGACGAAACCGATCGCATGGGAGATCAACAGGCAGGTGTACCATGGATTTTTCCAGATTCCAAGAAAAGCAGCTTAGGATTCCGCGTGTCCATGACCTATATCGACCGATTCGTCAACAAAGGTCGGCTAAGCGTCCCCCCACCCCCTTTATTCACCCCATCATCTTACGTCTCACCATTTTTTCTAACAAGAAACTAACTTGAATTAGAATTTTCATTCCCAATTCAAACCTCGGCCAACTACCGCCCCATTAAACGGTCTGACCTACGAGACAGGAGCAGAGAAATGACCTTTGTGCGAGAGGAGGAAGCCTACGCCGAGACTGCCTCGCTGACTTCAAGTCAGGACTCACGCTACCGCCGGCTCCCCGCCCAGACTTCCAGCACAGCGTCCCCCCGACCGTCTGTTCGGTCGTCCCGCCCTGCCCAAAGCCACACAGGCTCAGCTCCTCCCAGCGGATCTCGTCCCTCCCCCTTTGGAACCGGTCAGGTCAACCGAGCCCCTGCACCTCGACCTTTCATATTCTGGTCCAACACCGGGTTCTAGTCATCCCCGTCCCTCGCATGTCGGCTAACCAGCTTCTGAACAAGCTCGGCCGTCCTATTCTGGGAACACATACTCTGGACAGAAGCGATAGATCTAGCGAGACCATTAATACTCCGAAGTTGAAGAGATAACGATGGCCGGGCCACCCTACCGTTCAGGCATTGCTTCGCTAGTAGTCCTTGGATCTTTTGAGATACCACAGAGTGTTGGAGATGTGACTAACTGATATACTTAGCATTGAATTTGCTAGACAACGGGCGTAATAAACTCCACTGAGACCTCTCCGCTAGCACATGTACGTACCTATCTGCTTTGTATTTTCGATCGTACACCTTTAGCAGTAAAACATCATGCTTCAGCCAATTGCATCTTCAATTCCTCTTAGTCTGTTTACATCTAAACACTACCCCTGAATACCCCAGCCCACACAACACATATCTGTGTGGATGATATATAAACACCAATTATTTTCTCTTCCCCAGAAATAAAAGAGTACACACACTACTACACAAACCAGACACCTATCTGCACACACACCCGCCAGACTTTCAACACTCAAACAACAGATCATCAGAAAAAAAAAACACTGCCTATAATGATACAACGCCCCTGCTATATGCAAATATCCCTTTCCCAGGCTTTGGCTTCCTCTCTCCACAAACACTAATGATGATGAATCGAAAAAGAAGAAACAGAAGAAAATCCCTTTGCTTTCCCTCCTTCCTCCCTTCCTTCCAGCAAAGCTTTATCAAACGCAACACACCAGCGTATATATGTTATATGTTCCAGCCAGAAAAAATAGTCAGACAGAGAGGACTCCCGCTTTTTGCCTTTGTATAACACCTTCCCGCACCCCGTCATATTCCAACAGCCCCGAATCATCCAACATATTGAACACACACACCGTTACGATATTATGCCCTCCAATACCTGGCCGGACCCGTTATATATCACCGCCACAGCCACCTCCCAAATGCGATTAACCCTCGCAAACCCATTCCGCAAAAACGCACCACCTCGCCGTCCGATCCGCCAGCACCAAACCCCTCCAAACACCCCGCTCACTGCACTTGATAATCGTCTCCCACAACCCCCCATCACCCATATCCTCCTCACTATGCAACCCCGAAGAGCTAGGCGACATGATCTTCCCGGCAATCCCCACCCCCCTCCTCTCCTCCTTCCTCATCAATCTCAAAATCTTGCCCCCCGGGGTCTGGATCGCCAGCTTCGCCGGCTTCTGCGAACCACTACCCCCGCCACTGCTGTTGGACGTCGTCGTGCTCGGCATGGACCCGGCTGCACTACTAGTCATGCTCATGGCACTACCAGGCCGCATAAACGGAATCGGGCTCGCCCCACCCCTGCCCCCCTCTGTAGGCGACACCGGCGTGATGGCGGCCGAGCTCGGGTGCTGGCGAATGGCAAAGACAAAAGTATTGTTCAGAGCCAAGCGCTGGCACTGGGGCTGGACAACGTAGATGTCGTGCCTCTGTGCGTGAGGGGTAGGGTGCCGGGTGACAAACTCGTAAGGTGGGTTCTCGCCCGTGTGAATCACTGGCAGAGCAAAAGCCAGAGGGTGTGGTATGTCCTTGATGCTGTGCATCAAACCACGCTTGCCGGCGTAGATTTTCAACACACCGGTACCCTCATCGCCGGGGAGGAGGGCCTTGACTGTGTACCGCTTCATGCCGCCGTGCCATTCTGCCTGGGCGAGAGCACGCTTCTTGACTACATCTCCAGACTCAAAAACGTCGCCGTCCATGTCTCGGGAGTAAGCTCTCACTTCAACTTCGGCGGCTACTTCGACGTCAGGGGGAACATTGAACTTGATGTGAACCATTTCTAGGTCCTCAATACGGACCAAAGAGGTGTTGTAGTCCACCATTTGTAGTTCGTTCTTGAAGAAAGGCGGGCAAGCACAGGGGAGGTTGAGCAGCGTCTCGTGGGCAACAGGCGGGCACATATGCTGCTGGGCGTGGTGTTCTGGGATATGCGTCCAGCAGATCTCGGAGGGGCGGACAAGGAACCACCAGGGGTCGGCAGAAGATGTGCTGTGGCTCGAGTACAGCGCCCGCTTAGGGTTTGATGGACTGGCGAGGCAGCAGTCCATGAAGCGCCACTCATTGTCCACCAGGACCGCGTTCCACCAGTGGTTTGATCTGGGCATAATGTTGACCTCTGGAATCTCTCCTGGAGTCTTGAGGTAACCACGAACAACCTCGCAGCCGAGACCAACGGCGGCACACATCTCCAACACCAGCACCGCGTATTCCTCGGCACACCCGCGCCTGGACTGAATGACCTGTCTGGTATCGACCTCGCCCTCGAAGTCCTCTTCCCAGCAGATATTCTCGGCAACCCACGTGAAGATGGCCCGGAGCCTTTGGACATCGCTGCGATAGGGACGGCATACATACGTCGTCGCCAGTGTGATCGCCGTAGTGGTCGGAGCGAGATTCGTCAAGAACCGCGAGTTCTTGTCAACTTGGCTCAGGTTGATCGCGTGGTAATTGATCGGCTCAGTAATCGGCATGCCATCAGCTCCTTCGTCGCCGTCAATGCTGCTATACAGTTCCTCAACTGGGTCCAGCGCTGGATAATCCAGCATCTGACATCTCTCTTTCCTTTCGATCTTCTCATTGACGCTCAACGAGTTTGAGCGGTTCACATCACGCCGAACCTGCACCCAGTCAACACCACCTCCCATGCCCATGTCTCTCGGGGGTCCCATCTTGCTAGGGAGCAGTCCGGCAGAGGACATGGATGTGAGTGCAGGCGTGGACTTATTGGAGGATGATGAAAGGTTGGAGGTGCTGGCTCCAGCAGCAGCAATGCTTCCTCTTGTGCTGGCCACTCCTGTCTTTGCAGATTCCAAAATGCGCTTGATAAAGTTCTGCTTCTTCGGCTTTGGGGTTACCAGACCTCCAAGGCCGGGAAGCGCAGGCATGGGATCCTCCGTGAAGCCCAGTTGTGACTTGGAGCGCTGTTGCTGATTCGGGTGCTCAGACGCGTGGCTACTGTGATAGGTAACCCCTGAAAAGGGCGTCTCTGGCCGGCCGCTATCCGCATCGCTGTTAAGCAGATCGCGCATACCGAGCGCGCTGTGAGCCCTACTCCGGTTCTTGCGTGCGAGACTGCCGGCGCTGGTCGCGCTGATTCCTCCTGCTGACACACCGCTCATCAAACTCCGATCGGTACTCTGTGTGTTTGATGAACTATTCGTTGAATTGGTCTTGGTGGTAAAGGTTCTGTTGAGGATGCTGCGGCCAACTTCATAGCCGGACTTTTTGTGTCTCAACTTCTGCTCCGGCTGCGCATCCATACCCATCGAGGACTTTGGCCTGTCATAGATGCCGCTCTTAGGTGGCGGTGGTGGAGCCTCATCCTCATCGGCAGCGGTAGCCTTGTGCTGGTGCATAGTCCTCAACCTCGACTCCATGCGCTCGACGTAGTTGCTTAGCTGTGGGAGATGGGGTTCCTGGGAGCTTTCGAGAGGCGTAGGCTCCACCGAGGAGTCTGCAGTGCCGCTGTTCGTTTCGTACCCCTCATCAATGTGGTGTGGTATTCCCATTGAGGTATTGGGTCGCAAGCTCTGCCCCCTCCTTTTTCTCGAACGCGCATGCACCATATCAAATGAAGCAGGAGACCAAGGATCCAATGGAGGCGGCTCTGGAGACTCTTCGCGACCAACATTACTACCAGTACCAAGGGCATCCAGCTGTTCCATCACGTCATCCATGGCTTCTCTCAGAGGTGATGGTGTAAGACCATCGAGTGCGCCGGGGGAAGGGGGGCATGGTGTCAGCATCCTGGGGGTTTGATAGCCTGCTGTTTGGGGTGGTTCATAGGATGCATTCGAGTGTTGTCTGGAGATGTGACTTTGCCCATACGAAGCATTGGAGTTCCCCCTTGACAGTGACGATTGTTCCCTAGCAATTCCAGTGAAATAGCCCTCATCCTGAGAGAACTGAGATTCTTGTCGCGTAACCTTGGTTCGATGAGGAGGTGGCGGGGGTGGAGGAGGTGAATCGGATCTGTCGGTGATAGTTCGGTCCAGACTAAGGTGGTATGTATGCTGTCTTCCGTGCTGAGGGGGCGCTGGTGAGTTGTTCCGCTCCAAGCTCATATGATGGACATGGTGACGGTGAGCGAGAGGTGGCCCGGCTGACATTGCCGAGTCGAAACTTCGGTTGAACGTGTTCTCTGGTCTGGTGTCAGGAGGTCTGTAAGGAATATATGATGGAGCAGGCGATGGCGCTCGCGAGTCAAAGCCATCATCTAGCGGAGGAGCTGGGGACGGTGCCCTTGAATCATAGGCATGGTGTTGCGGAGGTGCCGGTGACGCTGCTCGTGTGCCATAACCACCGTGATGTGGTGGTGGTGGTGCTGGTGAAGCTGCCCTCATGGAATAAGCATTGTGAAGTGGTGGTGCTGGTGAAGCTGCCCTCATGCCATAAGCATTGTGAAGTGGTGGTGCTGGTGAAGCTGCTCTCATATCATGGCCACCGTGATGCGGCGGGGCCGGTGATACGGCCCGTGGGTTGTAACTCATATCCTGTGGTGGTGCTGGTGAAGGAGACCTCGAGATGTAGTTTTGGTGCTGAGGGGGAGCTGGGGATGGGGCCCGAGAACCTGCATGATGAGGATGATATTCTGGCATAGGTGAAGGACTTCTTGATCCATAATTCTGGTGATGAACAGGAGCTGGCGATGGTGCCCGGTGACTATAACTCAGATTCGAAGGCGGTGCGGGTGAGACCTCTCGTTGTCGTCTGGTGGCTTGCCGGACAGGGGATGTATTGTCCATGGAATTGACCGACGCATCGCGGGATCGCGCGACCGGAGTAGCGTCCTCTTTCTTGTAGCCATCTTTGAATGTTTCTGGTACTTTAGCCGTTGTATAATGCGGCGCTTTTGCATAAGCCTCGAATGGTTTCCGAAACGTCCTTGACTTTTGTGGCGTATTTTTTGGACTCGGCGTGCTGCCGTTTGGTAAGGGGCTTGTTGACCTGGTCGTTGGGCGAAACGTTTCTGGCAATACTTCGACAAAATTAGAAGGAAACAGGCCGACCGCTCTTCTGTCGCGAAATAAACGACCTGTCCACCACGAGCCGTCACCGGCATTCAGACACTCAATTAAATCTCCCTCAATAAACCCAAGATCTCGCTTGCTCTAGAACAAAAGAACAAACACAATGCGGTTAGCTGAGCTCCCGAGCCGTATAAAAAAAAAAAAAAAAAAAAAAAAAAAACAATAATCGCATCGCACGAACCTCTCCTCCCCAAGAATAAACCGCCCTGACCCAGCAAGGAAATCGCGTCGGTAATGGTAATGGCGCGGGCACCATTTTGGCGAATCTTCAATCGCAACAGGCAGAAGGTGAGCTGCAACAGTCGGTAAGCGCCCCTGTGCAATGATGTCGTCGCTGCTGCGACTCGGCGCAGAGAAATGGTGCCACGGTCGTCCAAGTTGCTCGCACTGATCGTCGTAGGTAAACAAATGCAGGTACACAGGCAGACAGGTGTGTTGCGCCAGTTGAAGCTGCCACTCGCACAGGAAGCAGGAATATTGATGACGGCACCGGCCTAAGAATCGTGCTCTGCCTGGAGGCTGGGAAAGCGGTTAGGATGTGGAGATGTCGAGCAGCAGCGCCATCCAAGGCCAAGCCAGGCACACCCCAAGTTAACGACTGACAGAAACAAGGAACTTCACAGCAGCTGGCCTCACCACGCGAAAGTGACGACAGGCACAACAGGAAGAAATACAGGCGAAGGGATCCCAGGCCTTAGTTCCCCCACTGCTCGTGGAGTTCAGTTGTAATGGCAAACGAAGGGTAACAGCCGGCCGACATTTTGTCAACCAGGATCCGTCCTTAGCATGTCCAAGGGCGGTCGAAAGCAAGGCCCAAGCTCCCACAAGAGCTGTGTCGTTGCGCGGGGCAACCGGACAACCACCCCACCAAACACCCACCTGCCAATTAGGGCCAAACAAGGCTTTCGGTAGCATGCCGCCCAAGTGCCGGGCGTCTGGTTGAGGGTTGCCGTGATTGGCCCGAGCGGGCTGTCCTCGAGGAGTGCAGCCTGCACTCCTCTAGTGGTTCCAGGCTGTGGAATGCAGGACGCACAAGCTGCAGGACCGGCCAGCTTTTATCGCAGTAGAAGAGGCGCCGGTTCTTCAAGACCTGTCTCGACCCGTTTTCCTGTTTCCAGCCGTGGAGGAGACATGGAAAAAACACCATGATTCTGGCCCCAACTGCCCAACTGCTGGACGGTTACAGCATCGCATCACTCCCTTCCTGGATCGTATCTCAGCCAAACACCGCTGCAGATCCGGGCGACACTCCGAAACTCGTCCAGGGTCCGCCCTACCGCTAGCATCTTAAAGTAAACAATGGCCCGTGCCCGCCAAACGCAGCACCCGGACAACCAAGCCGCCAACTGAGAACACCAGACCCAGGTTTAATAGCGAACGGCTGACACAGGCGCAACGCGGGCGGTGTTTCCCCTTCTCCAGCTAGGATCCCATCGACAGAAAGAAAACCGTCCGAACTCCCTCCTCCCTCTCTCTCCGCCTCCCGCCTCTCCCGCCCGACCCATCCTCCCTCCTTTCTCCAGGTCTTCCCCAGGACCATCGAGGTTCGGCTTGGAAGGCGACGAGTTTCCCCCCCGCCCCCAAGACCCAGGTTGCGCTCGGTTGTCTTTTAAGCTTGCGTCCCCGCCTATCCGTACCACCCGATCGATTTGCGACCAAGGGCAGACCCGACCCGACAAACTCGATCTGCTCCATCCACGAGCCACTTGAGTCTCCACAGTCGCGTGTGTGGGCTGAGGCGCCACGAGGTCTCGCCACTGTCGCCGGTGTGCTTCGCTGCAACTTGCGCCTGACGAAACAACCAGAGTCGCAATGGCAGACGAAGGCGTCGCGAACCACTACCAGGTACTGGAGGAGCTTGGACGTGAGTGCGCATTGCGCTTTTGCTCTGGAACATCAATACTGACTTGTCGCAGGCGGCAGCTTTGGCGTGGTCTACAAGGCCATTGAGAAAAAGACTGGAGAAACGGTCGCAATCAAACATGTATGATTTTCGGTCGCTTTTGTCTCGGCCAGTCTGTGATATTAATGTGATTTGTGATGCGAACAGATTGACCTCGAGTCCAGCGACGATGACATTCATGAAATCCAACAAGAAATCTCGGTGCTCAGCACTTGCGCCAGCAGCCATGTCACCCAGTACAAGGCCAGCTTCCTGCGTGGACACAAGCTGTGGATCGTGATGGAATATTTGGGAGGAGGGTCTTGCCTCGACCTGGTATGCATGCGCTTTATCGCGATTCTTGGCCATGCGCCGCTCTAACAGTTACATTGCAGCTCAAACCAGGTGTCTTTCCAGAGGTCCATATTGCCATCATCTGCCGAGAACTGCTGCTAGGCCTTGAATATCTCCATGCTGAAGGCAAGATCCATCGCGACATCAAGGCTGCCAATGTCCTGTTGTCAGAAGCTGGCAAAGTCAAGCTCGCCGACTTTGGTGTTGCAGCTCAGTTGACGCATATGAAGTCGCAGCGCAACACCTTTGTTGGAACCCCCTTCTGGATGGCCCCTGAGGTCATCCAACAGTCAGGATATGACTTCAAGGCCGATATCTGGTCCTTGGGTATCACGGCTATCGAGCTTGCGGTTGGTGAGCCGCCACATGCTCAAACACACCCCATGAAGGTGCTCTTCCAGATTCCCAAGCAAGCCCCTCCCAGGCTCGAGGGTAAGTTCAGCAAGGAGTTCAAAGACTTTATCGCACAGTGTCTTGTCAAGGAGCCAGAACACCGGCCTACTGCAAAGGAACTGCTTAAGCATCGGTTCGTTCGTTCCGCCGGCAAGGTGGAGGCGCTGCAAGAGCTCATCTACCGCAAGCAAGTCGCCGACGCCAAAGCAGAGCGTGTGAAGGCCCCGGTCTATTACCAAGAGACGTTACAGACCCTCTCTCCCAAAGACGAGGCAGACGAATGGGTCTTTGAAACTGTCAAGTCGGTCGTCCCACCAAGACGGGGCACCATCAGATCCCGAAAACCGTCAGTCGTCCACGGAATCGAGGACGCCATGCATAAACTCGACGTCAAAGACGGGCCCTTGCAGCCCACCACCCCCAGCACCGTCCGGAAATCCACTGTCCGTCGCCAGTCCCTCCGTCAAAGCCAGCAAGCCAACCGCCACGTCTCCAACGGTTCACCCCGTGCGTCTGCGGTGTCTAAGCGGCCCTTGCAACCAGACATGTCCTTTGGTAACTCTGGCTCGACCATGCGTCTCTTCCGCCGCGTACCCTCCGACACCTCGACAAACCCTTCAAACTATGGCGGTTCTTCCCCTTCGGATTCTTTTGTCTACGACAATAGTGAAAACCAACCGCCAACGTCATGGTCTTACCAAGCCCCTGTTGAACCCCACAGCAAGGAAGCGTTTCTGGGCAGGAGGCTCTACAACAAGGCGCTCGAGCCCTGCCTAGATGAACTCCACGCTCAAACAGCCGGGCCGGCGAAAAGGGAGGCGCTGGCGAGGTTATCGGATGCCTTGGCGCATTTAGATGCTGTTGATCCGGAGGGTTCTTATCATCTTCTTCGAAGCATAATGACTACCGTGTCACAGGACACAAAGCTGAGCAACGCCTTCATTCCCCGGGAACAACAGCAGCAGCCGCAACAACAGTCATATCAACAACACAAGCAAACCCCCAGCGAAGGGACGCCACAAGGTGGGACGGTGATCAAAGACCAGAGAACAAAAGCCCCACAGCCACCGCCTGGGTTGTCGAGCTCGCCAACAAAATTGATCATGTCCCAGGAGAACCCACATCTCGCTTCTCATAGGAGGAGGAGGGAGAGTAATATTGGTTTAGATCACCCGCTTGGGATATCACAACAAGGAGGGCAAGGCAGGGCGGCGTCGTCAGATAAAGAGTCGAGGGATAAGGAGCGGGAAAACAGGGAAAACAGAGAGAGGGACAAGGAAAAGATGGCCATGGCGGCTCTGGAGGCCAAGTTTCCCGGGAGACCCGCGGTGCAGGGGATGGAACATTGCAAGGCGCTGAGCGACTTGCTTTATGCGAGGTGGACGGATGGGTTGAGGTTACGCTGGGGTGGTGTAGGGGGGCAGTAGAGAACATTGGTGTGGGCGGGGGTAATCGGTGGCGGGTCTGTTTATATTTCCCTCTTGGCTGGCTCTAAGGGAGTGATCCAGCTCAGATGGTTGGGTTTGTGTGTAAGGTTATTGTCGGCATAATTATGGCTTTCTTGTCTGTGAGAGCAAGCGAGCAGGCGAGCGTTGGTTTTTTTCTCATCCGAGACTGAGCTTTCGGTTGGTCTTGTGTTGTTATGTTTTGTTTTGGTCAGTGTAACTTTCTGTTCTGGATTACGGGGAGACAAAGCTCAGACGAAAAAGACATGCGACCAAGATGAGGGAGATATGGGAAGAGAAGTTTTCTTTGGGTCATTTCATTTATTCTTCTACCACTACTTACTACACTTTTTTCATTCTCATGGTAATGGATGGATGGATTTGACTTGGGGGGCCGGGGGGCATCTGCATATTTCCTAGGAGTATTGGCTTGAGGGTGGTCAAACACCGGTCTGGTGGGAGGGGGGAGTGAGAGAAATAACTGAGAAACGGCGGAGGGAGATTAGAATTCTTCTGTGTGGTAATAATATCAAAAGACTATGACCTGAGGAAAAAAGTAATCATGTATCGTGGACATGTGCAATTGGCAACCTAAGCCCCTCCTCCAGACAGACCAAAACCACGGAGTCCAAACGCCTCGTCAGAGGGTTTCCCGCGGTTCAAAGCGGTCACCAGCCAACTCAAAAAAAGCCCAATCTGGCTTGGTGTGGTCGTCGCCCAACAGATAGATAGAAAAGTTGGATAGATAAGGTCTACCGCCCCGACGCCTCCCCTCCCGCTGCCCACCTAGGCAGATAAAACCTCACATTCTCATACACCAAAAACGTCACCCACGTCGCCGGCAGCACCCTCACCACCCCGGGCATAACCCCCCTATAAAACCCCCTCAATCCCTCCTCCCTCCAAAGCTGCCTCACCACGCCCCCTATCCCCCTCCCGAACCTCTCCTCCGCCTCATACCCCTGCAGCCTACTCCTCAGTACCTGCAACGGATACGTCACCCCGCCCGCGACCAGCTTCGCAACCGTGCTCAGCACCACCGTCGCCTCATTGCTCAACTCCCCAGCCTCCCTCTCCTTGTGCCGTGCCGAATACATTTTCTTTAGGGGGTCGTACACAGCGAACTGTACCGCACCGTGACTGACAGCCATCATCCCCACCCCCAACCCGCGGTAGAACCCTTTGATCCCTTCTGTCTGGAAGAGGTGGAGGGCCCCGGCCCACATGTGAGGGTACGCGCCCTTTGTGCCTGCGTCGGAGGAGACCATGCGGGTTTTGAGGACCCAGATTGGGTTGGTGATGATCTGCGTCAAGGCTCCTGCCGCCAGGGAGGCGAGGAAGAAGTCTGGTGGTGACAGCCCCGGTTTCTCTTCATCGTTTTTCTCTGACGATGGCGACTTGAGGTAGAGGATACCCCTCTCGACGTTGTTTTTGAAGAAAAAGAACGAGGCCCAGCTGGTTGCGTTACCGATTAGATTCGGGGTTAGGCCGCGGTACAGGCTGGCGATGGGCTTTGGGTTGGAACTGAGGCTGCGGATGAGGGAGACGGTGGTTGGTGGGGGTGAGTTTGGGCTGTGAGAGGAGCGGTAGACTGATAAGACTTGTCAGTAAGCTTCTTTTAACGTTAAGCACAGGCAAAAAGGCAAAATACTCTGCATTCGTGTCTTGACTATATCAAGCGGGTGCACAATCAAGGTGGCCATGGTGCCGGCCGACAGCCCGGCGACGGTCTCGACGAGCGCGGGGGGGAGCCCGCCACGCTCATCTTGTTGTTTCGTCATGAAAAGACGTTTATTTGAGATATTTGTCTAGCTGCTACATGACATGGTTGACAGCGCTGTGTGCAAAAGATCAAACGGCGCGCTTGTTGGGCGCGCAAAAAGTGTCAAAAGTTGAAAAAAGCTATGACGCAAGGGGTCTCTTCTGTTCATCCAAAAACTTCCGGGATCCTCGGCCGAGCATGGCCGACTGAAACCGGTGCCCGGTGTGCAATTTTCGGCGCCGCCGTCTGGTCAGGAACGGTGATGTCTCCGCAAAATACCGAAATATGACGATATCACTTTGATGCAAAACCCAAGTAGTAGAAGTCGTGAGTAGTTTCATGATGCAGGAGTTGGTCTGCTTATTATAATGTACATTCGCGGTAATGGTATCATGCCTGTCCTCGTCATTCCTTTGACGGACCACTCCAACCCGTATTCCCGCTTTATTCCTTCCTGATGCCCGTTTGCCGTCTGCGCTTGTTCCCAGCGCGACGCCATCATTTTGAGTCGTTGTACAGATACAGCCCATCCACCGGATTTCCCTATCCATGTCCCGAGGTATTTATTGTCGTTGCTCAAGGCTTAAGAGAGAGGGGAGAGGAGGCTGCACAGCTAGTTAGACATCGCACGTTCAAATGTCGAGTGTCAGGACAAAGCGCCATCGTAGACATACCGGACCATGGATGGCCGAGGGTCGCTGCGGGTGTAGCCTGTTCAGTGTTAGATGGCGATGCTGCGCCAGAGAGCAGGATTAGAGAAACATACCGAGATAGAGAATGAAGGGAAGGTAGCCACTACTACAGTCAGTATCGCTACACTAGGTTTGTCTCTTCTGTCCCAACATACTAGTGAAGGGCAACGCGCGAGAGCTCAATGAGCTTGCCAATGCGCTCCTGTTACCGTGTTAGCCAGATGCTTCATTGGTTGGAAATGCTGTTGGCTTGGGATGCGCACTTTGGACTCTTCTGAAAGACGGAACATTTTTGCGGGTTGTGACTGTCCTGATATTGGAATCTGGGGTACGTTGTCGTCGTGGGGTTGCGGGATGCGAGTGTCTCTCCAACAATGATGTTCCAGTGGCAGAATCGTTTTTTGGGCGGTCACTTCCTTGACAAAGCTTGGCACGGCTGACCCCCATGCACCCCTGCAAGCCAATCCCTGCAGGTCAATTGCTGGGACCCACCTGGCTCCAGAAAACTCGCGACTTCTCAACGTGCCCTCGCGCCTCTTCGTGAAAGGTACCTGTGATAGGCACTTTACAGTTTTACGACACCACAACTTTCCACCACCACTCAACTGATCAGTAGCCACTTCCAAGTTAAAATACTTAGGGCTATCTCCCCAGTATAAAGCTTGTCAAGACACAATGTCAAAACACTGGTAAGTTGTGCCTCTCCGTTTCCATACCAAGCATCTTTTTTTTGCAATGGCTTCCAAAACGTTGGCAACGCTCAGAGCTGAGGCCTTGCACAGGGAACAAAACAAAGATGCCACCGTCTACGTCGGCAACATCGACGAGCGCTTCACCCAAGAGCTCCTCACCGAGCTCATGACCCAGGTCGGCCCCGTCCGCCAAGTCCACATGCCCCTCGACCGCGTCACCAGAAACCACCAGGGCTACGGCTTCATCGAGTTCGACACCCCCGAGTCGGCCGAGTACGCCGCCAAATGCCTCAACGGCATCAGAATACACGGCAAGCCCATCCGCGTCAACAAGGCCAGCGCCGACAAGCAAAAAACCGTTGACATCGGCGCCGAGCTCTTCATCAACAACCTCGACGCCCAGGTGGACGAGAAGATCCTCTACGACACCTTCAGCAAGTTCGGCCAGATCCTCCGGCAGCCCAACATTGTGCGTGACGACAACAATATCTCCAAGGGCTATGGCTTTGTCAGTTTCGACTCGTTTGAGGCCTCCGATGCCGCGCTTGCCAACATGAACGGACAGTATCTCCTGAGCAAGTCTATCACGGTCGACTACGCCTACAAGAAGGACGGAAAGGGCGAGCGCCACGGTGACGAAGCGGAACGAAGACTTGCCGCCGAAGGAAAGAAGCACAACATCGTTCCAGAGCAGCAGGTTCTACCACCGGCTTTCCACATGAATGCCCCCATCGCCGCCACAACACCCGTCACACCTGTCGCCGCCGTTCCTCCCATGATCGACCCTTCAGTTGCCGCCATGCCACCAGTCGGTATGATGCCACCAGTTGCCCCACTAGGTCCCGCCGGGATGCCGCCAGTCGCTGCATACGGCGGTCCCTTACCAACCGGACCCGCTGCCATGAGTGGGCGCGGCGGTCCTCCTCTTCCATACGGCGGCGGCGGCGGCGGCATGCCTCCAGCCATGGGTGGCGGCGGTGGTGGTGGTGGTGGTGGTGGTGGTGGTGGTGGCGGCGGCGGCGCTCGTATGACGAACCTTCCTCCCCCTCCATCCGGTCTCCCGGCACGTCCCCCTCCCAGTCAGGCCGGATTCGGCGGTCCAGTCCCCTTCCATCCACCACCTGGATTCGCTCCCCCCGGCGGGCCAGGTCAACCGATGTATCACCCTCCAGCTGGCTTCAATGGACCGGCGCCTCCAGGTTTCATGCCACCACCAGCCGGTGCGCCCCCTCCAGGATTCGGTGCTCCTCCACCAAACGGGTTCCCACGTCGGCCGTAGAACGGCTATGACAATGGTGGTGGTCGTGGTGGCCGCCGCGAGTCCCGAAATACCTCACTGATTTTTGGGAGTCGAAAAAAGGAGAAGAATAACGGATAGATACCCCCTTCTGTATGTATGTACAGAATAGATATAATGAAATTGCATGACACACAACGCTCGTAGTCAAATAATTCTATTGATACAACTGCAATCCCTACAACGGCAAAGCACTGCTACCTCATCCCCTTCTTGAGTTCATCTCTTTGCCCTAGGGCCGTTTTGCCCCCCTTTTATGCACGAGGCAAAATACGCATCCCTTGATAAATCCCATTTTTATTCCAGGAATTCCAAAATCAAAAAGCTTGAAAATCAGGCAACCCAAACCCGTCCCCCCAAACCTCGAGCAAACTCACCTACTCAACAATATCAACCTCCGCTCCATTCTCCTTCTCCTTCTCCCCCTCCCCAGAAGCCCCGTTCTCAGCAGCCGGCGCATTCTTCTTCGCCTCCTCCTCCTTAGCCGCCTTCTCAGCAGCCCTCTGCTGCTCCACCACCTCCCACTCCTTCCTCACCTCCTCCTTCCTCTCCCTCTCCCTCACCGCCTCCACCAAAAACGCCTCCTCAATCGCCTGCCTCCTCTTAAATACCCTCAGCCACCTCGTCCCCCACCTCTTGACCAACCCCTCACTGCCGTCCTCCCGCTCAAGCATCTCGTCCTTTGTTCCCTGAGCCCAGGCCCCCAAGCTGTCCTCGATAGCCCGGAACAGCTCCCTCATGTTCTTGATCTCAGCATCCTTGGTTTCGTCATCCACCATCTCGTCTGGCTGACTGGCCTTGATCACTAGCTGCCTCACCCGGCCGGTAACCTTGATGACGGTGTTGAAGACCAGCTCGTAAATGTGCGCGAAAGCGAGGGCCTCGCCATGGGTCTTGCCCGCTTGGACGTTCAGCGCCCAGTTGATCACGGTTAGCGGGGTCAGGATAGAGTAGTTGAGGAGCTTCTCGACGATGCTCAGCGCGACGCCGGGGTGGACGCTCCAGTACGCCATCACCGCCTCGATAATCTGTGTTCGCGAAGCATCCGAGGCGGCGCCGGCGTCCGCCAGGCGGTCCTTGGTGCGCTCGATAGCAGCAAGGACGTGGGAGAGTGACTTGCTGCCTACGTAGAGCACGCAAGTGACAAAGACGTCTGTGCTTGCTACCAGAGCATCGAGGTCGCGGTCGATGGCTTGAGATTGGATGCGCTGGATGACAGCGTCGATTTCCTCATCGGGGGCCTTGCGCTTGAGCAGCGCGGCAATTTCACGGCCCTCGGCCGCGAAGGGGGTATCTGTAATGCTCTGTTAGTTATTGAAGAAAGCACGACATAACAAGGTGAGACCAACCATCGTTGGCAAACTTGAAGTCAGGAACATCCTTCTCCTTTTCGGGGCCAATCAACTGCTGGTACGGCTCCGGAAGGGTGTTCTTGATTCTCTGGGCAAAGCTCAGCCTGATCTCCTTGTCAATGGATCCGACGATGAAAGCCTTGCGCGGGTGCAGCCCGCTAAGCTCGACATCATCCACCCACTCAGTCCACTTCCAGGTGAAGCCAAAGTTGGACAGATGGTGTGAGAACCAGTCCATGAACCGGTAAGCCAGCTCCAGATCCATCCGAGGGGCGTTTCTGTACAGGTAACGAATCGCACGACCCAAGCTGGGCGCGATGGCAGCAGGCGCCAGCTTGCAGGCCTCTGTCAGCACGGAGTGATAGTAGACGAGCTTGTGTTCTGGGTTAGGCAACAGGAACAGCTGAGTGAAGACGGCATCAACAGCCACATCCTCAGGCTTCCATGTAGACTTCGGCTTTTCAATATCTCTGAGCCTGTCAAAGGGTGTACCTCTCAATGCAAAAGTGCGCGGCGCAAAGTAGCAATCTACCTCTATCAGCTGCCTCGCGGTGGCATTGCGGTTGAAGTGAAGGACATTGATGGTGTCCAGCAAGGCATCTCTGATGAGCGAGGAAGCCAGGCTTGTGGGAGGAGGCACAGACTCGACCTCTTGTTGCCCATAAACTGAGATATAAACCTCCGGGAACAACGGCCTGGGTCCCGTGACTACCGTCTTGGGAATAATGATCGTAGGCAACGTGTGCTTTGGCGCACTAGCCAGCTTGGACGCCACCTCAACCTCACTGACAGGGAATTGCCACGGTCTCGGCAAACAAGACAGTGCCCACCCCTGGGTCGCCTCAATCTGCAACTGCGCCTGCAACAGTGAAATCAAGCTTTGTGACTGAGTCGGGTTCTCTTCTGAAGGCTCAGGATGGTACGGCTCGATCACTGCCTGGAGCGGATGCGGTTCGCTTGCAATAATGGCAGTGTTCTCCAGCAAATCCGCCGCCTTTTGCTGCCACTGCTGCTGCTGCTCTGGTGACCCGGCAGCCATGACATACGGAAGCGTCAAGAGAATGATCTTGACAATCTCTGTGCCGATCGTCTGTGTCTTAGTGTTAGCCCCATCCCATCACCAGCTCCGTACCACAGCAAACTTACATCCTCACTGCTCGCCGTCTGCAGTCCCACCGCCCTCTCAAAAAGCTCCGTCAGCACCCCAAAGATGCCATCTCCCTCCATCACCCCCTGCAAACACCCCACAAGTTTCAAGTAAAGCTTCACATCCCTCCACTCTCCCTCCCTCAACTTGTCTTCAATCAGCCTCGCCGCCTTCTCCAGAAGCATGTCCACCACCTCAGGTTTGTTCGTATTGGCCACCATCAACACGCCAGCCAGGAAAGGTGTTTTGAGCGGCTGCTCGACACATAGCTGCAAAACCAAGTCCACAAAGTTTCCCCTCAGCAAAACGTCATCCTCCCAGTTGTCGGTGAACAAGTTCGCAATCTGTGAGATCTCATCGTGGCGCTCAATCATGGGGTTCTCGGCGATGGCAATCAACTGCTTGCGGATGCGTACGTGGGGAGGCGCGTCGTAGCGGCGGCGAGAGTTGTTGCCCCGGTAGTGGTGATCGTCGTCGTTGTCATCTTGTCACAATGTGTCAGTAATGATGATGGCAATATGGGTGACGATAGTCAACGTTGAAAAGTGTTTCCGTGATAAGAGCAAGAAAAGAAACATACCTCTGTAGCGACGTTTCCTGTTGTACCCACCGCCTCCGCCTCCTCTGCCACCTCCTCCTCTCCGGTCGTAATCTGCCATTTCAGCTGCGGTTGGCGGTGCGATGTCTTGATTCTGTCCTGCGTTTCGCCCCGGATGGTTTATTGATTTTATGTTCCTGGATCGGCGCGAATCAAACCATCCCCGTCGCAATTGAAGAATGGAGATATATTTGAATTTGTGTTGCTGACCGAGGCTTTGTTCACCCTCGGATCTGATCGATGAGTTAGCTGGCGCAAAGTTTGGAGCGTCGTCCTGATTGCTCAAGCTTAAGATAAATAAAATCAAGAGTTGAGAAGGAGAGACCACCAGCAATAAAGGCTGACAAGGTTCAACTTGCCTGCCAAGCGCGACGATTTGGCACAGCGAGCGTGAAATAATAGTGGGTCTGGAGATTTTATGGGGCACAGGGGAGCACTAGCATGCTGCAGGTGATCCCGGTTCGTTGCTTCCGTTGCCTGAACATTGTGACATTGTGCATTTTTTGTTGCCTTGGAAATGAGGACGCTGATCCCACGTATAAGTCAAGAGCAAGCTGGTTTACGATGGCATCATTTGATCCAGAATCGTGCCCCTATCTCCCGGGTTGTATAGATTCAAACAAGTCCTGCCAGGTCTCAAACAACAGTCACCTTACTTCATCCCTCAAACGACATTCCCATGTACGTAAGAGTCGAAACCTTTTTGGTCCTCAGTTTGCAAAAGACATGCCATGAAAATGTTTTAAAGCCAAATAACTTCACTAAAACACAAATGAACAGTTACAGTCCAATCAACAGCACCCCTTTCGAAATATGCCCTGGACCGCTTTAATGGTTTTTCCCCATCTCTCCCAGGCAAACGCCCACCCATCCCATCCAGATGTTCTGCTCGGTGTCTTTATCCTCCCAAACTCCCCATCCTTGATACACTCCCCGTATATGGATGAATTGGGCCGAATTCAATGACTACCTCCCACCCCATCCCAAGTGTCATCTCGTGACCCTCTTTGATCCCAAAACCCAGAATAGCCAGTGCAGGCCAGCCCACCCGGCCCTTTTGACAAAAACTCGCTGTTGTGGGATATATGACCAAAGATAATCATATAATCCCATACGCTCCAAATCATCAATCATTTGTCCTCCTACTAACAGAATCGAACGACGACAGTGGGTGAGGAGGGGAGGTCGGCACAAAAAGCAAAAAAAAACTAAAAAAAAAAAAAAAAAAGACGCAAATGATTCCAGCAGTGAACAGTGGTGAGGGGTCTGCCACAACAAAACAATAAAAGAAGCCTTTCTCCAGATATTTGGGGCACGAAATAAAGCAAAAGCCATCTAGGTCATGCAGAAACGGAATCTAAAAACGTGGCCCGATTGGTGTTTTCTCCTCAGCATGGCCCTCCCCTTTCCTCCCTTTCCACCAGCCACATTGCGCGGTTGTCTCGTAAGGACGAGTGCTCATGGCCGTACCAGTCGCCCCAAACTTCCACATATCCTCGCTATAGCCTGCCACTTCTCGACACTACTTTGGGATCGATGGAACCTTCCGGAATCGAGTCTCGTCGTCTCGTAAATCCCATCTACACTCATGGCTCCTTGGGGTATCTCATGGCATTTCCTCGTCATTGATCATGAACGGGATGGGCGACCCAAAGCCGCTGTCTCCTTGCTGGGTTGTATATGATACTTTGCTGTCAAAGTACAGCAGGAAGTGTCCACACGATCAGCTCACGTGGCCGCGAATCGACACAGAACTTTTCATCTCGCCGGCCAGCTTTCAGTCCAGTTTTGCCATCATCTCCGATTTGCTCATGGGGACGAAATTGTCGATGTCAAGCCCCTGGGATGCGAGGATGGACCTCATGTGAGATGGCACAAGCTTGTGGTTGAGCTGAGGGGCAATCGAAAGCTCTGGAGGGCACATCATAATCAGCAAACCTGGTCAGAAGAATTACTGCAAGTCAGTTGGCACTTACCATGGCGGGTAAAATCAAAGAGAGGAGGAAGGTCCTTGAGCTGGCCGGTCTGGTGCCTCGAGTCTGGGAAGCGCGTGCTGGGATCCCGCAAATCGTCAAAGAAGGGTTGCACCATGGCGTCGATAGCAGACAGCCGCTCGGTGGGGGTGTACTCCAGCAGCTTGCTGATCAGGTCGATCGCGGGTTGGTCGGCCTTGCGGAACACCTTGTTGAAAGGATGAGGCTTGATCTGAGGAAACTTGTGCTCCATGTAGTTCGGGTTCATAGTACGAATTTGCTCGCGTGTGGGCGTCCCCAGAACCTTGATGATTTCCACAAGCTGATCAATGCCCGATTCGCCAGGGAAGAGGGGCTGCCCAAGCATCAATTCCGCCATAACGCAACCAGTTGACCAAACGTCTGTTTCACCCCGTTAGCAGAGACCCCTGAAGACTCGGACTGGTCCACTCACCAATCTTGGTTGTGTAGTTGGTGGCACCAAAGATCAATTCGGGGGCGCGGTAGTATCTCGAGCAAATGTACGACACATTCGGTTCGTTTTCTACCAATATCTTGGCGCTTCCAAAGTCACAAAGCTTCAAGATGCCGGTGCTAGGATCGAGAAGAAGGTTTTGAGGCTTGATATCGCGATGGCAAATGCCCTGGGAGTGAATGTAGGCGAGAGCCCGGAAAAGCTGATAGATGTAGAGCTTGACTTCGAGAATAGGCATGGTGGTCTTCATCTTGTTGAAGAACCTCGAAGCCCGGTACACAGTTTCTGGCACGAATTCTTGCACCAGGTTGAGATACACCTCATCCTTCTGTCGACAATGTGAGCATAAGTTTTCCCCTATTATGTCATAGAATGCAACTTACGCGCTCGCCGTTGGAATAGTAAAAGGCCTTGAGTTGCACAATGTTGGGATGTCTCACGATTCGCATAATCTGCAATTCGCGGTTCTGCAGCGTGTTAGCCATGATCATCTGGCCCGACACAGAATACACGCCACCAACCTTGAATCTTTTGTCCTGCAAGACACGCTTGATGGCGGCATCCTCATTCGAGGGAGACAGCTTGGTCTGGAAGACGACACCAAAGGAGCCATTGCCAACAATCTTACACTGGGTATAAGTAAGGTCCCTGGTTTCACCGGTAATGCCGTCTTGCACCTTCTCGCGGATCACTTCTCCCATCCGCAGATTATTGAACGCTGCCGGACGGTTCGACGCCATGTTTGATATCTGCAGGCCGCGGAGAATGTTGTCAAGGGAATCGCGTAGTGCTCGAGGTGATGGTCAAGATGAATGGCGACAGTGGTATGGGTGTTTCCTCACGACGCGCTACGGGGGTCTTTGGTCACACGCAAGGTTGTATGGTGGTAAAGCGGTTTTCACTGCGGAACGACGACGATATCTAGACAGGGTGTAAGCGCTCTTTCGAAACATGCAATGTATTGGTGACTGGTTTGGACAGCCATCGTGTTTGGTGTGTTGCGGTAGTTGAGGGGTGTGGATCACAGGGACCGGCTTACAAGATGGCTTGGTCGAAACCTTGAGGGGCATCTGACGCTAGGGATTGGCAGTTACAAGACCAACTTGTGTAAAGTCGCAGTTTTGCAGACCTGACTTTTGTGACCGGTGATGCCGACTGTTTGGGAGCGCGGCTTGTGTTTCGACGGAAGGAATCTACCCGTCGATGGAAAGAGGGGAGGGAAACCAGGGCCCGATGCAACGGGGGGAATCGCGCAGACGGGCTTGGGTCGTTGGGACTGGGTAAGGTAGGGTCTAGCTAAGGTAGGTATTGGGCTGCTTCTGAGAGCGGTTAGACAGAACGTTCGAGATCAAAGGGCGGCCAACGCGGTAGACTGGCGACAGACAAGACAGAACGACGAGGTGGTGGTGATGCGGCGGCGAAGACAAGTAATGGCGTTGAAGGAGAGGGACGACAACAAGAGAGGGTTATGGGAAGGTTGATTGAATTTCAGAGGTCAATGGAAGTGAGGTTTTGGAGGGGCGGACGCACTAGCTAAGTGAAATGACGGCGGGGAACGACAGGGCACTGCGGTGGCGACCAAGCACAAGGGTAGCCTAGCGTGTCCTGCTGCAGCGCGCCCGGGCCAGGTCAAGTGGCTCCGAGGGGGACCCAAGACGCAAGGACTCGAAGCTTCACAGGGAGCACTCCGTCGATGGAAGCGAGAGACGGTGTGTCGATGGGAAAGTGAAGAAACCTGCAACTTTGCATGCCCGAGACAAACGGGACCTCCAAAAAAAATATTGAAGAAAGAAAACAGGGGGGCCCCTCTGTCCTCCGGCTTTTCAACCATCCATCGTATGCAGCTCTCTCTTGCACGTCTGGTGAGGTCAGATGGCCAGGGACTTGGCGCGCTGTACCATGGATGCAGCCAACCAGAGGAGGCCTAATGAGGGGTTGGGGCAGGGGAAGCGGCAGGGTTGCAAAGGCAGGTGAGCCTTTTAGGACGTCTCGGTGAAAGGGCTCGACGTTGAAAGAGGATGAAACGGGCAGCCAGAGAGGCGAAAATGAAGGTATTTACACTTACAGCGCGCTTGGTCTGTTTCCTGCGTGCCTTTGCAGCGTGCGGATGCGAGGGACCGGTGGTCGGTTGAAGGAATTGGCAACGGAAAGTGGTTCTGTGTTCCGTGGTGAGGGGTTCGCTCCGGGCCGTCGTCACTTGTGGCTTTAGCTCAAAAGCTGCGAGGGTCGGCCGGCAGGACGGTTGCGCGGTGGATGGTATTTTTTGGGTCGTCGTGTTGTTGGCCAAATAAGTTGGAGATCTTGGTGTCTTGTAGGGCGGTGCAAGTCGCAGCCGCCAGACCTGGAAAGATAGATCTAAAAACAGATTCGGTTTGGCTGAGAGCAACAGTGATGGGCCTGAGTGGTGGATTGTAAAAGGTGGGATCGAGGAGGAAAATAAAACAAAAGGGGGATTGTTTGATTCAAATCGACGCAGCTCGGGAAGGAAGGCAGGATAAAGGTGGTATGGCTGGGTCCTATTTGCTGCTTGTTTGGTAATAACCTAGATGCAATAAAGCAGGGTAAGGTAGCCTGACGCAGGACACGCCGCAGGTTGGATGTAAGGTCTGTAGGAAGGTACCGTGTGATGCGAAAACAAAAAGAAGAAAAAAAGGAGGGAAAAAAAGGTCGAGGTACGGGTCAAAAGCTTTCCCAGGTGCAGGATGCTGCACAGTAGCCTGAGAATGGATGTGCTGTGACGTGACCTCTCAGGTGGCAGACAGACCGCAGCGGGCACCGGAAATAGCTTCAGGCACGACTGTGACGGGAAGACGTGTCTGGGCAAAGAAGGAGGCAGAGGGGTGCTGTCAACCGTCCGGGCGTGTGGTCGCCGGCCGAGTTCAGGACGCAACCTATAGCTTGACGTTGATTCGGAGCGCCGGAATGGTGGTGCCCTTCGCTGTTACTCTTGTTTGTTGAGTCCTGTCCAGCCTCCTCCGTCGTCCGCTTGCTGTTTCCCAAAACACAATAGCGGTCCCGTCTCCTTTTTTTTTCGGCTCTTTGGTTCCCAACACGCAGGCTCAGGACCCAAAACACGCAATTCTGCAAGTGACGGGAGGTGGTGGTGTTGTCTGGCTTGTAGGTACAGAGTACGAGTACCCGGCACCGGATGAACGACGCCGCGTATTTACCGGAATTTCGGTTTTGCTATGGGCTTGAACGGGTCCTGGCTTTCTTTCGGTTTGCTTTTATCCAGGAGAGCCAACCCACGCTGCTGCTGGCGTGGTTCCAATGGCACGGGATGGAAAAGATAGGAGATGGAGGCCGGGAGACGCCGATCAAATCAGAAAAAGTGTAAACTGGAACAAGAATCAACAGACACAATGTGATGCGGCCGCCTCTGGCCTTTTGTTCACCAGATCCCGCCAGACTGGGGGCCGCTGCTCATGTGCCCAGTTTTGAGACGGGAAGCCGGCGCTAAACACACTCGGGCAGGCGAAGTTTAAAATAAAATATGAGCTCAATCACCGAATCAACATCGTCGTCATTTTGTTTTTCAATGGCCTGTTTTTCTATCTACCGCCACCTAATTACTCAACAGACATATTGTCCGTCTGGGCTGTACGTGAGAGAGAGACTGGGAGACACGGGCCGCAAAACGGTTCCTTCGTGGTGTCCAGATCGGATTCAAGGTGGGGCTTGGCAGTGCTTTGTTCTTTGACAACCACAGTTCATCATGGAACCCGCCGCCACGGTTGAGGGCCGAGTCGATTTGTGTCTGTTGAAGGAGTCCCCGAGGTGTGAGACAGACAGCGGAAAAGAGGCAATACCTGGTGGTCTGGCGTCTCACAATCAACCCGGTGTCTTGGTGCATGCAGCACCTGTTAGCCACTCGCTCGTTTAGGCAAGCCCAGTTCCTGGCGCACTGTTACACGTCTACCCAGATGCTTCCTGAGTCGAGACTTTTGAGAAGAGAGCCCAGTGTTGTAGAGTCATGGTCCAGATGAGGTATGCCTGGTCTCTCTGGGTTAATTTCTTCGTAATTCAACTGCAGATACAGTCCCGGTATTAGGAGCATCGCCTAAGAAGGCTGACGGCTTCTCGCATAAATCCGATGCGTGTAAAAAGAACACTTTATTGCCTCCACCGCCAGGCGAGCCGATCAACGTGTCGCTCACTGACTGCTGGTTGCTCCTTCTTCTTTATGCGAGCAACCCCCTCATGCTGACTGAAGACTGTCCATAACAATGACACACCTTCTTGGCCCCCATTCTGCTGCAGCTGTCATGGAACAGCATGTTGAGGATATACAGGGCGTCCCACAAGTGACACGGCGCCGGAATCGAAACGCCGATATGACGGGTGGAGGGACTGCTTGCAGAGGTTGCATGCGGGGCACCATCCTGAAGCTCACCACCACCAAGCAACAGGGCAGCATGGTGGGATGGAGGGACAGAAGGGCCAGGCGGGCAGCGAAGGACGACATAATTACCATGTGTAGACATAGTGGATACTGTAAATGCAGTTGTAGAACTTTACCCATCAAAACTTACAGCAAATCAGTCAGACAAAGATTTCGAAGCTGTCGGAGCTGTCGAAGCTCTCCTCGACTGACGTTGGGTCGCTGTCGAATGTTTGGTCCGTGCTTCCTTGGCTTGACAAAGCCGGGGGCGGGAGGGGTTGCTTTGCGTATCGATCGTGCTCATGATTACAGAACCTATACCGTAAGCAATACCAATGATACAGAAATAGAGCCACCCAACAGCACCTCGCTTTGAGAGCACTGTGATACGAACTGGATATTTCCGCGTCAAATATACCGAGATCCAGGCACCGTAGTGCGTTTCTCGCCGAGCAGTCATGAAAATGAGCTGCAGAACCGTCGACGGCGAGCTTCCACCCATTGATACCCTTGTTCGTTTTGGCACGAGGCTCCGATTGGGCGGTATCGTGAGCCGATATTCACATGCATCCAGGCTCCAGAGAGATCCAATCGTTTTGCGTCCAGTTCTGCATGGTTATGATGCCTGACGCCGATTTCATCGCTGTGTTGTGTCCAGCCGCGTTGCGGTCTCTGTCCGTAGCTGGCGCTCTCTTCCAATGCGACCTGCACAGGAGGTGGATCAGCGAGAGCCTTTTGGGTGCAAACGAGGTCCCATGACCGGTTGAATCGCGCTAATCATTTGGCTGACCAGGTAGATCGTGGCTGGCCATCTGTTGGCAGACACCAACTTTTTTGATCATCTGCAGAGCAGAAAAAAAATAGGGGGCAACAGGAACGGATAGTAGTGTAGCACTGGCACTCGAACCCTATTGCTAGCTCCGGCCAGAGTGACAAACCGCCGCTTTTGACATGGCGTCAAGATGCAATTGCCAATCCAGGGGTTCCAGGCTGTTAGTCGCCTGCCAAATTCGATTGGGATCTTGGCCAGGTACCGCTAAATGTCCAGGGCCCAGGGCCAAAACCTCCGAGACCTCTTGTGAGATTCTCTGTGCGGTTGTGCAACTGACGGGCACTTTATCTTTAGTTTTTCGTGATGTCAGGCACCATTTGTGGCGCCATTGCTCGTTACACGCTTCCGGGCACACCAAAGCATGGCAAAAAGCTAGTCAGGTTGTCCAGAAGAATGACTCCCCCTTTTCTGACCTTGAGATGCTGGGGGACTGATATGATCACCTGACAAAGAGCGAGTTCCGTCAGCAAAGCCAAAAACGATATGGCTGGACAGCGAAGCAGCGACCCCCGGCCAGTTGGCGGTCCTCGGATGCGCCCAAGCTTCAGCGGCTGACTCCCGAGACGATGGGTTCGTGAGATAGCGCCCGTCTGTGCCAGCGCTGGGCATGGGAGAGAGGCCCAAACTGCAGGCCAAGGTTCGTCCGCCAGAGAAAAGGTGACTTGCCAATTATAGCAAGCAGATGTCACCGTTCATCAAAGGTTCGGAATGTCCCGTGTTAGGAGCCCGCGTGAGCATCTTCTCTGGCTGGGCTGTCAAATTCATTGCATGGAAGCGAAGTAAAAACCACCGGGTTGACGGTATGATTGTCGACTGCCGTGGGCGAGTCTGAAGCATACAGGCTGAAGCATGTGATTGCGAGCTGCTGTGGTTAATTATGACAGCCGCTGCATGGTTGGTCTTGATGAGGCAGCACGGCGAGCTAGCGACGGTTGGTGGTGGTGTCGGTGAGCAGATCTCCAAGCTAGCCACACCGAGATCGCATCATCCCGGCAGGGCAGGGAGCGCATGGACCACTGCTGGCCTGAGCCAACCTGGTGAGGATCATGACATGGTCTGTGCTTTGCCCCCAAATTCAACGACCACCGAACGCACCGTTGGGATGGAAACGACGGAATCATTGTGTATGCCAAGCTAGGACGTATCGATATAAATGTTGGATGGAGTCATGATGTGCATTCGCAGGTGATGCGTCACAACAGCTGGTTCGTAGGATGGGCAGCTGTCTGGCGGATGGTGCCTGCAACCTTCTTACCTATACCCGTAATTGGGTAAACTTGAGAGGGTCTGCATGCTGTAGCAATCCTCTACCTTTATTGTTGGGCCTTCTCAACCTTCTGCGTTATACTGTTGCCATCACCCCAACCAGAACACGGGTCCCCAGCTTGTTGGAATCGACGTGTTGGAGGTTACAAAGATGGCTGTTTGGGATTCGATGCTTCAGACCAGGAGCTTGGGCTGACTTGCTGCAACCATCGGGCAGATGCCCGAGTGGGGATGTTCATCTTCCGGGCCGATAGAACCAACAAGCAGTGCAGCAAAAAGAAAGCTCTCGAGACTTTCCAGATCGCGGGGTAGCTTTCCATGACCTCTTCTATCTCCTGGGCAATATCCAAGACGACGGCGGGGTAGGGGCGGGAGGAAGGCACATTGTAATGTTTCCGAGCTTCATCCTCGATCCCACGACCAAAGGTTCACAGCAGTGGGTTAAACTGATTTTCTTCCAAACCGGTCAACTGTTGCTTCTGAGACCCACATACATCTTGATGGTCCCATTCTGTCGACGTGCAGCCCACATCCTGCCGCACATTGACTCAGCTTGCTCAAAGTTACCTTTGAGAATGGAGACATATGTGTGTGACTCCTGCAAGCTATACACACAGACTTCAGCATTCTTGACCGCCGCGGTGGTCAAACGTGAAAAGAATCTGAGCCCTTCCCAACCCTGTCCTCAGGAATGAGACTGTGCTTTTGGGAGCATGTTTCTGCCATTGTGCAACCCTAGTGATGATGCATGTCGCTGAGCTGCGGGATGACGGCGTTGTAAGTTCCCAGGCGGTCCGGCAGTCCATAGACATCAGCTTGCTAGCCGCAAGACAAACCCTGGGATGCAGATGCCTACATATACCTCCTTGACAAGAGGACCTTTCGCGGGCTCGGGCATGGACAAGGATTGTGTTGCATGCGTCAGACCAGGTCTTTTGATTGACCAATCTCAGGGCGTCTGCGGCGTCAACTATCGCTTCCTGGTACTGTCTCCTGGGACATTTGTCATGATGCTGTCTCGGGCTTTTCTTTCTGAGAGTTCATCTAATATGCTCGGCACTTGATGCCCGAGAAGGGCCGAGTTACATGTTTGTTTCTCCATGTCTCCCATGGCTTTCTCATGTCTCGCAATTGGACCCTGGAATGTATTACTTGCTTCTTCCCCTATCATTCTGTGAGGGGAAGGTCGTGAAGTAAGGCAGTGAGATCGAGCTCCAGTTCATCATTGACAAGATGTCCCCGTGGCAAAAGGATCAGCGAGGCAGACGTAACTGCTCGTAAGGTAAAATTAGTTGCATGTATTCACCCTGTGCCAATCTCGAGTGGGCAACGGATATAGCAGATAGATACTCCCGTCTTCCCAATATCCCCACTCGCTTCCGGCAAGGTATATCGAGTATGAGGTAGCATTCCGATGTAGCCCACAAACAGTACGACCGAACTAATTGCGTGCTTCCAGAGTAAGAACCGATATCAACTTCACCAGCAGATCACATCGTTTGGAATAGCAAAGTCGCATGTCCATCCCGTAGCTTAATATCACACGAGCCCAGTACTCACTTCACCCAAAGTGAGAGAAAAAGAAAAGTAAGCCGCCCACAGGCAGACTCGAACCCCCGACCCACAGCGAAGGTTGTGTTGCTCTCCATCATCCCAACCTGAGAGGGTTGGTCCCGAGTTTCCAACACAAGTCAAGCATTATCCAAATACACCACCGAGTGGTTTTTATTGGGGCTTAATCGCTACTTCGCTGAAAGCACTCGGCAAAAAGGGCATCTATATCCCCACCACAGGACATGCCTTTGACAGACCACTCGCCCGGAGCAACCTCAACGTTCTGCATCATCTGACTATGGGAGTATCTGCACCATCTATTTCTCATTGCAGGTCATTCGATCCCTTGACCTGTATCAAGGCACCGCTCCAGTAGCGCTCTTCCTCCGTTGCTCAATCTTGCTAGATGATGATCAGATTATGTTCAGAACCTATATTCATCGAACTCGGAAACCCCAAAGGTCAATATCATAAAGCCTTAAGCAACCAATAGGTATCACTATCACCCACCCCATCAAGCCAAAATCAGAATAGTCATAATACACGTGATACCTTGGATCCCTTTACGCCTTCTCCATCCGTCCAACCCAGCAGATCCCATCCCCTCCATCTCACGCTCATCCCACTAACCACTATCTCACCAAACCCCGGCTCTCTCTCTCCCCCGCCCCTCCCTTCCTCAGGGAACCCTTTAAAGCGCCAGATTATAAGCATACTCATCCTCCATATTCTGACTAACCCACAACACCACCGTGCTCACCCCCACCAGCGCGTTCGCCACCACGTTCTCAATCCCCATCCCCAACGCCGGCATCCCCACCCCCGGAACGACAAACTTGAGCACAAACACCGTCACACCCCCCGCCATCCCGCCCGCCAGAGCCGCAAACCCCAAAAACAGCACCACCCTCGCCTTCCACGCCACCCCCGAACCAGAGTAGCTGAAACTATCAGACGCCAGCCGCGACTTTTCTACCGAGTTGATGATCAGCATCCCGAGCGACGAGAAGATGAAGGGAAGCCAGTCGACAAAGTTGACGTGGAGGTTTGAGGCGTTGCGCGGCGAGGCCGACCATACGGCGCTGTCGAGGAGGATGTAAAAGGCTAGGGAGAACTGGAGAGTATCACACGTAGGTCAGATATCATTAGAGAAGGAAGACGGGAGTGCCTCTCTAGGGAGGGTGGTAAAAACGTACGAGACCGCCAGCCAGGTAGACGCCCGCGTTACGGGCTTGCACGCTGGAGAGCCATGCTGGCTTGCTGAAGCGGAAAAGGCGCTCTTCAGAGGACATCTTGAGTGATCTTGTCTGACTCCCTAGACGGGAGTGGGTCGGATCCGGAGCTGCGAGATAGCTTGACGTTGTTGCAGCTTCGAATGACTTGACTGTCCCCGGCTTCGGTTGAAGAAGTCGTTGATTGATTGAATACGGTGATCAGCTTGCGCCGCACAAGATACAGATAGCGCCTTTCTTTGTGATCGGGAGCAATCTGGATGTCAAACTGCTGTTATCGTTGTTGTCCTCGTCACTGTAAATGTGGTGTTGTGATGTTGGAGCTTAATTACTGTTCCAACCAGGCACGCAACGCAAGCAGGTGGAGGTGCCGGTGACGTTTGGAGTTGGTCCCAAGCGGAAGGCTGGGGGAACCTGACATGGGCCCACCAGCCAAACCAAACCGTTCTTGGCAATTGGCAAAGGCTGAAACTAACACGTGATCGTCCTGATGATCACCCGTACCCGTACCCAAAAGCACATATTCACATATCTTAAAATGATTACAACACCTAGTTTTGATTGATACTTTTCACAATTAGCACTACCTTCAACATCTGCTTCCTTTGCAAACCAAAACCTAGTGATACCATGCATGCCACGCTCTGCTTCCACTGCTTTGCCGTCGCTCCTACAGACACCGCCACCTTGTACAACCTCCTATTATACACTCGCTCCCCTTCTCTTCTCTCCTGTCCCCGCCCCCATATTCCGTCTTCAAAAATGTCACAGAAAAAACAATGCCAGCATCCCCAGACCACAAGAAAATAGGCTCGCCATGTGTATATTGTACAAAAGAGTAAAATATGGCCACCCCTGAAAAGCAGTCATTGGCTGATTGCAATCAGCTGAAGAGAAATCTGAACGCCTCCCCCGCCCATTGACAGATAAACCCAGAATAGACAACAGCCAACTTTTCCACAGAATGTGGGCTGGTGTTGTGGCTTAGCCGTGAAGAGAAAAATAAGCCACCAAAACGCCGTTAGTTGCTTCATTGTGTCGCCATTTGCAAAGCATCACCAGCTCCTTAAGCCAGCAGGAGCACAATGTGTTCCGTAGAAACCCACCAGGGCACTCCTGCGGCCTTAGATTTCAATAGTCTTCAGAGTCGTCTCTTCGACCTCCACAACGGAAGCCTGCTTGCTGTTCCGCTTGCTGCCGGGCGCCGATGTGGTGCCGTTTGTCTCGGACGGCTCGGTAATCTTGACTTCGGGAGGAGGGCTGACCTCGCCGTTAGCAGCAAGTGCCGCTAACCTTGGGGCACTTTCTTTGTTCTCCTCTCCACTATGTCTTGGGGTGTCAACTTCAACCAACTTCTCGGGCGGCTTGAAACCATTGGTGGCTGATGTTAAGGGAGCCTCCTCTGCTACCCTCGCCAAGGGGCTCGCCTTTCCGTGGCCGGGGCGGATCGGGCTCGGCATGGGCGAAATCTGGCTCAGTCTCTGGAGCGACCGGCCGCGGGGCTCGGCGTTGGAATCAGCTGGAGTGGCATAGGGAGAAGTTGGCGCGCTGGTTGCGCCTCGCGGAGGAGCCATTGACCTGCGCTTGGCGGCAGTGCGGCCATACTTCTGGTCACATCTCCACCTCAAAATATCAAAATAGCCGGGCTCAACGCGGGCACTCTTAAACTCGCGCAGCTTAAGCTCGCCAGAATCATCCTCGATGAACCACCTGCCGCTGCCGAGATCATCGGCCACAGTGGCCACCAAATGAGCCCACGACTTCGCGACTACGTACTTGGTGTCGTAATCGCGTCCGAACAAGATAACCTGGCCCCAGGTACCCTTGGGCCCGGGTGCCAAGTCAACGGCCAAGTTGTTTCCACCCCAATCGCGAACAAGAGGGATCCACGCAGGGTGCGCATACACCTTTTGAATGGCACCAGGAGGAACACTGTCCTGGCGGGCCAGCAATTCCTGTCTCCAGTTTACATTCTGGGGCGAAACGGGAGCCGAGCTGGACGAGGCGGCGGACGTGGATGCGTGGCTGCTCCCTCCGAGAATCTTGGAAGGCATGGCGGGCCGGGGGAATGTTGCCTCAAGCAAAAATTCTTGGTTGACCTTCCTCCAGTTTTCCCACTCCTGAACAATCTCTTCGCAATCCAAAAGCATGGACCCGAAAATAATGCCCGTTGGGTTGCCACCTCTTTCTTGGCCGTCGTGGATCATCAGGGACTCGCGGACATCCTGGGGAAGCGAACAGTCGAGCTGGTGCTCGAGATCATTCAAATCGTTGTTTGTGGCGCCCTCGCACAGCTGATCCCAGAGCTCCATGTAGTGCTCTTCGGCCCAGTGGTCAATACGGTTCCATGAGTTATGCATCGGTGGCGCGGGCGGCTGGCCATCCTGGAAAGACTGCATAGGGATGGACCCAGTGGGGCTCTGCATTTCGAAACCGTCGGGGGGGGCGGATGCTCGCGTATTGATGGACCTCATGCCAGGCGAATATGGCCTCCCGCTGGGGCTCATCGGAAGACCGGGAGTATTCGGGGCGTATGCGGCATCAAAGTGGGCAGAAGGGCGGGCAGATTCGTCGTGATATGGAGAAGTGATATCGTTACGGGAGTCAGAAGCAGTCGCTATCGATGTGAGGCCGTTGCGGCCATTGAGAGGGACATGGCGCCCTGTCCTTTGCGGCGAGTCGAATGAGGAATCTGAAAACGAGTCAGTAAAGGAGCAGTAAAGGCGTTTCACTGGAAATTGCGCTGACGTCGGTCATAACTGGTGATGTCGTGCCAGACAGAGCGGAAGAAGCTGCCAAAACTGTAACAAGGGCATCAGCATTGCTAATTGTCGCTATCTAGGATGCAGGGGACCTACGAAGCCATCGGGGCAGTCGTGAGGCAGTGAAAATCTGGGGGATGGGGTTTGTCGGTATGATGGTTAAAAAGGCCAGTGTTTCAAGTGGATCGGAATGCGAGCGAGGGAGGAGTGCGCGATGCGATTGCTGGCGGTTGAGACGAAATCCGCGTTTAAACGATTGGATGCGCGTCAACGTCAAGAGTCGCAGCAAGAGCGCTGAGGGGACAATGTCGTCAATACTGTTGGAGTTTCCCTTTCTGAATTGTCCGGTCGGTCGGTCAAGCGATCGTGTTGGTGTTTGGTTCCGGTTCGCGGCGTAGCGCCTGTGTTGCTCAACTTGGGCTGCTGTGTCCTGTGTGCTGGGAGTGTCGGTCAAAAACTGACTCTCTCCTATTTTGGTCGGCAGACTAAAACGTGCCGGCGCAGGCGGTACGTACTGGCTGCTACTGCTGTCACGTCATGCCCAATTAAGGGGAGCTAATGTTGGCCTGACAGCGCAGGGGAGTTCTCGAAAGTACCTAAGCAAACGAGCGGTGCGTCCGCATAGACGGACTGAGAGGGAGGAGGGAGGAAGAGCCCGAGGTGATGATGATGTAGGTGTCAGGCTGCGGCAGGAAGAGAGAAGGAACGGGCAAGCAGCAGGAAAACAAGAAGTGGTTGCAATTTCACACGACGTGCAACAATCAACGATGTTCCAAGCTTTGCTCCGTGCATGGAAGGAGAGAAAATGGACCAATGCAAGCGCTTCAAAACGGTGAGGGTGGAAGGATGCCTTTCCCGCAGCCCATTAAATGGAAAGGGGTCGGAAACCCACTCCCCCATCGCCATTTGCCCCACCACTGCCTCCTACCGCCCACACCTCGGGGTTCACCGCGTAAGGGCTCGCCTGTGTGATTGGCTCATTTCGCTCAACCCAAGACGCCGGGCGTGGATGCAGGATCAGGGACAGGCAATGGCATGAAGATTTCAAAGAGCGAGGAGCAGACACCTGCCGAACGGAATGTCACCCTTCCTTTTTGGACCACTGCCAATTTCAAGCTTTTTCTCGACGTGTTTGGAACTTCTTTTCAGGAGTCGACTTCGGTTCCGTTTTACCAGCCCGTTTCATTTCGATCTGTCAAGTGGGTTCTCGCAAAAAAGCTACCTTAGCCGACGTTCTGGCCGCCCCCTATGAACGACCCCCTACCCCGTAAGTCAGCACACACAACTTTCTCGATATCCAAGCAAAAGAACTTGGGTGTGCTGTGTACCGGTATTTCTGCATCTGCAACTCTCGATCTCCCATGCAGCACAGAGAAGCGGGTGGCTTACACCACGGCCTCCCACTGGATGCCAGCCCTCCTCATCGGACGACGACAACAACAGCAGCCAGCTGCTGTTTCAGCCTCTGTCTTGCCGTTACGTTTGTCTATCCCAACCAAAAGATTCTCGTGATATCCATAGTCAAACCACACCGTCCAACTGTTTACGACATTCCCTTCGTGTCTGCATACGCACTCTGCAACTAAACACTTTGGCCAGCACAAAGACCCCGCCGTATTCAGCTGAACAGCGATCTGATCTCTTTTTTTCGCCTCATCTCACAACAAACCACACAGGTACAAAGTCCCCATCATCGGATGGTTCCTTCGCCGGATCATCTCCTTGTGACCACCACCGCATGGCCCATGTGGTCGGCCACCAAGCAAGCAACCAACATTTCACTGCCGCTCGCCCACTGACGACGACCACTCGACTCAATTCTACCCCGCATTCTTCCTTCACTTGCTGATCTCTCCCCTTACACAAATCACCGCAAGACGGCAGGAAAAAACAAGCTTCACTGCCTGTACTTGCAGCATAACACACCAACCACTATTCCCATGCTGTTGTGGCTGGGAATACCATGTGGCAATATGGTATCTCATGTCCCGAATAAATTGCACCGCCACATATTTCTTGACCACACACAAGTGTAGAATGTAGCAGTCCCTTCCTTTCAATAACTCTTTCCTATTCTGCGTATAAGTGATGACCAAAAAATGTCGATCACCCATTCCTTTGGGAAAACACCCAACATATAACCCAACCAAACTTTGGCAAAACGTAGCATTATGATGCCATCACTTGTTCTAATATCTTTCGACACTTGGGACTATTTGTCTGCAAGCAAGCAAAAAGCACACGGACGTACGGACCTTGTTGTTTGGCCGGCCCAGCTCAGGTCCTACATCAGAGCAAAAAAAGGTCCAAAAGATCTACAGCCTGAGCTCCCGAGGCATACCTATACACATAAAGTAGTAGGCCACAGAAATAGAAAAGTTCGCCTTCACACAGCCCGATTCTCGATCGCCACTTCTTTCATTCAAGGATGCACTTTGCACTTTGGGCATTGAAGGGAGCAAAGCGTGCATGACATTCAACACACCCATGGCAACCTCAACTTCCAAGGCTACGGATAAAGCAGGGCGCACCAAGTCGATATTTACTGACAGAAGGAGAACTTTTGTCACAACAAATCCAACATGCAAACACCACCCACCAGATGACACGTATATAAGCTGGCCTTTTTAAAGTACTGAACATAAAGCAAATCATAAAGGCCGAAATAAATACATGCGCTTAAACGCTGCTCATAATCGCACATTTTCAAGCATATTCCCATTCCTATCTCATACCCACTCCAAAGAAAACAAAAACTATTGCTGCCACATATACTCACTCAACCCCAACAACCGCTCCCCCAACTGCCTCTTCGCCTGCGCCGCCACACCCCGCTCCCGATCAGCCAGCTGCTCACTATAGCACAACTCTAGCAACGCCTTCAATTCATCGTAAGTGTACCCTTCCTCTTTGCCCCCAGCCTTCTTTTCCCCCTCCCCCTCTCCTCCCTGTTCTGGCTGTTGTTGTGCCCTTTCCGCATCCAGCTTCGCCCGCGCAACAATCGCATCCGGCCCTCTTTCAAACAACTCGAAATACCCCATCGCCCTCCCCAAATCCACGCCCTCCTCAATGTTCTTCAGGTTCTGCTGCAGCACCCGCACGTTGAGCTTCATTCGCCCACAGCCGTTCAGGTTCATCGGGTTGGACACCACAGGCGCAAGTTTGATTATGTAGCCGTTGATCAACAAGCCCAGCCCTCGCCTGATGAAGAGTACTTCACGCTCCCGCAGATAGCGGGTGGTTGTTTCGTCGTAGGCGACCATCTCCGCGTTGAGGTTCAAGATTTCTTGGTCAGGCTCGGTGACGACTTGATCCAGTGTGTAAGGGGCGGTGCTAGTGGGACTCAGTGCGAGTGACAGGGAGTGCACGATGCGGCATCGAACTTCCATGTGGAGTGTCCGCAAGGCGATGGAGGCGAGTTCCTCGTAAGAGGTCAGGATGCTGTCGAAGGATCTAAATCAAATGTTAGCAACATAGAGTATAATGCGGTAATATAAAAGGGATAACATACTGCACCGTCTCCTGCGTCATAGGCAGGTACACCGGCCCCTCCTCCGCCGTAGCCTTATTAGGGTCATTCAGCAGCGTCCACCTCTTCTTCTCCGGCTTGGGCAAGGTCGCCGCTGACGGTTTGGTGGAAGTATCATTCTCATTCTTCGTGATATGCCGCAGGCCCATAACCTTAACCGTGAGCCACTTCATGCTCGTGTACAGCAGGCACAACGACGAAATCGTATCCCTGTCCTGGATGATATCGCTCGCCTCCAGCTTCTTCTCGTTGGTCTGGGCAATTAACAACCCATATTCCTTTCTGAGAAGCTCCTCAAATTCTTCTGTTGCCCCTGACGTTTCTGCCTTCCAGAGATCCATGACCGTGTTGTGGATCTCACTGGCTTCCAGCGCCATGACAGCCGAGGCACGGAGCTCCTCGGAAGTCGAGGCTTCTTCTTGGGTCTTGGTGACAAGGGCTTTGTACCAGTTGAAGCAGCGGTCGTAGTACCTCAGCATCTGGGTGATGATCAGAGAACTGAGAGCCTGGTCGTGAGGGATCGTACCCAGCATGCGGCAAAAGGCTGTGACGACTGTGAAAAATGCCGTTGTCCCCTTGAAGATAGGCCGTCTGGCGAGATGGGCCCATTCCGAGTCTTGCAAAAAGGCGTCGGCCTCGCCAAAAACAGTATCACTGAGCTTTCCAAGCGTTTCATCGAGTTGGGGCTGAAAGACGTTAACAAGAAAGTTGTCGAGGAAAGACGTCAGTGTGCTTGTCGCCAGGTCAGAGCCAGGGGGCACAATGCTCTTCAAACGCTGCAAAAACACAAGTGTTGGTGGCAGCAAAAGACTCATGTTGAAGACGCTGGGCTCAACAAGCGATTTGTATGTCCCACTCGTCTGCTCCCTGCCATAGCCGGCTCCCAGGCTCTTCCTCGTCGCTGCGGTATCTGACCGCGGCACCACCAACGTGGACTTTTTGTTGTTTTTGCCAGAATTGGAAGTCAAGCCGGGCACAGCATTTTGGATGATATTGTCCAAGGCTTCATACTCGGCCGTCATTTCGGCCGACTTGGCGTCCGCTTCCGAAAACTTGAAAAGGTATTCCCTGGCGTCCATATTGCCATTCAAGCCACCCCCAGGTCTTGGCGACGAGCGGAACTGGTACACGTCAGCGTCGGTGGTGACATAGTTGTGTAACAGCGAGCGGATTTCGTTCTGATAGAGATTCCACAGTTCTTTGAAACTGCCTAGAAGGGCAATGTTATTGCCAGCTCCCTCACGTCGGATGAGGGCCTTGATTGACTCGTGAAACACACGGTGGCCTTCAGCAATTGCCTCGAATTTGCCATAAAGAGTCCAGAGCAGATCATAAATAACATCTGCCCTCATCTGAGTCTCCCGCTGACCATAAATATGCAGTCCGTTCGAGCCGTTTGAACCGCCGCGCAAAGAGCTAGGATGCTTCTGGTCAATATCGTTGATGGTTTCGTTGACAACACCAAACAGCTCAACAGGTAACCTTTGCTTCAACATATCAACAGCAGTTTCGAGCCTCCCCAGCTTGTTCAAAGATTCTACCAAGAGCGTGATGTAGTAGAAGGTATCGGCCTCTGGGTTCTTTTGGGGATCTTCGGTCACAGACCGGTCCCACTCAATCGATTCGAAGATGGCGTGAAAGGGAGCAAGGTTGGAGGTATCTTGGAAGGCCTCATTCATTGCTCCATGGTGTTTCGTTAAATTCTGCCACCGCTCCTGGCAGTAGGGAGATTTCAAATAGAGATGCTCATGCAGTTCCTCGACCAGGATTTCCATGAGGGCCGTCTCCTGGTTGGCAAGATAGCTGCGCAAATCACTCAGCGCCCCAATTCCATCCAACTCTGGTTTTGTCAGCTTGCGCAATGCATTTTGCAAAACCTCAACGGCCGTGAGGAAGCGTTTTTCGGATATTCTTGCTTCCAGTTGATCCGGCACCGTCCGCAGGTCGTCCAATTCGTTTAGAGTCTGTAGTACGTCGTCGTACATGCGAGATGTCGCATGTAGCTTCTTGAGCTCGGGGTCTGTTGCACAGAGAGCTGTCTTGGAGGTGGCGAGAGACTCCTTAAGGGAGCGCACCTTTTTCTGCGAAGCCTGGATGCTGCCTTGGATCTTATGGAATGTACCGATGGAGCTGTTGAAACCCTGGTGGTACTCGTGGACAATCTTCTTTAGCGAATCTTGCAGGTACTGGTGCGTCTGGCGGAAGTTGTGGTACTCGTGGGCGCGGCCGACAGAGCTGGTGTCGAGCAGCTGTAGCGCTAGCTGAACGGGGATGCAGTCGTTTTCCAACATGGCTGGCCATTCCTGCTTGATCAGATCAAGGACCCTCCCCATCTCGCGCTCAGCGTTGGTTTCAGGGGCGGATCGCTGCATGGCACGTTCGTTGCGCTGGGCAGATCGCGGCGGCGGCCCATTGCGGAGTGAGGGCGGTGGTTGTTGTCGGGATCGAGACGAAACCGAGTCTGAATTTGAGTTTGGCCCTGCGTTTTGGTTCACCGCCTGACGTGGTGGTGGCGCAAACCGGTCGCTGCCATATCCCTCCCCATATGGGTCGTACTCCTCATCCTGGCGACTGAGATTGCCGTAACCTCCATGGTTGCCGCCGTTGCGGTACGGCTGGCCGTAACGGTTGGCCATTGTGGAATTCGAGGTTCGCAAGCTGCTAGCTACCGGGTTCGGACGTTCTTCATTATCGGATCATTCTCTGGTTAGGGGGCAAAGTCGAGCTGTGTATTGAGGCTAGCGCCTCAGGGCTCCTTGAGAATGGTGATGTGCGAGGTCGTCGGAGTTCTTGTCGATGGTCGTTGGTGTTTCGCTCTTACTGTCTGGACCCCTGTCGAGCAATACACTTCCCGTCGAACAGCAGCCCAGCTGCAGGAATGCAAGACCCACTTCGAGGGGCAGCTGGTCAACAAGGTGCTTGGTAATTAATTATCTCACTGGGTTTGTAAAGAAAAGCATAGTAGTGAAGGCAGAGGATCTATCAAGTTCATTACTCTTCTTCTTTGCTGCCCGGTGTGCCAGCGCTCATGTTGTAAGCTACACGCTGCTTTCTCGGGAATGCAAGGCACAATGCGTCACTGTCCATCCAGCGGGCTGGGATGGGAAGCCGCACTAACCACGGGACCGCTCCTGTCACTGTGTTAAGCCTCAGTCTCATGTTCACTGATGTCTCTTGTTTATCCATAATTTTGGAACAGTCAATCAACACGAGCATTCTTCCAACATTTCAATTTTATTTGTACGCTAGCACCCTCTCACGGAAACAAGACACTAACTCTCCACAATCACTGAAGGGTTGAAACATAGACACCACCTTCGATACGAAATATACCAAGCTTGATAAGTCGCGGCACCAATTACATGCCTCCCCAAAATGGAACCAAACCCTGATATCTCTCGATTACACCTTGATCTCAACCGACTGGAGGCAGCTACCACCCAAGTTAGTATCAAAAGACCCAGGGTAAGGCTGTTTCAATCACACCGTGGGAAATAAAGCAAATACCTTACCTAGGGACTGCGAGATGTCCAAAGCAGTTAGGGGAGATAGATAATACTCTCACTCATCACCGTTTTCTACTCCTCCTGATGGGCATGGCAATCCCCATGCCTTCATCCACCATGTCTCTCTCTGTCTCATCGCTTTCCTCATGCTAACTCTCATCCCAGGAATTCACCTGCTTCTCCTACGACAAAAACCACAACCTCCACCTCGACGATTCATCTCTCAAATGGTACTACCCACCCCAAGCCCACGAGTTCCCCGCCAACCTCTCGGCCGGGTACGAGCAGTTCGAAAAGCACGACAGCAGCCAGGACGAGCACCTCGACAGCCTTCTCACCGCCATCACCCACCACGAACAACAAACCAACCAACTAATCGACGCCAAGTTCGTCACCTGGCGAGGCATGATGACCAAGTTCTTCTGCGCCCCTTACAGCAACGACGACTTTGAAATGAACGCCACCCTCTTCCAGGACTGCATCTTCATCGAGGAAAATTGGGCGTTCAAGCGCAGCCAAGAGGCAGAAGACAAAAAGAACTGGAAAAGCCCACTGGCGCCCGAGCTTATGCAGTTTTGGGGTTACAAATTCGAAACACTCGCCACAATCCCCAGGCCTTGGGGCGAGACCCCGAGGGAAACGATCGAAAGCCGCGACAGCGAAATCGTCAACAACAAGGAGCAGTACTGCTCAATCGTGCGAACCGCAATCGGGGGCAAGGTCATGTGTTTGGGGGGCGAAGTCGACGCGATATGGGATTCCAAGCCCAAAACACCAGGTGCACCGATCAACTGGGTCGAGCTCAAGACGTCCAAAGTGAACCGAACTCATAAGGACTCGTTCGCGTTCAACAGGAAGCTCTTGCGATATTGGGCGCAGTCCTTCCTGCTGGGTGTGCCAAAAATCATTGTGGGATTCCGTGATCACGAGGGGCTGCTGCAGTCGATTGAGGAGTACAAGACGAGGGAGATTGAAGAGGCGGTGCGGAGGGAGTGGAAGAACAGCACGAATTGGAACTGGCGGCCGTGGGTGTGCATCAACTTTACATCAGAGCTTCTGGACTGTGAGTTTTGTCTCTCTTCTTCTCAAAGGGACTGCTGCTTGAAGCAACCCGGCTAACCAACGAGACACAGGGGCCCAACAGATAATCAAAGCCGACCCTCAACAGTCGGGAGTGTGGCGGATTCGTTTCCGGAAACAGACAAATAACGTCGAGCTGTTCAAGGTTGAAGAGACGGGTCATGGTAGGATTCTAACCGAAGAGTTTGTGAAGTGGAGGACTTTGCGTGCTCAGTCTTTGAATCCGGATGCCAACCCTAAAAATCAGGACGTTGATGATATTATGGGATGACCTTGGAATGACAGGAAACAGCGTCTGGAAGATATGAATAGGTCCTTGAAAAAAAGATGGCGATAGGTAATCCATATATAATTACAGTCCTCCCGAAGACATCAACTGTTGGGCCGAGATTCTTCTTCACAGGCATAGTGGTTCTCAGTATCGGCATCAAGATGTAGATTTAAAAAACAAGTTATAGTGTCCTATTCATCCCCCCTTCTGATTGTCTTTTCGCTGTTTTCGCTAGCTTACCATGCCTCACCACCACTTCCCTAATCATGACTGTGAGCCAGATGATACAGCACTTGTCACCATCGTCATCCTCCCACTTCTTCGCATCAAATGGCTCAGACACCTCCACCCAACCGCCACCTTCTTCTCCACCACTCTTCGCCTTGACAACTTCCAGGGCCTTCGTGATGCCTTCGTCAGAACTCACCCCTCTCACTTCCTAGATGATCGCCCCATTCACGGACTTCTCGTGCATCGACTTTCTCCAGCTGGTCTCAACCGCAATTTCCTCCGTTTGCCCCGTTGGGACAAACACCCCGTCAGCAGCGCTACCCGCCATATTTCCATGCAATCCATGCGCCCCGGCTTGGCGGGGCTCGCTAAGTCCGCACCTCCAGGTACTTCTCCGCCTTTTGCCAAATGCTTTGGTCAGCAGCCGAGATCTCGTTTGGAGGAAGCACCTTGATGCCTGCGTGAATGGCCTTGAAGAACTCGCACGCAATCTCGAGATCCTCCGAAAAGGCCATGGCGTAGGGAATGTAGGTAGAAGGGAATTGCTGCTTCTTCTTGGCCATCTCGGGATCGTTCGGGACGATGTCGTCAAAATACGTCTTGACGGCAATTCCAAGTGATACGTCAGGGTTGAAATAGAAGGGCAGGCTGTGGATTCCAAGTCAGTATACCGATGAATGGTTAGTCAGAGAAGGGGAAGCACATACCTGTTGCCCAGCTCCCAATAATCGTCTCTCCTTCTGTCTGCCTGGGCCGTCACGAATGTCGTAACCAAAATCGCCTCGACGAGATCGCGATCCGCGGCGCGCACCTCAGACGCCAGTGAACGGAAAGCCAGCAGGCTTTTGCTGAGCGGGCCGGTGTACCCATAGGACTCATGACGAAGTTTCAGCAAGCACGCGCACCTACTGATCAACAAGAGGCTCGACTGATCGTCCCCTGTGCCGTTCATGGGCAAGCCGCGCAACGCCTCATGCTTGTTCTTGGCGTTCAGCAAGTCAAAACGAACCAGCTCGAGCGCGACAATGACCGACTCGTAAAGGTGTGGTACGCTGAAATGCTTCTTGACCGTTGGCTGGAGTGCGATGAGAGCTTGGCCCAAGGCCTTGCCCCAGCTTGTGAGTTCATGTTTGTCGTTGACGTAGCCCCGAATATGCAGAAATCTCCAGATTGACATGGACTTGATGAGGCCAGGGCTCAAATTCTTCACTTTCTTGTCCTTCTGAGCAAACGTAGAGGCCACAAACTCTGGTTTTTGAAGAGCCAGAACTTCAGAGATAATGGATCCGTGGTCAAAATCGGGGAATAGCTTCTCGACAGTCCCGGCTGCTACCCTCCAGCTCTTCCACTGATCGAGGTAGGGTCCCTGGTTCTTGAAGTCCCACAGCTTCCGTTTGAACTCGCGGTCAAACCACACCCCCATGGTGATGGTGCTGTGTAAGAATGCGCGGTGAAGTTGAGCAACAACCAGACTCAAGGCCGCTTCCTTTATTGGAGGAGTCTGTTGCGTGGCCAGTTTCTTGTATTCATCCGGGTCCGTTCCATCCAATGTGGGCAGAACCTCCATCGACGCTGAGGTCTGCTTCTTAGCAAACTGAGCCTGAGTAAAGGCATGTGAGATGGGGTTCAGAATCCTTGGGCCAATCAGACCACAGTTCAGGTAATGGAACATCTCCCGTGGGAGCTTGAGTGCCAGATACTCGTAGTTGTCTCCAGTCAAATCCTCGTCATTATGAGGGCCTACTTCCCCCTTCTCATTGATGTAAATGAAATGGTCGACAAACATTCGGGCTTTGCGGTACTTGTCCTGCCAGTTGGGGTCTTTACTCTTGAGGTTCTCGGCGAAAGTGTTGCAAACCTGGGCCACATTCTTCTGCCCAACACGAAAAATGTTCAAAGCATCATTGATGCTTGGTGGTTGGTTCTTGATGATCCCTGGGTCTTTGAGAACAGGGAACACTGGGAGGAATGACGTGCCTGTCATGAGCATGAGATCCACGAAGGTATCGTGAGTAACGTTGAGAGCCCTTAGCAAATGCTCTTTCGAGACTGCACGGACGGTTTTGTTCTCCCAATCGATGCTTCGGATCACACAGTCATTGATGGGGTACATCAGAAGCTCGACTGATCCCATGATGCCGCCGACTTGATCCGAGTCGGTCATGTCCAAGGAGGCAATCTTTGAAAATGACAGGTCAGTGAGTAATTATAGTGACTGCGAACAAATTCAACTCTCTTACCTGAGAAGCAGCATTGAAGGGCGCCACGAGAAAATGGAGTTTTCTTCGCTTCAGTATCCCCTGAAGGAGGCGGTAAAAATTGTGAGGGTGAAAGGCGTCTAGCTTGATTAGCTTTGAACGATACCCCATGCCGCCTCTCTACCTATCTTCGGATCATAGGGACATACTCGTATTCTCGCCGAATGACGCAACCGCAGCATCAGCCTGACCATTGAAGTACTGCTCCCAAGCCTTGTTGGTCTGTTTGATGCCGTCCTCGGCACGTTTGATGTTGATCTCATCCTGACCCTTGACATTCTGTCCATCAAAAACGAAGAGCGGGATGACACCGTTGGCCTGCCATTGGTCCAGGTCGTGCTCAATGCGCGATTGTATACCAGTCACACCACCGAGGGCCGACAGGAGGGGCTCGCTGGGCTGTGAATCGAGCTGAACATGAAGATAGTAGGTGGCATCGACGGCGATGCCGGTATCCGCGATCTCTGCAATCGAATAATTCCTAGCAGCGAGCAAACAAGCAGTCAGCCAGCATGTTCAGAGAGGGCAACAGAATGATATCGACCTACGTGACCTGCAGGTTGATGTACGGATCCTCGATAAGAGCTTCCATGACTGATTAGTTAACCGTGCTTTCAAAGTAGGATGTCGGAAAGAGAAAAAAGAAAATGGGCAGCGGCCGGCGAAAGTGTCGTCGTTGAGGTCGTAGAGACTGGAGATCACAAACAAAACACCCCGCCAAAAGCTTCCGGGACCCAAAGTGTTTAGCAGCTAGGGTCCACCGAAAATCATATGCGAAGTAGCGAATGACTGGGGGGTATTGTCTTGTGTTCCGTACGGTATGCGATGTGTGCGTGAAACAACGGCGGTGGAACGGCGGTGGGAGGCTTGTGGCCCGTCAGTCGCTGAGCTCTCGGGGGTCGTGACCGCAAAGGTTGTTGAGCAACGGCAGGAAGGTAAGGTAGGTAGGGCGTGGGCCGGTGGCGGCAGGCGAGACAGTGGCAGAGCTGGTGACAGAAGCCGGCGGGGCGGACAGACAGGACGTGCTCGTCGTCAGGAGCAGGGTGCGAAGTCGCAGGGAAGGCAGGAGCCGTCAGAAGAAAGAAGCCTTGGACTTACTCGGCATCGCGATGGTGCTGCGATTACACAGGCGGCAGCAGCGATCAACAACAGAACTTGGGGGCAGTGGCGGCGGCGGCAATGACGACTGAGGGGTCTATGAAGATGATAGGTCCCACAATTTGGCGGCCAAATAACCGTTCCCAGCAAGCACTCAAGAGTCGCGGAGCTGGGGTCCCTTTCCCACTTTGTTGGGCCGGAGCAACTTCGTATCTAGGAGGCTTTCGACGGTAGAACGCCAGGAACAGACAGACTTTATGGTGGAGCTTTGAACCCGAGCAAACTCTGGGCCTGATTGGATATCCCAATACAACAGTCGAGAGGTGAAAGAAGAATAAGAGTTGCTTTGCAGAATGAACGACTTGAGAGCTTGTCAACCACAAACGCAGGCCATGATCCGGCCACAATAGCACAAGGAGGGGTCGTTGCTTCTTTTTTTTTCCAGAGAGAGTCGTGAGGCTCACGAACCAGACAGATGCTCTGAAACCTTGCTCCCTTTTCGGTGTGGCTGATTGCTGCAGATTGACAGGGCCCGAGCTCCCTTTCAATTTTGTATCCGCACTGTATATACACACTGTGCCCCTAAGATATTGCTATCCATGGATGTTTGTCCAGAGACCAGATTTTGACCTTGATGGTATGGATTTATTGTGACAGTAATCAATCCCTTTACAAAGTTATTATCCCAAATAGTTTCGGAAATAGATGAGCATCTTGTCTTGCGCTTACTCACTCCCTCGTGAGTACAGCCCAGAGTATTCCAGAAGCCTCGACACCAAACACACAATTCCTCAGCCTGATCAACCGTAAGCCAATCTTCGCTATTTACACATCCACCACTTCAAGTTTCAAGTTACCTAACCACCCCGTGGCGTAGCTACTAGGTGCCTTCTGAAATCCCACCCGTAGGTACATCGTCCAAGCCCAGCAATTGATGCCTGTAACCTAGAGGGGCAATAGTCAAGACCCTCTGAAATAGTGTGCCGACAGTGTCTTACCTATCCGGTAGCGAGAACAACCCCGGCATTACAATGGTCTCTTCACTTTTCCCAGCAAACGTGTACGTGCCAGACACGGCTCTGGCCAGGCGCATAGCAACTACGCCGGCCAAAAACAACACTGCAAGCCGAGATCTAGAACCGGTCATTCCGTCCCGCAGCACCGATCTACGGGACAAAGAAGGGAAGATTTCCGTGCGGCTCAAATTCAAACCATGACCGCAGGTGTGTGTGGGGAGGTGGTGTTGGTCGACCGGCTGGCCAGTCAAACAGCCCCTGAAAAACCCATAGGTAAGGAGATAAGGTAAGTACCTAGATCCACCTCGACACACGGGAGTGAGACCCGTTATTCAGCAGCCCGATCATGATTCTAGACCTTTCCGGTCAATGAGACTAGACTTCCACGACTCGGCAAGTACAGGTCATATACGTTGGTGGGCGTACATGCAAATGGAATACAACAGCCCCTGAAAAGGGCAACAGTATCCATCCCCTAGATCCATCACGCACGCGGACAATCAGAGGGAGGTTACTGTACTTTATTAGGCACCTTGCTGCGTATTGCCGGATGCTGACCTTGAGATTCAGGTTGCCTGACAAAACTCATCCTGTTCAAATCCACCGAACAGACGGCGAGTATGACGACGACCATAGGAAATGGGTCTAGACCCCTGACATCTTGTGACATCAGGCCAGTCTAGACTGTCAACAGCTCACCGGTGAGATAAGTAAATTTGTTGACTCTCGAATCGTTGATATCAACGACGTGAACAGGCTTGGTGTTCGAGCAGCCTAGCTTGCCCCCGGCGAACCAGAACGGGAAGGAGAAACAAACAACGGACGACAAGGACCTCAAGAGAGAGAAAAAAAGCCTAAACTTCGCCTCTCTCGTTTCCCCCCATACTTATTTCCACACCAGTGGTGCATAACAAGAAAGATGAAGAATGAGGCTGAGATACCCGTCTTTTCCACCACCAGCCGACCCCAAACATCGCCAGTCTTGGTGGGAGGGTGGCAACGCGAACTCCTCAAAGGAGACGCGGCCGTTAACAGTCAGCATGTTATATCATCAGGCATACACTCGAGCAACAAGGCGTCTCAACCAATAGAAGTATGCTTTGTGCCGTTGATACTTCCACGAATACCCTCAGTCGGTCATGAGGACTGAACTCACCGAAAACACTGGAAAAAAACACGGTTGATGTTCTTTCCGGCGATCCACAAGATGACGAAAAGGGTGGCAGTGACAATATCGATCCCGTGAAGGACCCGGCGGATGAGCCTCAATGCTGCCGTAGTCGAATCTGAGCAAATACCGGTTTGCCGGGGCCGTGTGGTGATACTGCCACCCCACAGAAAAGCTGTGGGCAATTTCCCGCACTTTCAGACGAAGGACCTCGCGTGGCTCTGATATCAACAAGGCCAACTGGCTGATGAAGTGCATTAACCCAGCCTTGACGTGCGGTCCACGCCCAAAAAAGTCATTTTCGTTCATCGGAAGATTGTAATACTCACCGCCCTCGATGCAGGTCTTAGTGCTGAAGCCCCAACCACACTCCTTGATGAAGGGATGAAAGGAGGTTGGATTCTGGATGCTGCAGCGTTACGCCAAGAGCCCTGTCTTTCCGATTGACAGCTGCAATACGTAGACCCCGCCATAAGAGCCTCCGGTGTACACGGTTGTGAGCTGTTTCTCAGCGTCGAAAAGGCGGAGAGCCGAAGACGGGGACAGTTGGGGGCCGCGGGGCTCGGCGGGGAGGCCGCATCCCTTTGGAATATCCCCGGCTTTTCAACCTTGCGTTTCAGGCCTCCTTTTCGGACCTTGACCTCTCGCCCAAAGATGACCCCTGCTTTGACATCTTCAGCTCAACATGGATATTTCAACACGCTCCTGTGTTACAATGACTGGTAGTGCTATTCCTACCCAAGCACGTGGGAGTCAAGTGGAAATACTAGGGAACTGGTGTGCAGTTGATCCTCTGTACCACAGTCTGCCGCTCCCGAAAATATGAGATGGCATGTCATCCAACCGTCCAATTATGTGCCATATTTGCGTGTAAGAGCTTTTGTTTCGTTGGGGCAAGTCGTGGCCCCCACAACTGACACAACAGCGTAAGGCTGCAGTTGGACGTTAAAGCCGTTTCCGAAACGCTTCGGGCATGGCGAGTACAGAAATGTAAACTCTTAGCGACTTACAACAGGATGGACCACAGGTTCGGTCCGCGGCAAAAAGATGAGTAACACAGTGATAATGTAAGCCAGATAGCTTTTGAAGCAGTGCTGATGGTGAATGTTATTTTCAGGCATCTTTATGTGGAAGCCTGGAAGGGCCTAACGCGATGAGGGTGGTTGACTCCGGATCCCACTGCCGGAGGCCAATCTCCGCGCCAAGCTTCCAACGTTCTCGGGATGACGGGCGGGTAGCTGGGTACATTTGGTCTCTAGGACCGTGCCTCCAGAGAGCCGAGACAAAAATCTCCCGGTAGCCAGGGGGATGGGCACCCCATCCATGGGAGCATGGTGCGGGACGAGGGGGCCTGGCCCACTACTTGGGGTCCTTTTCCTGGATCGCACGTGGCCCAGTGCCACCATACCACCGCTCTTGAAGCAAACTCACAATAGGCAAACCTATTAACTATCGCTTAACGTAGGCGGCGATTCGAAAGAAGAGCCGATGTCTTGTACAACCCGAGACGACTCCAGTAGCGAAAGCTTGAACCCGCACAGTTGCTAAAGGCCACAAAACGTTGATATGGACATACATCTCGAACGCCATCACATGGTTGCGGCCGCGCCTAAATTCCCTGTGCGATATCAACGAACTCCATGAGTGCTGCGTCGACGTCAGACAGAGGAGTGAGCTGTGCTCCTCGACAAGAATCGCTAAAGAATCTTAAACTCCTATATTTCCCCCGGAAAACCATAACCCTTGAACTGGAAGCCTGTGCCACTCGGTTGAGGTAGCGGGAGCTTCATGTGCTGACAGTCAGCAGCCTGGGTCAGTAGAATGCTCGTATAATCCGTCATCTTGATTTGCCTCAAGCCATATATCGAAGTTTTCAGGGTCTGGCGGACTTTGCGGATTCCGAACAGGACATAGGGGCTCGAAAATCTCACCTAAATCAAGAGGTCGGGTAGGAGCGGGAGGGTTGCTGTTTCGTCTGATGTAGTCTCTGCAGGTGTGTGCCTGTCGTTCGGTCGGTGTGACTAGCATGCGGCGCTCGTCAACTGCAGACGAATCCTAAACACCATTCGGACTCGATGAAGTTGAATGGAGCATGCTGAGCAACTCACGTGCCTGTACGCTCGCGGGGCATATGTGGGACCTTACGTAGGCGTTCGGCAACTTGGCAGAGCGTCTGGCGGACAACGAGACGGAAATAATATCGGACGGCATAGCCCCCTTCATGACCGCCATCGCCAGTTCCAATTCAAGAAGCACGACGTGTAAAGGGCTGTCGCACCACGTAAGTCTGACCTGCGGCTCGCGATGAAGTCGGTCGGATATGTGACGGCGGAACCGTGCGCATTTCAAATGCGGTGCGAGTGTAGACGGGTATGTTTGTGGCAGATGCGCTGCGTAGCACGTCGTTGGGAGTGCAACACGTGCTGTTGGTGAAGCTTGCAGATTGCTCTGCCGAAGGCTTGCGGATCGTCCGGCAATGGCAATGCGTTCCACTGGGTCGGAGACAGACCAGACGACTGGTATCACCAGAGCACAGGCACCACATACACAGTACTAGTACGTAGGTGGTCACAGTAGTGTAACTGAGCCGCACCTGCAGGATTCCCTGCGATCGGCACGCTGGCTCAAACCGGCAGCGATCCGTAGGTTGCACCTCCGGGGAATTCGCCGTGTGTCGCCGTATCTCGCCGTGGAGTCCAGATTTCAGACGAGCCGCGTATAGAGCTTTCGATGTGCTTGGAAATGCTCTCTGTCTGCGTAGTCAGCACCCGAAACGAGCAGACCGATGCGACGTAGACGTAAATGTCGAAAAGATGATGGCCCTGTCAGGTAAGGTACCTTTTTGTTGCAAAAGGCTGCATGCGAGTGGCTCGCGCCAGCGTGTAACCCCAGCAGCGCCCACTGGTGCTTACACAGTCCACCACAGGCATCCATCGCAGTCCATCTTTGGATTGTCACTCAGCCCTATGCGTGTGTCGGTAAGTGGCCAGGTGCGTATCGATAGGGTTTGAAATTTCTATTTCGCCCCCAACGACGTTTTTGACCTTCGTTTGAATTCCCTGTTTGGTACTGAGCACTCGGCCCTATGCATCCAGAGGCAGCATGACCAGGTGTCCGGATCTCGCGGCTTGGAGGCGCGGGCTGCCACCCAGATGCATTTCTCATCGTTGGACCCGTAATTACTGATACCATCTAGCTTACAAGCTCTTGGTGCCGTTTCTCCTCAGGCTCATGACGTGGGAGTCACATCTCCAGGGGGCTTAATACGTACCCTGACAAGGCGTTCCTCCAATATGACCAGGTCGTATTTCGAGATGCCTAAGGCGTGTGGGGAATGTAAGGTCTCTTTTCGCCTTATGTCATCTCGCGGATTGGGGGCCCGCGAGGCGCTGTCGGCTGCAACAACATGGCAGCTACAGAAAAGACGGCAATATGAGTTGCACATTGATCCAAGCGGCCATGCTCTGTCGTTCAAAGTTATATAAGGGCCTTGGTGTTCCCAGGTTCGAGTCCTGTTTTTATCATCAGCCTCAACAAACACAATCCAGCAACCACAGTAAACACCTCGACTCTTCACTTACCAGCATCGCTTTCTCCTACGTCCTATCAAGGCTCCGACCATTACTTCCCAACCACAACCTCCAAGCCCCAGATACAACCTCCAAGCCCCAGGTACAACCTCCAAGCCCCAGGTACAACCTCCAAGCCCCAGATACAACCACCTTTTCACAATGGCCGCCTCCGCTTCTTTCACCGCTGAAACCTTTGTGAACTATGGCCGCTCAGGCTACAACAAGTAAGCCATCCTCTCTTCGCAACTCTCTCTCAAGCTCGCAACCTAACATCATTCTCAAGGGGCAACTCTGATGACGATGAGGAGAACAAGTTCAGCAACTTTGGTCGCTCCGGATACAACAAGGGGAGTGACGACGAGGAGGAAAACAAGTTCCGCAACTATGGGCGTTCCGGATACAACAAGTAAGCCTTGCTGCCATGCACATCGACACACCATTTCCCATCCCAGAACTGACAGTTGCGATAGGGAGAACGACAAGGAGGAGGATGACAAATAAACGCCCTCTCTTTGCAACACCAGACCGGCATTCCCTTCCCCACCTAATAATACCCATTCCATCTCTGAGCCATCGCCAGCTCCCAGGGGCAACACTCGCCGAATGTCTTCTGTTTCCTCCTTCCTCCTTTCCTTTGTCTTAGAAGATTCCAACTGTCATCACTGACAATACTTATCATGTATCATCATTGCATATAGACGGGCGGGATAGATATCCGGGGTGGCGAACTGATCGCATCCCAACAGCTGAGAGATGGACCTCACGGTCAAGGGCGGCAGGCGGTGGATTTCTTTTGTCGTACACGAAATGGCCGGGCCGAATAACAAGAAGAATCTGGTTCCGGCGGGACCTTGTACAGTACCATACTATTATTAGTTTGATAGAATTGCATCTGCATATTCATTTTCCAACACAAAACCTGTGTCATGAAGTTAGCCAAGAGTTTTCACCACTTTGCACAAACGGGACATACTTCTCGAAGATCACACCCAACACTTCTTCGACGTCCCCGGAGTCACCGCGCCCCGTGATCGAAGCAAGTCGGTTGGCGGCAAGTCGCAAGTGTTCCGCCGCTAGCACAACGTCGGGCTCTCTTCCAGCCCCGCACGCCTGTGCCTCGTTCATGAAGCCTTCGAGATGCATCTGGCATTCGGAGAGAAGTTGATTTTGTCGCTCGGTAACACCAAGCAAATGGTGCATGTCACCAGGCAACGAGGTGAGCTCCGAGAATGATTGGACTAGCCTCTCAGTAAGGGTATGGACTCCCCCTGGATCTGTCAGCCCTGTAGCCGCCGTCGCCGCAGCCTTGCAGGATATGGTGAGCGGTTCGGCACCGCGAAGGCCCTGGACGCTCCCAAGAGCCGAATCTTTAAACTCTTGGATCAGCAGTTCGAGTGTGTCTCGTTCCACAACATCACTCTTATTCACCGCAACCAAGCACTGCTGAGCTGCAGCTGCTAATTTCAGTGTCTCCATATCGTAGCTTATCTGGTGACCACCCGCTTTCGATGCTTCTACAGAAGCTAAGACAATGACAATGTCCGAATCCATTGCCTTTTGACGCGCTCTGCGGATACCTTCCTGCTCGATGGCTCCGATGACTGGGGCCGACTCTCCTTCCAGATGAGAACACGACTTGGTTGACTCGGTCCGTATGCCAGCTGTGTCGGCGAATGAGCAGAGATATCCCCGAATGTCGAGATTGGCTTCGACAATATCGCGGGTGGTTCCCGCTTCGGAAGAAACGATGGATGCTTCCCGCCCAACAATCTGATTCATCAAGGAGCTTTTTCCGGCATTGGGCGGACCCAACAGAGCTATCCGAATACCGTTCCGTAGAAGCTCACTCTTCTGACTACCCAGCTTGTACATGTGGATTGAATGCAGGATGCCCTCCACCAGTTGTCTGACATTGGTAAGCAGCTCGGTCGGGGATTCGTCAAAGTGCTGATCTTCTGAAAAATCAATGAGTGCCTCAATCTCACCCCGTGCTAGCAAGAGCTGGTTTCGCCAGCGTTCGTATGTTTTCCCCAAGACGCCCGAATTGCCCTGCACGGCCACACGTCGTTGCTGTTCTGTGACAGCGTCGAGGGTGTCGCCCAGCGATTCCACTTGAGCCAGATCCAGCCTTCTGTTCAAAAATGCACGTCTCGTGAATTCGCCTGGTTCGGCATATCGAACCTTTCCTGAGGTTGAGCATTTTGGGATTGCCCCAAGCACTGCCTTGACCGTGGCAGAGCCTCCATGGACGTGCAGTTCTAGAACGTCTTCGCCTGTGACGGTCTTCGGCCTAGGGAAATATAGGATGAGCGAATCAGAGTCTAAAACATTGCCATTGGTCGAATCAGACGAGGCTGGGTCAAACAACGTCCTTACACCAGCGTATCTAGGCTTTGGTGGAGGCTTCGACGGGCATAATGCAGTATAGACCTGGATACACATTAATACAAAATAATTCATTGTAATCTATGGGCGGTTTTTTTGCAGTTACATTCAAAGATCCTGGCCCAGAGACGCGAATGACAGCTATTCCCGCCCTTCCTGCCCCCGACGACAGGGCGTAGATGGTATCGTCGGTGTCATTCACAAATGTGTTGTTGATGTTTAGCGTACCATGACCAAACTGCCGTGAGCTGCATTTCTGAGGAGACGAAGGCCATCGTCGAGGTTGACGTAGAATAGGCGCACTGGGTATTGCCCGAGGCCGTAGGTTCGGTGCGCTCCTCAACACATTGCGAAACATTGACAACATCCACAGAAGTGAGAAAGGGAAATTCAGATTTGGTGTCGTTGGACGTTGCTTCTCTCGCTTCTTTCCATATTGTTTGAGGGAAGTTCAATGGCTGAGCTCCCATTGCAGGATCGTTGATTGGTCGATAAACAGGAGAGCCACGATAAGGATAATCGGTGGCACGGGCCCATTGCTATCAACCAGAAATTCTGTCTCCAAAAAATTTACCAGCAGCGCAACTGGGACAAGCCCCTCCAGAATCAACGATTTGCATACGGACTCTTGAATTTCGCCTCCCTCGCACACCCACAACAACCTGCGCGCAGATTTTCAAGGACCACCATTTCGCAGACAAGACCGACCGCACTCAAAAACCGCAATCATGTCCGACGAAATCGTCTGGCAGATCATAAACCGTAAGCATTGGTTCTCAACGAGGCGAACTCTTGCGATAAACGGTCGCTAACGATTTGTGCAGAGCAGTTTTGCGCTTTCAAGCTCAAGTAGGCAGCGGATCTTCTTCCTAACTTCTGAGGCACACACTGACCTCATTCAGGACGACAAAGGGCCAAAACTTTTGCAGAAATGAACACTCGGTCAGCGGTCTCTGCAACAGGCAAAGTTGCCCACTCGCCAACAGCAGATATGCGACCATCAGATCATCGCCAAAGGGCACGATATATCTCTATATAAAGACAGTATGTAGGATCTCTGGGGATCAAGGCGCTGTGTTTCCGTCAGAACTTCATGTCACAACTGAGTGGTGGCTAACACCCCTTTTCTAAACAGATCGAGAGAGCGCACATGCCAGCGAAATGGTGGGAGAAGATCAAGCTCTCCCAGAACTACGCCACAGCCCTCCAGCAGATCGAAGACAAGCTCCAATATTTCCCCAAGTTTCTCCAGCATAAGTGCAAGCAACGTCTCACGAGACTCGTTCAAGTAGCAACCCGCATGCGAAAGCTCGCTGCCGAGGAAGCCAGGCTTGGCGAACAGCTCGTGCCGAAAATGGCCCCCAAAATTAAGGCCCGCGAGGCGGCAAGAGAACGCAAGGCCCTCGCGGCTGCCAAGCTGGAGAGGACGATCGAGAGAGAGCTTCTTGAAAGATTGCGACAGGGCGCGTACGGTGACCAGCCCCTCAACTGCAATGCGAACATCTGGAAGAAGGTTCTCAATGCTCTTGAGAATGAGGGCGAAGGCACCCGCGACAAGGACATGGATAACGGTATTGAGGATGGCGAAGACGAATCCGAGAAGGAGTTGGAGGAGGAGCTGGAGGAGGAGGACGAAGAAGAGGATGGAAATGTCGAATATGTCTCCGACTTTGACGAAAGCGACGAGGAGTTGGCTGATATTGAGGACTGGCTGGGAAGTGACGAAGAGGACGACGCTGAAGATGACGATGACGAGGAGGACGACAGCGAGGAGGACGATGATGATGAGGAGGACGTCAAGAAGAAGAAGAAGGCCGGCGACAAGCGAAAGAGAGGCCGGGCTGTTAAACCCACCGCACGGAAGCGCAAGGAAATCGAGGTGGAGAGAGAGACAGAACGGTCCAAGCTCCTTGCTTTCTAAACTGGTTGGGATGGAATGGAAAAGAGCTTTACTCGGCGTTTACGGATACGGGTTGTTCACCATGGTTGGCAAGATATATTGCCGGTGGTTTCTATGTAATACCAAGCTGGACCGAGCATATAGAGTCCATATCTAACAGCAAGCGATTCACTACGTGTTGTTGACTGTATGAGCTCATGTTCTTCGGGATATCCTATCCTCAGCGTGTAGCAGCCTTGTAAGTGCAGCTGTGCCCAGCCTGCTGTTCGGTTAAGGTATAATTAAGTGGGGCCGGCGAAGCTTGTTGGAGTGCCCTGTGAGTGGTTTGAGACAGTGCGCAAGCGCTGAAACATCAAGTCACGGATTGCCACTCCTATTCCAACTCTCTTCCTGCAATTCTTCCAACGTTGAACGACCAGACCACGAGCGCAGACTTCCGATTTCCAAGTAGCACAGTTGATGATTCCGGACCCAGCTCAGCGGTACTTCAGAAAGTCAATTCAGCGAGTTTCAGTTACACTGGTAATTAAGCACTAATTCGCGACCGCTCATTCGCCCACCGCACATTCCGCCGCGCGCAACGATTTACCACGACGGCGGGAACTCTCCGGCCGACCGCTGAGAAAATCCAATCTACGGATACTGAAATCACTGATTACAATCTCTACTCGGAGTCGCATATCGACGGCCACAAAAGAAAGCAGCCACCATGGCATCATGGTACAGCTCTCTCCTGACCAACGCGTCCACGAATATCACCAAACTGCAGCGGACCTATTTCGCGGGCGAATCTGACGGCGATACCGAAGATGATACGCATGTCTGTCGCGTCCTGAGAAATTACTATACCGAAAAAGGCTCTCCCTTTCCCGGCTGGCTGCCCCCCGACCCGAAAGCTCCTCCCCCTCAGCAACCCGTTTTGGCTCAGCAGCAGCAAGGAAGATATGGCGGCCTCAACAACCAGGCTGGACCAGGAGGGTCACAGACGAGACTAAACAGTCTGTGGGATAACAACAAAGGTGGCCAGCAGCAAGGACAACAACAACAACAACAACAACAAGGGTCCGCGAGCAGCAGAAATCCGTTTGCTGCTGGAGGTCAAACGGGTGCGCCGATGCAGCAAGATAATAGGCCACAGGTGCAAAGTTTGAGAACTGGTGGCAGTTATCAGGGAAGCGGAAGACCAGACGGGATGTCACCTACAGGGAGCGCGGCGAGTGGGACAAGCGCGCAAGAGAAGTTGAAGCAGAGGCTTTGGGGTGGAGGAGCGAGAACTACCAGCCCAAGTGCGGGAGGGCCGTTTCAACCTCCTGCTCCTCAGCAGCAACAGGCACCGCCTCCGCAACAAGCGGCGGGCGGTAGGCGGAATTGGGGAGGGGCGGCTGCTCCGGAGGGAGGTTATTCGAGTAGGAGGGATGAAAGGCCGGTTATGAGTGCCAATGCGCCGTGGGCAGATGGAGGGTTTGAATATCCTGCTAGCGGCAATGGCGGCGGTGGAGGGAGGAGTTACGGACTGCCGAGTGGGCCGCGTGGAGGTTTGCCCAGTGGTCCGCGACCGAGATGACGGGTGACGAAAGACAAGAGCAACTCAGTAACGGTCGAATGAGTGTTGAAAGAAGGTTCAATGGTCTTCGAGGAACATCAGGGCCTTGGTGTGACAAGTCGGCAGCCGTGTGTTGCATGTTGGGTAACAAGAGGTCGACGCGCGTTATACCTCTTCTGCTTCACTACCGTTTTGCGTCTCCAACCTTCCAGAAGCAAAGGAGTCGCATAGCGCCGATAGCTTGATGGGCAGAGCGGTTGCTGAGGACAGCCTAAGATTAGCTATACACGAGCAATCTGTAGGATCTGTAAGAATCTGCGCAGCGAGATTTAATGGGAAGTGTTGTCAAGCAAGCGTGTTTTATGTATCAATATGTCCATAGCGAGAAACTGTGTCTTGACGGCAACAAGTCGTTCATTTAACAAGCAATAGTACAAAGCGCCATCGCTTTGGTTATTCCTGAACCAATTGACCATCCTTGAAGAGCGGGCTTCGCAGTGATTTTCTCGGCAAATTGTCACCATGATCTGTTTGTCGGCATCAGATGACGACGACATGCCCCCCGAGTGGTACGTGTTGAAGGCGAGGGCTGATTGTGCCTCGGTGATGCTAGGTACCGGTACCTGCGATCGGGCTCACTTAGGTAAGATACAGGGGCTTTACAAAGTACCGGTACTTATACTCACTGTGACCCCTCCAACTGCGCGGGGTTGCCCGCTCATCTGGGCGTTCCTTCAACCTTGAACAAGCCTTCGAAGCTTACTATATAACACCTCGTGGTCACAACACACTACCAACTGGTGTTCCTTCTGACCCAGGGCAAACCCTTGCTCATATGAATTTTGTTCGTTCAACAGATCCGGTGTCTGTTGCGAAACCCCCGTCTAACTAATCGACCTAGCCACAGCCGTAGCTAGCTACTAGCCAAGGGAGGGATCCAAGCTGCTGCTGCTGCTTTGCGATAATGACCAGGGTGACAAAGATGACGTCGCCGTCATCCCCAAACTCTCAGCCATCAGCAGCTTCGCAGTCCACAACCTCCATTTCCATTTCCACCTCAACCTCAAACATATCCAGATCAGAACTACCACCGCGTTCATCCTCCCCGACAGGGAGCCTCTACGCAATGTCCGACGACGAAGAATCCGACTACAACACCATAACCCACACCGAAACCGGCCGCGGCGTGAAGCTCCTCTTCTCCAAATCCAAAGTCTACGTCCACCCTACGCCCTCCGCAAAGGACAACATTGCGGGCTACGTTGCCCTCCTCCAGCAAAAGACCGGTTCTGTCCTTGACCGCCCAACCAGCTCCTCCTCCAAAACTTCCATCCGTTCCTCCGACTTGCTTCTAGCCTGGGTTCCCGAATCTCAACTGGGCTCGTCAGCCTCCATCTACGTGAAAGTCGACCTCTGCGATGGCGACTCTCCGCCTAAACAGTCCTACCTCGTTCCGCCCCCACCAACAGTAACTTCCCACCGCGGGTCGATAGGCAGCTATGCGTTCGCTATTCCCGTCTCCGCAGTCTACTCTCTCCTGGTCCGTCCACCGAGTTTAGGCTGGTGGTACGGGAGCGTGATTATCAACTCGAGGGCAGGGGACAGTTTCCCGGCGCTGTTTTTCCACGATAATGAATGCCAGAGCACGCTGCTGAAACGGAAGCAGCGGGCTAGGGAGACGTTTGATCCTTTTGGCGAGGGGGGTGAGATGTTTTGGGGTGGGGATGAGGTGCTGAGATGGCTAAAGAGGTACGTCGACATTGAGAGGAGCGCGGCGGAGCCGAATGTATATTTGGTTGAGCCGAGTCAGGAGGATCTGGAGGGCTTTGGAGGCAAGGTCACTGCGGGAGAAAGGTCAGGACTCGCGGTGGGAGGCGGGGTGCCTGGACCATCAACCTCTAGGGATACACGCAAAGATGGGGGGATGGACCCCTTTACAAAGTTCATCAAGGAGACGGGGTGGAACATCATGGAGAAGTTTAGCAAGGTGACAACATTTACGAGGCAAGCAGCGCAGGATGTGCTTGATAACCCGGGTGTTCCGGCACAGGTGAGGAGGCTGATCAAGAACCCCGAGGTTCAGACGCTGCAGGAGGAGTTTGATAGTGCGAGGATTTACCTGGCGAGATGGGCGATGGGGATTGCGGAGCAGAGTGAGAGGGATAGGAACCAGAGGATATGGACTGCGAGGGAGGTGATGGAGTTGGAGGACACCGACGTGGGAGAATTTGAGTTGCTAGATAGCACGAGCAGTCTCACGTTGGAGCAGATGAGAAAGCCGGTTACACTTGGCGAGTGGAGGAAATTCTTTGATCCTCGAAGTGGGCGGCTGGCGGTGACGGTTGATGAGGTCAAGGAGCGCGTGTTCCATGGTGGGCTCGACCCTGATGATGGCGTACGCAAGGAGGCATGGTTGTTCTTGCTCGGCGTGTACGATTGGTACAGTACAGCCGACGAGCGGAAGGCCCAGGCTGCTTCGCTAAGAGATGCGTATATCAAGCTCAAGGGCAGCTGGTGGGAGCGCCAGATCGACCACGGCGGCGAGAGCGAAGACGGAGAGTGGTGGAGGGAGCAACGGGCCAGAATAGAGAAGGACGTCCACCGTACCGACCGTAACGTCCCGATCTTCGCCGGCGAAGACATCCCTCACCCTGACCCAGAGTCTCCGTTCGCGGAAGTTGGCACCAACGTGCACATGGAGCAGCTGAAGGACATGCTCCTCACCTTCAACGAATACAACAAGGACCTCGGCTACGTGCAGGGCATGTCGGACCTTCTCGCTCCCATCTACGCCGTTCTTCAAGACGATGCGATGGCCTTTTGGGGCTTCAAGTGCTTCATGGACAGGATGGAGCGCAACTTCCTGCGTGACCAATCCGGCATGAGGGCACAGCTTCTCGCCCTTGATCACCTGGTTCAGTTCATGGACCCGAAGCTGTATGAACACCTCCGCTCCGCCGACAGCACTAACTTTTTCTTCTTCTTCCGCATGCTACTCGTGTGGTACAAGCGCGAGTTTGACTGGCCGGATGTATTGCGCTTGTGGGAGGGTCTATGGACCGACTATCTGAGCAGCAGCTTTCATCTGTTTGTGGCGCTTGCGATTCTGGAGAAGCATAGGGATGTGATCATGACGCATTTGAAGCATTTTGACGAGGTGTTGAAATACAGTAAGTTTCTCGCCAACCCCCTCTGATTTTCTGTGTCCGTCAAAGTCTAACGTTTTGTGTGTTAATAGTCAACGAACTTTCTGGCACAATGGACCTGGAGTCGACCCTCATCCGCGCAGAGGCCTTGTTCAAGCGGTTCCAGAGGCTGGTAGAAGCGGTTGATAGGAAGGGACACTTTCCCGTGCCGAAGCGGCTTCCTGCACAGTCGGCGGAAGAGAACGGTAGCGCATCAGGTTCTGCTACTGCCACTACGTCCACTTCGCCACAGAGAAACACAGATACAAACGCAAATAGGCCAACCGGCAACAGTGGCAAGGGTAAGGAGCAAGCAGAGAAAGTTATCTCTCCGGAGCTGAGGAAGCTATTGAAGAGGGAGGTTGAAGTGCTGCCTAGGAGGGAGATGACTTCTACTAGTAAGAAGGGCGGGAAGTGATGAGTTGCTTGTAAAATGTTTATGCTCTTTTGGATTGGAGTTTTGGGATCTTTTTAAGGACGCGCCTGAGCAGCAGCAGCAGGTAGGGATACCATACCGGCGTCATGGTGGGCAATAGGGGGTAAAACCGGAGGGTTGATTGGCAGGAACATACCTATGTTAGAGTTGGGGAGGGATTGATTGTATGCGTTGTTTTTCCGGTTGGTTTAGTGTTTTGTTTTTCAATGGTATGAGTTATTACTAGGAATTACTTGAGGGAAGAAAATACTTTTGTTAAACATGTGAGAGGAGTATGACGTGATGATGCACTTGATGGTGTTGAACATGTCAAGGAAGGAAGGGTACATCAAATCCATTTATATCGTCCACAATATACATGTTGGACGTGATCGGCTCAGCCAAACACATACGATCAAACGCTAGGTAACAAAAATAGTCAAATCGATAACCATTGTCTTCTTTGATATATACCATGTAGCAACACCATCCCTAGAATCATGACGCCTGTTTTTGCCGCAACCCCACCCAATAAACAGAGAACAACATCATTAAATAACCCATATCCTTGTGTCCCTTATTACCTCTCTCTGATAGACCCATAATGTATACAAATACGACTACCAAATCGCCGCCTGATCAAAATCAAACCTCGCCAGCTCCCCATTCGCATCCTCCAGATCCTTCTTCGCCTTCATGCGCATATAGAAGATTGGACAGTCCTTCGAGCTGCAGATTACCTCGCAGTGCATGGACCCCTGACACCTCTGGCACTGCGTCCACAGCCTGCCGAACCTCACCTCCAGATCGCTGACCTTGTCCAGCGTCTTCTTGTATAACTCGCCCACTCTCGGCGCGTCATCTGCGCACACGGCACCTTGGCTCTCTTCTTTTCCTATGAGCGGTTTCTTGCAGCCCATGCACGTCTGCGTCTTCTTGGCAAACTTCATCAGCCCACCTACTCTGGGAGCAGCGACCGAGATGGAACGGGTGTGATCGCCCATCAGGAGAGACTTGGCTTTGGTCTCACCGAGGATGGGCTCAAAGATACGGCCTAATGGCTTGGCGAGCTGGTTGTCGAGGTAGTATTTTGTGTCGATGGGGACATTGTGCTCGAGGACGTAAATGGGGTCTTCGGAGCGCTCAAAGTTTTTGGAACCGGTGGCGCCCTTGACCATGACGTAGGCTACACGGTCACCCAAAGCTGGGGCGGAACCGGCGTCGCGTTTCTTCATCCGGTGGGCGAGCTCGACGTGGGCCTGTTTGGCGGCATAGTCGTCCTTGGTTAGGGCCTTGGTGATGACTAGCTTGGACATGTCGACGCGGTTTTGCAGGAGGTCGGCGATGGTGTCTTTGACATATCTGGATAAGGTTAGCATTAGGAGACAAAAAGCGGGGGAAAGACAAGGCTTACTCTTGAGCTCCGGGAACGTCGCGGTCGATGAGAATCATGCGGAGGACCTTTTCAATGACGGTTTGCACCAAGAGACAGTTGTCACGACGGACAGTCTCGATACCCTTGGTGTCCATCTTGTCGTACTTCTCTGGCTTTGTCCAGTACAGTCCGGCATAACGCTTCTTGTTGATCAAGAGGTAGGGGAAGTAGACCTTCTCGAACTCGAGCTTGATGGGTTTGATGAACTTGCTTGACACAAAGTTCGCCGCCTCTTCACCGAGTTTCATGGCCTCGGCCAATTCTGCGGTGCCAAACTTGACCATGACGGAATCAGTATCACCGTAGATGACCTGAGCGTCATGGCTATAGCCATTCTTGATGCAATACCTCTCCTCTACCTCATGTTTCGTCCTTTCAATCATTTGACGACCGAAGGCAGTGGTACTACTAGCAATCTCCAGACAGGGGAGCTTGCCGTTAGTGGCACCAGTCAAACCATAGACGGAATTTGCACTGATCTTCAAGGCCAATTGACGACCGTTCAGCACAGCCTTTTTGAATGGGTCTGTTTCAGCCGCGAGCTCCCTCTTGGCCTGCTTTCTGGCAGTTAGCAATTCCTCAAGAATCTGAGCTAGCAGCCCCTTTCTCTTCTTAATGGTGACAAACATGTCGCCATTGGGGGTCACGATGTAGTCTTCATCCTTCACGAGACTCCACTTCTCAATATCCCTCTTCTTGATCAGAGTGGTGTAGCACAAATTGTGGGCCTGGATGATACTGGGGTACAGCGAGGCGAAATCCAGAGTTGCAATAGGCACGTCGTAGTATCCTCTCGTAGGCTCAATGACAGTGGCGCCCTCGTACTGCTCTTCTGATGACTCCGATCTCTTGTTGGGGATGACCAGCTTTTGTTCCAAGGCCTTGCGGAAGAGCTGACTCAAGAACTTGACTTGCTGACCTCTTGCGAGGAGGAAGTTGAATGGCACGCCCGTGACTCTTGCCATTTCGGTGTAGTTTTCAAGACAGGACAGCTTATCCATCAATCTTTGTGGAAGATAGGCATCCTTGAGACAGTACAGTGCCAATCTGCGTCTTGACTCGGGGGTGCCCTCAAAAAGCTCCGTAATCATTGAGTGATGGACATCTTCTTTCTGTTCACCAAGGAAATTGGCACACACGGAGTTGAGGGTATAGCTGCGGAGCTGGTAATCACGCTGAACTAGCTGTAGCAAATCGAGCTGGAGCCGTCCGTTGGTGTTGGTGGCCTTTGTGTCGCGATTACCCATCTGCTTGCTGGAGAAGTTTGTCTCCTTCGCTACCGACCTGACGCGTGTGCGAGACCAGTACTCGAATCCTGCCACCTTCAGATGCTTGGCTCTGTCGAGAAGGTAGGGGAAATCGAAGTTGGCAATGTTGTAGCCAATGATGATATCTGGATCAACCTTCTCCAAAAATTCTCGCCATGCAGCCAGCATTTGCCCCTCATCCTTGAACTCCAGGATCTGGGTGGCCACAATCGGACTTGTGGCGTCTAAACAGAATACGTTCCGTACAAATGGCTTCTTATCACCGTATTTGGTGACAATGTTGGCAATTTGAATGACAGAATCGTGTTGGGCTTCGGGGAAGATACCCTTGCGACCAGCGCATTCGATATCAAAAGAGAGAATTCGGAGAGGGGCCATCTTGGACCACTCTCCACTAGGCTTATGGGAGATCAGATCTCGGTAGCTGATAACAGCTTCGAATTGGCAGTTGGATTGCTTGTTCTGGTGGAGTAGTTCGTAGGTGCCAGCCGGTGCTTCAACCCAAGACATGCCAGCAATCTGTCAAAAGAATGCAGGGTCAGCGATTGCCTCAGTTCACATTTCAGACGTTCACCTACCGAGCAGTCCACCATGAAACGAAGCAGGTATTGAATACTGTCGTACGTCATGATACCGCCTTCATGCTTCCACAGGCCCTTCCAGTTGGCATCGCCCCTCTCAATCTGTGTGCGGACCTTGTTGATGTGTTTCGGATCGGTGACGGTGACCTTGATGTAGGGATTTTGAACATTTCCCTGAAAGCCATAAATGTTCTCGCGCATGGTTAGCGTCACCGAATGTATCATTTGTTGATGGTTGGGGTTGGCCATCTGTGTTTCGAGGTATGCCTTGAACAGAGGGCAGTCGGCAGGGGTGAACGAGACAGGTGCCGCGACATAGAGGTAGTGCTTGAAGTCTGTGACGTGAACCAGAACGGAGTTCCCATTGTCAGTAACGCCGAAGAGCTTTACAGCAGGTTGACCTCCAGCAATGGTGCCCTCCTCCGCCTCGATTGCTTGGAAGCAGAGGCTGTCTTTGGACTCATGGAAGTCGGCCGGGATTGGCGGACGTTCCCATGCTTGGTCCTTTTCTGAGTTGTTCTGTTTGAGATCGGAGATATCCTGATTCAGCCTTTCGAGAACCTCGCTCTCAAAGACACTCTTCTGCTGGCTCGACGCCATCCTGCCCTTGTTGTCATTTTGCGAACTCTTGAGGCGCTGTGCTGGAGAAGATGTGGGCTCATCGATGCGACGCTTTTTGGCGGCCGAGGAGGGAGTGGCGGCAATGTTCCGCCGGGTGCTTGACGCCTCGCCAAACTCCCTCTTTTGCGGTAATGTCGCGGAAGGCATTTTGGGTTGTTGTGGTAGCCGTACTAAGAGCAGCGACTTGTGTAGGCGTTGCGTCTAAAGGCCAGTTCAAAGACGAGTCATGAAGCTAAAACGTCTGAACAATTCTGGTGGTATGATGACGGAAAACCGTTGGAGAAAAAAGACGGGAGCTCGCTGGGCTATTGTTGAAAGGTGTTGACGGCACAAGCTCAAATTCATTGAACCAGAACCTGGGTAGACGCGCTCTGTTCCATTGTTACGTGACTGTGCCCCACTTTCCCGACGCGACACTTTTAATTGACCATTTAGGTACGTACCTTTCTTTAAGTGGTTCCGCAACGCGGCCGTGACGGTGATGCTCCTGCTGTGTGGTGGAAAACACACGGCATGAAGGGAAGTGCCAGCGCGCTCTGATTGGAAGTCACGCATATCAATGCTTCAGAGTCATAGGCAGTTCACAGAAGGCGCACAAAAAGTCAAGACTCACTCTCCTTCCGACACGTGAACTCGCGTCTGCCAACCCTTACCCTGGACTTTTGCTTCAGTCTGAACTGATTTACCCCGCCAACCCTCATCGTATCTCATCGGTTGTTTACTTTCACCAACAGACTCATTCAACTTACAGCATCGAGATCAAAAAGCACCTTCAGCAACAACATCGACTTCAGTTTCATAAAACATACATAGGAGCTCTCACGTATTTCACAGAAACTATCTCACCATGGCAGACCGCCACCATCATAACCCACTGCTCCCATCCTCTCGACTTATAACCGGGACCACAACCGCCCACATCCCCTCCAAGCCCTCCGCCCGACTCATTCAACAACCCCCAGGACCCTCCACCTCGACAACAAACCACCTCCCAACCGCCAGTTCCGTCCGCCGCAATCTCTTCCAGAGCCAACTATCCCGCCGACCTCCCCACCCCTCCTCCTCCACCTCTAACGAAACCATCCGCCTCCACCACAGCTACGACGACGACGACCCCTACCAAGACCACCCCATCTCCCCCCATCTCCCCCCCGCCCCCTCCCCATCAGCAGATATCGTCCCCCGCAATTCACTAGGCGAGATCGAACTCCTAGGCGACCCCCCAACCCCACCCCTCTACGACACCGACGACGACAATAACAACAACAGCCACCCCCCTTCCTCCTCCCCCTCTCACCACCACGACCACCGAAAAGCAGAACAGCTCGCCGCCCGCAACCGCCTCACCGAAGCCGTCCGCCAGCACCAACTCCACCAAAACAAACTCCTCATGTCCATTCCCGGCAGCAGCAGCAACAACTTTGCCGTCGGAACCGGAATCGGAATGCAGCCACCTCTCAACACCCAACCAGAAGGCAAGAAGACCTCTCCCTCCCCTTTACTTCTCTTCGACAACTCCCCTTTTCTCTTTTCTCCCGACGCACCTCACTGTTGTGATCCCTTTTGTTCTGGTCCCGCTAGCCCTCCCTCTCTTTCTTCTTCTTCTTCTTCTTCTCCTTCCTCCCGCAAGCTTGTGTATTATCCTGTCTCGTCGTCTTCCCCGCCCTCTCCCGAGAAGAATGGGAGGCGCGGCAAGAAGGGAAAAGGAAAGATGGTTGACAAGGACGACGGTTATTATTCTGCGGGTGATCATGATGATGATGATGCCGAAAATCATGGCCATGGACAATCATTTGCTAAGACGAAGAAATTCACCGAAACAGAGCTCGTCGAGGAGGTCAAGGCCGGTCTGAGGGCCAAAGTCGCTGCTTTGGCGCAGGATAACTGGATGTTTGAGCCTGAGGAACTGCCGAGGCCTCATTAAACCATCGACAACCACGACCCGCAAGTATTGTCACGATTATGAAACTGTAGCAGTATGAGTATTTATGCTCTCAAGTCGAATAGAGATTATTGGGCCCTGACCCTTTGTACGCACACACACAGCCCGCAACATTCGTATGTCTCCCCGTTCTCTTGTCCAGCACCCCTCATTAATCCAGCCCTTCAGCAGTGGGCGCCGCCTCCACTCTCCTCGCCATCGGCCTGCCACCACCACCCGCACCACCCGGCATTCCCAAGAAGCTCCCCATCATGTCGAACAGCGGGTTACTCTGCCTCGGCCTCTGGATCCCAAAGTACATCTCCCCAATCAATTCCAGCGCCGTCTCCCACACCCCGTCTGTGGCTTCCTTGATCGTGGGCATGTACTTGCCCTTCAGCTGCCTAAACACCTCGGGATTATTCCCCTTTTGCACCGCCAGAATCAACAGCGCCAAAAAGTTCAACAGCGGCAGGCTAGGGAAGATCTTTGTCTCCCCGACGTCCTGGACAGCAAGCGATGGGTTCTCGGCGATGAGCTGCGAGGTGAATACCTTGTAGCAGGTCGTGGCAGCTTTGAGATTAGCCATGAGGAGATATGGCAATACTGCCCGGGCACAATAGAGGGGGGCGGTGTGGGTCTCGTCTTGTTTGTACCATTCGTACTCTAGCTGCGCCAGCACAGGGGGGGAGTCTTTTGTAGTTCCGAGAATCAAATGTCGTTCCGCCTCGTCGAGGTTGTCCTTTTCTTCGGCAAACATGGAGCCGATTACGTGGTGAAGTTCTGGGTCACCGGCTGGGTAGTCGGAGTACTTCTTTGACCACCTACTCTTTTGTTAGATACCTTTTCGAGGTGATTGATGGTACTGTAGAGGGAAAACATACTCAACAACATCCTTGATAAACCTCTTTCTGTTCGGCTCCGCCGCATCGAACAGCCTCAAGCAGGTCAACACCCTCCCCTTGCTCGTCGCATCAGGCTTGAGCTGCGCCTGCTTATAGACATCAACAAGCAAGATGGCCAGATCACCACCGCTTCCACCGCCTGTAGGGCCGGTCTTGAGGAGGGACTGCGCAACGGACGACAGGATATCGATCGCGGCGTCGTAGTTCTGGGACTTTGTGTACCGGGCTGCGACAAGGCGGGTTTCTTGGGCGGCTTCGTATTGGGCTTCGAAGGGCATGCCGGGGGTGATTTTGGACTGGAGGCGGGTGATGATTTTGGCAATCTTTGGGTTCGCGGGAGCCGCCGCGGCGGGAGCTGGAGATGAAGTCATCTTGACCGGTGGGTTTGGTTTGGGGAGAATGCGCCGGGTGATTTGCGAGAAGTAAGTTGGTCGATCGAGGGGGAAATGGTGGTTAGGTGTGGAGGTCAAGCTGGGGTTGCACTATAGCTAGCTTTCTGTTCGCTTTCGGTCGGGCTGAAGTGATGACAGATGCGCAGTCAAACCAACAGAGTCGAAGCTCGTCAGCAAGGTACGAGGTACAGTAGGTAATGTAAGGACGGAGTAGCTGAATCCCGATGCTCTGGGACAATTCGAGCTCAAGGTCAGGTCCACGTCCAACGTTCCCCCTCGTCTCCACTCTTGCGCAATTGCCTGCCGCTTCATGTGCTTGCCCCGCAATGACGGATGATTCTGTGAACTTCTGCGGGGCAGACAAGGATAACTTCAAGCCCCGCCAACTGCGTTGAGCAGCGTAAGCAACGGGGTTAGGGTTAATTATCAGCAGCCCCTGAACCCCTATTCTTCGTGGATGCGAACATCAGAAATGGGAAGACATCAACATGTCCCCTTTCAGCAAGCTTCTTGTATTTGCCCAAATCACTGTTTATCACCAATGACCCAGAAACCCACACTCGCGATGTTCGCCCTCATTGTCACTTCATCAAGTCTATTAACTCGAGCCCTCGTGTATACTAACGCGTTGTGCTCTCTCTGCCATGCTGCTTGCTAAAGTCTCAAGTCAATAACAACCATGCAGCAAAATTCTACAAAAGCAATGCCGCTGCAGCCAATTCCATCAAATGATCTCCCCCCATCGTCGCTATCAACTCAATCAGTAACCATCCCGTCCCCATCTTCAGTGATCTTCATAGGATCGGCGGCACTGCCAGCACTATTGCCATCACCGCCGCCTGGACTCGCCTTGCTTGTTCCCGTTCCCGTAGCGTCGTCGCCCTGGGTCGTTCCGACAGTGTTAGCACCAGTGACCGAGGGGAAAAACGAGGAAGTGCGGCGTTCCACCATCTCCTGGACCGCCACACTTACCCCTTTCTCACCCACTGATCCGCCGCCAACATCGAGCATGTCTTCATCCTCCTGGTCACTACCCTTCTGCGATCCAACGGAGGCCCTGTCCGAAGCTAGAGTATCCATGCTAGCAGACCTTTGTAATTTTCCAGACCCGGTCACAGCGGCCCATTCATCATCGACCCCACGCTTCCTCGATGCTTCAGCCTCCGGCTCCTTCGACATGTGCTCGTCTAGCTCCCTCTTGAAGAAATGATTATCGTCCTTAACGAATTTCTGCAGTTTGTCCGATAACGCGGCGGGTTTCTCCTTCATGGCCGATTCGGTCGCATACACCAGCATACGATTCCTGTTTGACTTGTTCCACATATCAACCACTGACTTGAACTTAATAAACTGTGTACAGACCGTGGTTAGCATCTTTCAACATATACGCAACACACTCCAGAGGTTAGCACCACCTACCTCGTATTCAACCCTGTTTTGATAGGACACCTTCAACCACCAACCACCCATATCTGGCGCCTCAGGAGACGAACTCTCTTGAATTACGTCATCCAGCAGCTCGCCATCCCATCGCACCAGAACCTGGTTGTCACCAATCACCGCTCCGACTAGCAGATAACTGTGCGTTGGATTCCACTTCTCGTCTTCGGATGGTGTGGTGAACTTGGCGGCATTTGCTTCGTACTCTGCATCGATGGGGTCCAGCACGGTCTCCTTGAGCTCTAAAATGCAGGAAATATCAGTCAGCAACTCTCCACTCTATCACACACTGCTAACAACACGGCATGTGTTGCACTCACTCTTTGTCAGTTCGTCAGTCCTAGCAATCACCCGCTCAAGCTGCTCAATCCTCGTGTTGTAATGAGCCAGGATCCTTTTCTCCTGTTCTGACCACAAAGGCTCGTCGTCCGAGAAAGGCAAATAAAAGGCTTCTTGTCCAGTTTCATAGGCACTGTCGTAATTTCTCCAAAGGGCATGTTTTCTCATCTTCTCAATTTTGCCCCTCAGCACTTTGAGCGTCGCCGCGGCCAGCTCCTGGCGAGACCTTGGCTGGTCCGAAGAAGAGGGGATAAAGGTGCCCCTGCTTTCGGCTGTGGATGTCGCTTTTTTCTTCGTCCTGAACAAAGTAATCTGATCCATTGAAAGTTCCACAATCCTTTCGTGATTCGCTTTCAAGTATCGGTCGAGGTAGAAGACTTCGGGAATGTCGATATCAGTGGTGATTTCAAAGGCAAACCGAACCGTCATAATCTCGGATTCGGCGGACACCATCGCTAACGTGCCTTGGTTGATGTCCTCGGCCGTTTGTTTGGCGTCAGGGTAGAAAAGGAGGTCCAGGTAATCATACAAGGTCTTTGGGGCCCGGGCTTCATAGTTGTTGTCGGGCAAGAGAAGATCCAAAATGCAGTATTGATCAAACGCCGGAGGGGCCGTCGAATCTGCAATCGGCGCAACCTCGACTTCCGATGTGAAGACCGAGTACCGCCAAGCCGACAACTCATCGTCGACGCCTTGCGCGCTTGTGAGGTACACAAATCTGCGAAAAAACTCTCTTTCTTCGTCATTGAAATGATACTTCTCGGGCTCCGGAATTTGCGCCAACATATCAGCCGTTGCGTATGATCTGTTTGTACCCTCCAGGAAAGCCATCAGGCGATGCACTTCGTGTTCCCAGCACTGCCCTTGAGCCACAATCGGCTCGCCTTTCCACCAGTCCTTTGTGCACTGGTAACCCCATGCAGGACCGGCACCAGTTTGGAGTAGAGCATTGCGCGCCGCCGGTATACGCTGCAGAATGACCAGTAGGCCACCTAGCATGTGATTGTTGTAATTGGGCCGACGCCTGAGAAACGCAGGCAAACCTGATCTTCTTATTCGTTGACTTGGCACTTCGTCTTCTGGTGGTAGGGAGAATTGACTAGTAGTTGTCGCCCAGTTATCCTCTTCATAGTGGTCTCTGGTGGCCAGCCCAAAGTGAACCTTGGCTGGGGAAGAAGGCCTAAGAGGCTGTACGCTGTCTTCTAGCGATCTCTGCAGCGCTTTTTGCATATTTTGATCGTACTCGTCCTGAGCTGTGTTCCTAGATGGAGGTCGAGTAGGAGCACCGGTCGTGGTTCCAGGATTTTGGCCATACAGAACCTCTTCTCCCTCAATTCTAAAAGCTAAAAACTGGTCAGTAATTTGTCTATCTCACTCACACAAGGTTGGCCATTGCCGAGCAATGATCTCTCCAGATGGGTTGCGAAGCATACGTGAAGCGCCGTTCAAAGCCTATACAGAATACTAGACACAAGTACCCCGAATTGAGAGAGGCCTATGTAGAAAGCAATCCAGCCTACTTAAGAAGCAGAACGGTATTCGCGCTGACTTCATATGCAGCCTTTGTACCCTACGAAGATGCGTCCGTATTCCGAAAAGACTTCCCAACGACTCCTGGACGCACACTCTCCAGATATGCAACTACAACCTCTGCTCTGATCATCGTTGGGTGGTGCAGGGTGTACTCACAAGGTGATGACGCCGCCCCCGGCAGCGGGGCCAACCCTGACGTTTCCGTCGCCTCCAGCCCTGGCATCTCGTCCCACGAGCTCCATTGAGAATTGTTTCGGTAGTCTGTGATCCATTTCTTCACCCTAATTGTCAGCCTCTAAACTACCCACAAACACACATCGCCAACATGGCCACTTACCTCGGGGCCCAATTGAAACCACTCATTGACAAGCGCATCAATGTTGTTCTTGTGGTGCTTCAACGCCCTGATCAACAACTGATCATCTGGCCATTCCACACCTAAGGACCTGACTAAGTCGTAGGCCTCTCTCTCCGCGGCTGAGAGTCCGGATAGTTCCGCCATGGTGTCCCTGGCCTCTGAATGTTGCTCGGTGCTGCCACAACCACCTTCCGTCCAACCGACTGGGGACTGATACGTTGAAGGGAGTAAGAACCAAGGCGTTATCCTTTCAAGTGGACATCGAGAGGAGCCGGTCGATATATCGAGAGCTCGGGCCGAAATGTCGTCAGTAGGCTAACCGCGAAGCGCCCAGAGACCGTCGCGAGTGTAGACGCAATGCATCAATAACCTAGAACTCCTCCAAGGATAGCCGTTCCGTAGGTACGGCTCGAGTTGTTGAAAGGTGGAAAGCTATTGCCTCGGGTGGAGGATGATGACCGGCTCGTGCCCGCTCAAAGCTGATATTAATTAGAGCTTGCAAATCGATATTGGATGATCGCGACAAATGATGTCAAAGGGAATGACGCTGTTGGAGGGGTCCGTCTCGAAGCTCCAGGACGGAAAACGAATGCTCTCTCTCGTCTGTTTGTTGCCTCGTGGAAGATTCCCAGACTCCTCCGTCTTTCAAAGCATCGAGTTGGAATCAGGCCAGGAGGTACGGAAGGTGGGATAGTCGCTGGGACTTACTACCCAATTTACAGGGAAGCTGCAGCGCATCTTTGCTTCTGTCATGGGCAGCTGCTTGTCATGGCCTTGGCAGACCATCTGGACGCACGGACCATTGACAATTACCCCGCCATGGTGGTTTGGGGGACGAAGTGTCGTAATGACAGCGTCTCGCACTCTTCTAAGCCTTTGGCAGAGATCATCGGCAATAACCAGAGAACTTTTGTAAAGTAATCATGTGTAAATTACTCATGCTCTAGAGCAGAGTGAAGATTATCGACCCAAACTCCCAGCGCAAGCGCTTCTTGGCTCGTATTCACAGCAATCAAACAAAAAGCCCTTCGCAATCCTGAACGCATCCATCCATTCTGCTTCCCTCTCCCTCACCCCCCAGAAATAACTGCGCCGTGCTCCCCAGCATAAATAGAATAACCAGCCAAACCGTAATAAGTCCGTCGCCCGATTTGCTCTGCCCCGCCCTTAAAACGCCCGAATCTCGAATATTGAGGTGTTCCCCATGCAATGCACGCTATATGTCGAATGGGAGACCGAACCGATAGACAGAAGAAAAGTATCGAAGTGGTCGTTGTGAGAGCCACCTACAAGGCAAGCGCCCGTCACCGCTTCTTGTTTTCATTCCCCGACACAACCTCATCGTCACTCCCATCTTCACTCCCGTCCTCTCCGTCGTCCTCGCCCTCCTCATCATCCTCATCGCCTTCGAAATCCCCCATGTTCTCATCCCCAGTGTCACTTCCCCCAAAATCAAAATCATCGTCACTCTCCTGCCAAAAATCATCATCGCTCTCCACCTTGGGCGGTGGCGCCGTCTCAAAGCTCCTCGGCACCTCGAACCCTTCCGGCACCTTCGTTTTGGAGTACTCCACTGTCTCCCTAGCCTTCTTATTGTACTCCTCCCTTCGATCCCGGTACATGACTCCCGCATCGACATTAGCGGGCGAGCTGATTTCAGGATCGTCCAGCAGCAGGAGCACCGACCTCAACACGCTCTCCACACACTGAAGTGGTGACCACCGCTCCGAGGCATCCTCTCCAGACATGATGTCCTCGCCGGGCGTGTGCAAAATCGAAATGCAGAGCTGACCGTCAGGGTAGACATTGGGGTGCGTAATCGTATTCAGAAAGCGGAATTTCGGTGGCGAGTAAGGATAGTCCTCGCTGAACACCATTTCCGCTTGAAGGTAAGCGCCGTTGAAGACCGAGTCGGAGTTGATGACCATGAGGGCGAACCTCCACTTCATGATGTTGATGTCCTCATTCTGTACGGGAAAGCAGGTCAGTCTGTCGGTGTTCCACCCGAAGCAAGGTCGTGAGAAACGAAAGTTGACAACATACATCATCAAAATGAATCCACTTTTCCTGTCGCAGACTCTTCATCTCCCCCATGAGTCGGTTCTTCGCTGCCGTCGCCTTGCTTGCTTTGGACATGGTGGGCGGTTTGGCCGTGGTGGTCTCTTAGGAAATCTATGCCAGAAAGGCTGCAAACTCCGAATCGAATGAAAGTGCCGAAAGTCCGGAAACGAAGGTTGGTTGCCTCGCAAGAGCGTGAGCGGTGAGGATGGCAGATGGGAAGGGAAGATCAGGGCAGCTGAAGGAGCGAATGTTTCAGGCTTTATTTAAGAAAGGCCCAAGCCTCTAGCTGGCTGGCTGGGTTGGGGGGTGCGTGAAGCAGCGGCAATGTGGGGAAGAGGGGCGTGCGAGGAAACCTTGGGTCAAGCTGAGAGAATGTCGAATGACAGGTGAAGGTTTCATAAAAGAAGGAGAGAGAAATAGTTTATAATCTAATCTGCTTTGAAACAAAAAAAAAATAAAGTCTGACGCAGAGCCGGGCGGTAAGCGCCTGCTTCAGATATATATGGCTTTGAGTTGAGAGAGCCAAGTTCAACAAATGCTTCCAGTTCCCCGTGCTCGCCGTATTGGCAGCTGACACCACAACAGGCAAGGGGGGGTGCAATACCGGCCTCCGCCACAAGCTGAGTTACCTAAGCAGGATGGCAGGACCAGGGGCTTCTGTCGGGGCTCGGGATTGGTTCCCAGTGATGCGATCCCGAGCCGACCGTGAATTTGGGACGGTATCTGCCCATCAAGGTGTCACCGACACTGTTCCGTTGAGCGGTGAGTCTCCATTAAATACTTTGGTCAGCCGAGTCAACTAACAACTTAATACCATTTTCTGAGATCATTCTGCTAATTCTTTCATTGAAAAAGTCCAATGCAAGCCTCATGCGGACATGGAAAGTTCTCACTTTCCGGATAAGCCGAAGTCAGGGGGTGGCGATACAAGCTGTGTATGAGTGAGTGGCGGAAAATGACCAAGCCGCCACATCTTTTCAGATTTGAGCTGCAGATAGATTTCGGAATGCCCTCAACCATTCATGGTTTCTTCCGGCTTTTCTTGCTTTGAATTTGAATGTGCAATTACACTAAACAATCATAATCTCGCTGCTGGGTATCAAACTCGATCCGACCTGGACGCTTAACCATGACTCGGAGCCAAACTCAACCCGAACCCAACCAAAGTCACACAAATCTGCTCCAAGCTGCTCCATGACCTGGTATAGGATGTATGTGAAATAACAACAAAGAAAACGACAAAGTATAAGTGTGATGAAGTGCGCTCATAACTCAGCAAATGTCCATCATAAAAAGCACAGAAACATCGCTAACCGCTGACAGCCCAAGTACATGTCAGGAAATAATAGAATGTGAATACCTTCTTGCCCGCGGAGGAGCAACCTAAGCCCCCAGGTCGTAGTAGATGCACTTCCCGGTCCTGAAATTGTAAACAAACGCGTGGCCTGGTCCCTTCTTCGTCTCCCATTCCCATCGCCACCCGTTGAGCATCTCATGGATTTCTCGCACATACTTCTTCTCCCCTGTGCCGACGTTCTGCTCCACCTTTCGCCAACTTTCTGCATCAGCAATGCTGGTCGACTTGATCATGTCCATGACCGCATCCGACGTCTCGATGGCTGCGATAGGGCCCTCGAGGAAGCCCTTGACCAACCTGGAGGCACTCGACTGGGCCTGTTCAACAACAGCGTGACGGTTGAACTTCTTGCTTTTCGTCTGTGCAACCAACACGTGGACTTCTTGTTCATGGTCGCCTTCGAGAGCGTTAGCGGAGTCGGCGTGTGCCACAGCCGGCATACTCCTGGTCTTCGCATGAACGCGAGAGTCTCTCTCCCGAATCTCAGATTTGAGCCAGTTGAGTAGGTCTTTGGCTGATATATCAGCGTCCGAGGCATCTTTGCGCCCCATGGTCTTGATCTTGACCATATTATCCTGCTTGATGATGACAACCCAGCTGTACGATTCATCTCGGTAGCTTGAGAGAAGGTCTTCTGGTGATCGCGTGTCGCGCGCGAGCTCAGCGCTGATATTGTGAGTCCATAATATCTGCAAAAGCTCAATACCAGAAGATCGCAGCACCGAAGGGTCGAAACTAGCAATCAATACGTCACACTAGGTACCCAAGATTAGTGTCCACGGTTATCCAGAAAGAGGTGTCGAGAACATACCCGCTTGGTGCTGAAGATGCCCTGTGATTCCTCTTCAGTCGCCTTTTTGAGAAAGGCTTTCCCTGTAGCCTTGGGGACCTGTTTAGCCAGTTGTTTCTCCCAGTTGAGACTAAAACCAACGGCATGTCGCTCCTCAAATCGGCCACCAATCTTGGGACGATGCTCCTTAATCAGATTGTCGTAACGACCACCGGCTGCAAAGACATCTTTGACCTTTTTGTCGTATAGACAAGAAAAGAGGATCCCTCCGCGAAAGAATACCTCGTTGATGCTACTAAGGGGCGCAATGTAGACTTTGTTCGATACCCCGAACTTCTTGGTGTATTCATGGACATCCTTTAGGTGAGCGAGGATAGGCGACACCTTTTGCGCAAACTCCGAGCCTTCAAAGAGACCTCTTATCTTCGAGATAGCCTTGCTTGGTGTATCTCTAAAGTCAAAGCGTTGCAACTCGTCCACACTTGTTGCGGAAATTCCTACCATGGGCGATCTTAGCTCACTGCGGACCTTGAGCCAGGTGAAATTCCTAATGTTAAGCTTGCTGAGAATGTCAGCAGCTGCTTGTCTGGCATTGATGTCAACACCGCAGAACTCGAAGATTATGTGTAGAAGATCGGAGTGGCCAAGATGGAAGCAAATTGGCGTAGATGACGTAGTCGGAAAGCTCGAAACGATCTCGTCCAAGACTTTGATCACCTCGGCCTCTTTTAGGGCAAGATCCAGTGCGTCGGTTGTGACGATATCGAAGTCCACTTCGCCGTAGACATCGGGTTGCCCACCATCTCGACGATCTCGGAAAATATTTCCGAACGAGTAGGAGCGCTGCATGATAGGACCGTGAGTTGCTCGAGCAAGAGAGCGGGCGTGACCCATAACCAAATCGAAGGGCATTTGCAATACTGTGCCATTTTGATCCAGCAAACGAACAACATTTTGTTCGTAGTAATTTGATCTTGGGTAGAGACATGCTGTTGGAGTCTCAACAGCCCCGTGCCTTCGGAAGATCGAAACCAATGTATCCTTCACAATATAGCGGCGCATCAGTTCTGCTGCACTCGGCGCGGACGACCCCATATCCCAGGCGTAATCCTTGGCTGGCTCAACCTGTCTGCCGAATAAAGCGGCTAGCATCTTCTCGTAATAGGGCGAACTTGGATCTGCCATCCCGGCGATAGCCCGCCGTACGGCCTCACTCTCCATCTGAACAGGCATCTTGCCGCTCTTGAGAAGCTCGGAGCTAGACGGACGTTCTTTGGGGTTGTGTGTGAGTAGCGAAAGTAGTATATCCGTGTGGTTCTTATCAGCTGCCTTAAAGTCCGATGGAAGAACCGGTGGATTATGCCGCACTTGCTCAAGAGTCATCGCGCGTTGCATCCCTAGCATGGGGGGATACGACATCTCGAAGAAGATGACACCCAAGGAGTACATCTAATACTGTTAGCTGCCGTATTGTAGGCTCCATGTGGGCTGAAACTTACATCAACTTTGGCAGTATATGACCCGCTGCCCCCTGTTCTGACCTCCGGAGCAACATAAACAGCTGTACCAATGCTTCTCGTCAGATCACTCGCATCAATGTTGGCCACATTCTTGTCGACGGCTAGCTGCCCGCTCGTTGCCAATCCAAAGTCTCCGATTTTCACGTTGTCAACACCATCCGGGCCAGCGCTTATGAAGACATTCTCGGGCTTGAGATCGCGGTGAACGATAGTAAGACTGTGTATGTGAGACAGGCCCTCCAAAATCTGGCGGAATAGGCGCCAGACTTCTTGATTTTCCCTGTACAAGTTTCGGGAAATCAAATCACGCAAGGTCTGAGTACAAATGTTAGATGACTACCAACGCAAGTGAGGTATTTGTGAAAGTCAAAGACAACACGGAAAGTGGAGAACCTACCCGTTTCTCACAATACTCCATAGAGATGTACATGATCGTACGGAAGGGGCGGTTGCTCCCCCTTCTGTCTGTACGGGCTGGAGCTGGAAGATTTCTTGATGCCCTTTCTCCTATTGTGGATGTGTCTTCATCCGAGTCGGATTCGTCATCATCTTCGCTGTCTTCTTCGTCGTCATCCTCATCTTCGTCGTCATCCTCATCTTCGTCAGAGTCATCTTCGAACACCATGTCCGGGTGTCCGCTTGAAGACATGAAGTCCAGTCCTCGGCTTTTGCTCTCAGCAAACTCAATGTTGATACTTCGGGATACGGGGCTATTGCTGGAGCCATCCTCGCTAGAGACGTCACTTTCAGACTCCCCAGTACCATCAGAAAAATCCATAGTTTCCTCGAGCCAAGTATTGTAGTATCGAACGACGGCGGGATGATTCATCTGGGAGAGTAGTCTCACTTCCTTCAACATCTCGGACAAGGTCTCTTGTGACCGCTGAGTGATTTTCTTGATGGCATACAGCCGCCCATCGATCATTTTTCGAGCACGGACAACTTCGCCAAAACCACCCTTGCCGAGGCGGGCTTCTTCGACATAGTCCTCGAGATATCTCGATGTGACAGCAGTTCGGTTCATGGAATCATGGCGAAGCCTTCGTGGCAGCGATTGGGGCGCCGATAGTAGTGAGCCCGACACGGCAGAAACGTGCTCGACTAGAACAGGCGCATTGGTTGCTAGGAACTCGCTAGAGCAGAGCTCAAATGCGCGAGGTCGCTTCTTGGGGTCAGCTTTGAAGAATTTCGAAACAAGCTCTTCCAGAGGACCCGAAAGCGATAGAGAGTCCATTAACGCCGAAGGTGAAGGGTACTTTTCCGGCACATTGAGGCCGAAGACCATCTGCAGAAACACTATCCCAAAGTCCCAGATGTCTGTTTTCTGCGTGTACTGTGGTTTTGATATTCCTGCAATCTCGGCGGGGTACCAGTAAACAGATTTGGCTGCTCTGCTTGTGACCACTTTGACCATGCTGGTTGATATACTGTGAAGTTCTTTCTGAAAACCACCGTCGGAAAGCTTGGGAACAATATCGCCTGCTGGAGTTCTGCAGAGCAGAATATTGCCAGGATGGATATCCTGATGAACAATGCCATTGCTGTGGAGATATGCCAGCGCGTCGAGAAGATCCGTAGTCCAGATTCTGGCTTTGCTGATTTCGACTTGCCCAGCCAAATCGAGAAGTTCGTCGAGTGGCCCCTTGTCAGAGAAAGGGGTAAGCACGCTGACAGTCCAGACTGTGGGGCCGGACGAGTCAATGTCACTGACTGTGCGGTCAATCTTGAAGTTGATGAGCTCTAGAAGATTCTGGTGATGCATTTTCTTCAGTGATTCTAGCAGGGATTCCAAAGCCTGCAGTTGCTTCTTGAACTGGACCGAGTCCTTGCCATGCGACTTGATATCAACTTGCTTGAGTGCAAGACTTGGACGAACATTTCTCGCAGACAAGACTGGCTTGACCTTGTACACCGTCGTGACCGGTCCCTCACGCCAAATCGTCTTGCCAATGACGGTTTGAAAGTAATGGTGGTCGCCGGTGTCATCAGTAAGCTTGCATGGCTGGTCAAACACGACGGCGACATCAGTCTCGGCGGGGTCCTCCTGCACTCGGTTTGGCGACATGTTATGGCTCCTGTTCTTCTTCCTTGACTCCTTCAACTTGTTTCGTTGACGTTTGAGCTCCTCTTGGACCATGTCACCGAGGACCCGTTCTTCTTCCATGGTTTCCTCCAGCTTCTTTTGTTCCTGTTGCTCCTTCTCATTCTGAGCAAGCTTTGCCAGCTCCGCTTCGTGGGCCGCCCTCTCTTCTTCCAGAGAAGGTAACTCCAGACCCTGAGCTTTCTTCATGGCTGCCTCATCAAGTATTTCACGAATGCCTTCTACCAGGCGGTCAATCATCACCTCTTCCTCCTGGGCCCACATCTTTGGTTGTGTTTCCACAAACTTCTGGATTTTGAATCTTGTTGATTCGCGAAGATGTCCATCATTTTTGACGGCCAATAACGGTGGCGACTTGGGATATGTAGCGACAAGAATGACAGAAAGCGTCACGGAGAAATTGTCATCAGCCCAGGCTTTGATTTTTATATCAAACGCTGGTTCCATTTTCTTGAGACGGTTAGTTACATGACACCCACGCATACGTATCAGACTTTGAGAAGAAGAGTTCACACCTTCCATGCACCGTGAGGTCCTGCGTGCTGGATGAAATCCTCGCCATAGATGGCCTCCAGAGCGATCACTTCATCGGCTTGCTTCTCTTGATATTGCGTCTTGGCCGCTGGTTGACCGGCACCGAGACCCTTGAGTCCAGGAAAACTTTCGGTTCCATTCTTCTTGTTTTGAGGAGGGGCCTTCTTTTGAGTGCCCTTTCCTGCCATAACGAATTGGTGGTGACAGCGATGACTCGGTGTGAGATGGGAGTGAGGTGAGAGGGTAGGTGACTAATAAGTGAGCGAGTGGGTGAGCGTGGGTTGGGTACTGGTGGTGTTGGAAATTGAATAAGATTCACTCAGTCAAGTCCTGAAAGATAAGACTGCACAGCCAGATTTGGCTGTGAGACTTTTTAATGAGTAGAGTCCATCCTCGAAACAGTTCAGATGGAGCAAGGTATAAGAACGTGAAGTGAAGGGTAGGTAGAAGGTGACTGATAGTGGTTGGCGGGGTCTTTGCACTGTTCAGATGCCCCAATGGTCACTGATGAGCTGGGATGGAATTGGAGACAATCATACCTGGTCCCACCTTTCAGCTTCACAGTGGAGTTGAGCTCTTGGCACGAAGCTTCGAACAGCCCCGCCAACCCCACTTCAACGCCCGGGACGCGCTGCGGCTGGCGGGACGCGGTTGGACCCTTGTTAATACCATGACTTGGCGCTGGCAACGATTCCCGTCTCTTCTGGTTCCGGCAGTCAAGTAAACACAACCACTCGACTGTCGACAGCACACTTTGTGTGGCAACCCCCACGACCCCTCACAACGAGCAATTGAATTGGCGATTGACTCGGATAGTATCGATTGAGGAATTGAAAGAGGCTTAACGTAGTTGCGCGATCACGGCGCCCGAGTCACCATGATCAGCTGGGCGCTCAAGCGCAACAACAAGGACGCCGACACCGCGCGCGACGCGACCGGTGGGGGTACGAGATCCCACTCCCGCAGAACCTCAAGAAAGCTTTCAGGACATCAAACTCAGACAAGTACAGATGATACAACCCAACTCGATATGCCCGACACCCCAGCGCCGGTTTTTGCTGTGCGCGCACTCAAAACAGCCATCTTTGGAACCCCCGCAGCCCGCGCCGACCGCCGAGCCTCGAGATTGACGGCAACAAACAACAAATCCGCCCCCGCCAAACCCGATGCGACCGCTGTTCCCGACAAGTCACCCGCGAAGCCACCTGGCATTCTTCTTACCCCAGGCACTGGTACTACCCGTCGGAAACGTGTGTCGTTTGGCCATGACGTCAAGCAGGGCTCCGGGGGTCCAGCCAGAACGAGTACCAGTGGCCTGCCTGACGATACACCCATTCCGAAAACGAAGACGAAACTCCAGCAGACTTTGGAGAACGCCCGGCGTCACAAAGCTGACGAGAACACCACCGAAGTCAGGGACTTCGCCGCTCAGGACACAGAGCAGGAGGGTGCTTGGGAGGAGGTCGATGACGATTATGATGAATCTGACTATGAGGCCGACATCACCACCGACCTGAACGAGCCTCATTCTAGGTCTGGCCAGTACTGGAAGTCTTACTTTGAAACCTACCATGCCGATGCAAAGGCCGAGATGGAGAAATTGGTTAAGTACAAGCAGCTCGCAAAGTCTTATGCCAAGATGAAGGACACGGAGGCCGACGAGCTCAAGCAGAAACTCAGGGAGGAACAAGAAAAGGTGCAACAGATGGAAGAGAAGCTCGCCGAGATGAGCAGACAGGTCGCCGCCAAGACTCAAAGGAACGGAGGGCAAGCTGACATGCAGCTGGTGGAGGAGTTGAACAGGCAAACGGCACTTGCAAGAGAATACAAAATGCAGGTTGAAGAGCTGGAAGAATTGCTCCATGAAGATATGGATGAGGAAGAACCTAAAGGTTCTCGAGAGCGTCGTGTTGCTTCTCCACGAACCCACCGAACCCTTATGGAGGCGCAGCGAGAGCTGAGAAAGGCCAGGTCACAGCTACGAGAGATGGACAGCTTGCGAGAAGAGCGGGATAGACTGCGCTCCGACCTCAAGTTTGCCGAGCAGAGGTCTACTAAGCTTGCCGATGAGAACAAGAAGCTATCTGGGGAGTTGTCTAAGAGCAGCACCAAGATCCAAGACCTGGAGAAGAATCTCACCGAATCAAAGGCGTCCTATGATAAGTTGAAGGAAGATGCCAAGAATCGCTACAAGGAGGCCAGAGAGGTGCTGGAAACCAAGAATAAGAAGATTTCCGAGCTTCAAGATGAAGTTTCCTCGCTCAGGAAAGAAGCTGTCGAGACCAAAAGAGCCACCCGTACCACTCGGGGCTTGAGTCTTGACGAAAAGTCCAAACCCAGGGCCGATCGTCCAGCAGCAGCGCTCAAATCACTTGAAACAGCAGAGGAAGATCATACCCGTCTTCTTCGAGAACTGAAGGAACTGAAGAGAGCAAGCCTTCAGACAGCAACAACCGCAGCGAGGGACAAACGCCCCAGCGTTGACGGCTATAAATACAGCTCCACAGCCGATGACCTTCAAACTCTCGCCACGTCCCGCGCCCTCCGCGATAGAATCGAGACAGAATTTGGCGTTGGCAGAAAGTCCCAGCCTACTCTCCCAGCCACCACCTCCACAATTTTGATTGACCGCGCCAACCTCCCGGACAGTCCTTCTCCAAGCGGCCGCTCTGTCCCCTCATCAAAGGAGGACCTCATCTCCCGGACTTCCAGCCGAGGTTCAAGCCGACCAAGGACCTCCCGTATCAGCATATCGAGAGAAAATCTCAGAAGCAAAAGTAGCAACGAGAGCGAGAGGGGGACAGAAAAGGAGAAGCGCGTCACCAATGGGAGCACAGCTTCGCTCTCGCAGCCGAGAAGAAAACTACCCCCACCAACACCAGCCGTGATAGCCCGATCTCTACCAGCCTTTGACATGGATGACGAGTTCACTCAGGAACCAGAGATCGGCGGGATTGATCTTGTACAGGGGAAGTTTGCTCGGCTAGGCGGTGGAGGGGGGAACCAGAATCCAAACAGTAGCGCTGTTTGGAGCACCATGAACGCGTCACAACTGGCGATGCCGGCGGACAGAAAGGCTGCGGCCATCGCCCGGTTGCAGAGGAAGAAGGCTGCGAGGCAGCAGCAGGAAAGGAATGGGACTGGGCTTGATCGAACCGGGACCAGGAACAAGGAGAATCTGAGGCCTTACTAGGGAGGACGATGAATATTGGTTCTTGTTGGTACAAGGATATGGGAAAGGGAACTCTATTACATTGTTTACTTGAGCAACAGCGTAGATGGGCATCATGGAACGGAAATAACGGGCCGGGCTGATATACCGGACGAGCATGGCGGCGGTGTTTTTAGGAGAGACATATTACTTGCATACAGGTTCAAAAATAACAACCGCTGGCTATGTTGTTATGTTTTTGTTTTTTGCTTTTTTTTATTCATGATATGGATTGCCCTTGTTATTTTAAGGTTGGGAAACTTGAAGGTTGCGATTGAGTGATAACGGATCTCATTAGCTAAGGAGACGAGTGGCTCTTATCAGCGACTGACTTCACATACATCCTTTCACGTGAACTTTTGAGTTTGCCCTCAACTATGCATCAAAATAACCGGCCTAAGAGTGTCAAAATGACAATTGATTCAATCCAGGACCAGGTATTTTCCCATCCTAAGTCAGAAACTGACCTCGAAAATGAGATTGCGGAGTTGGAACGCAAGCTCGCCACAGCCAAAGCCAAGCTATCCCCTCACAACCCCCTCCGATGTCGGCAACCACCAAAAGATGCATCACCCGAACAACCACTGTCAACACCCAGTCCGTTCCACCCCCCTTTTTACCCCTTTTCTATCTTCACTAACAAGATGAACCAGATCTATCCCACCACTACCACCTCCTCCTCTCCGACTCCGCCCTTCCCCTAGGCAGCTTCGCCTTTTCCTCCGGCCTAGAATCCTACCTCGCCCACGGCCACAAATCCGACCCTTACCACCCCCACACCTCCTTCGCCGCCTTCCTCCCCTTGTCCATCTCCTCCTACGCCTCCACCACCCTCCCCTTCGTCCTCTCCGCCCACCGCGACCCATCCCTGTCCAATCTAGTCTCCCTCGACGACACCCAAGACGCCAGCATCATCTGCACCGTCGGCCGCCGCGCCTCCATCGCCCAGGGCCGCGCCCTGCTCGGCATCTGGGAGCGCTCCTTTTCCCTCACTTTCCCGTCATCGCCGCGACAGCCTGCCGCCGTTGGCGACCTCAAAGAATTCGCCAGGTTGGTCAAGAGGTCGTCGTCAAAGGAAATACCCGATGCGTCCGCCCACTTGGCGCCGCTCTTTGGAGCGGTATGCTCGGTCGTAGGACTAACGCTGCAGCAGACGGCGTATATGTTTCTGTTTGGGCACGTCAAGGCGCTGGTGTCGGCGGCGGTGAGGGCGGGCATGTTTGGACCGTATCAGGCGCAAAAGGTGCTCGCGGGGGCGACGGTGCAGGAGTTGATCACGGAGATGATCAAGCGGGAGTGGGACACGGTGGTGGAAAATGCAGGGCAGAATGTGCCGGTTATGGATCTGTGGTTCGGGAGGCATGAGGTGTTGTATTCAAGGATATTTAATAGCTGAGCCTGCGAGTGTGGTATCTTTTGTAATGTGTACTGAAATGTTGATGTACGATATGCAAGCCAATAGCAAACGCTGTACATGTACTTCAATAAAATGTGATCTAATCCGAGTCGCTGTCATATGCTACCAGTGGCCCCGCAGCCGCCTTGGGTGCTGGTTTCGAAGCAACAGCTACCCGGGCCCCCTGAAGCGCAGCAAGCGTACTGCTTGATAATATACCCCCTTTCTGTTCCTCCTCCTGCTGCTGTGGTTGCTGATCGTATTGCTGTTCTTGAAGCATCTCCTGTTCTGCAGCCTCCAACATCAGCCTCTGCTCATGCTCCAGCTCGAACCCTTCCCTCCCCCTTGGGTTCACAGCATTCGGTCCCCGTGCAAAATGCACCTCATCTGGCGCCTCATACCCCTCTAGCCCGTACCCGCTCTCGATTTTCCTCCTCTTTCTCGCCTCTGGATCCTTCCCTTCGATCTCAGCCACGAACTCGGCGGGCAAAGCCTTTCGAATAGCCTCGGCGGCCTGTTCTTCGATCCTCCTCGCCTCTCGCTTCTGAGCCATTGGGTTTGGGTCCGGCAAGGACCACCTCAAATTCAGAATCTCGTTGCCCTCCAGTGACTGCCATGCCATAGCCTCCTTTGCGAATTCGGCGTTCGCCAGATCGCGGTAGGTGACGAATGCAATGCCCCTATTGGAGAGGACTCTTATTCTTTCGATCGGCCCCCATTCAGCGAAATGACGGGCGACAATCTCCTCAATGTCATCGGACACATGAATTCTTCCAACATAAATCGTGCGATTCTGGCGACTGAAAGACCCAACACCGCCCATATCATCGCGATAGTCGGAGAACTTGTCGCGGCCGAAACAGTCGACGTTTTGCGGGAAAATATCGTAGGTACCGGGGAGGCGGTGGAGGTAGTCGCAGTCTTGGCCTTTGTGACAGACACCTCGAGCGAAGTACAGGCAGAAGAAAGCGCCTGGGTGGCCGTCGGCCTTGGTGTAGCCGGAGTCGAGAGCAATGTTGCATCTTCCCTTGGCATGAGTTTGGCTCATGGCCGAGTCCTCCTTGTCGCCGCCCGCCCATTTGTTGTACCAAATGTTGAATGTTGTTCCGGTCTGCGCTGGGGGCTCAGATTTGACGGTGGCTGGGTCGACTTGAGCACGCGCTGGCCTCTTCTTGCGGCGGATGATCTTTTTGACTTTCTTCTCGGCAGGCGCGGCGACCTCGGTATTGTTATTAGTGGTGGTGAGGGCGAGGGTGTCTTCGGAGGCCATGTCGGGGAGGTCGACAGCCGTATCTGGCTTGTCGATGACTTCAGCCATATTTGCGATTTGAATTATGATGCTGGGGGAGATGGTGCTGTAATGCGGTGTATAAAACTTCGTATAGCTTCAAATAAACCAGGCGACTGGCGGTGTGAAGTTGTTGCGCCTGCGGCGATGAATGCGATGGCTGGATCTTTGGTTGTAGCTTTTCGAAAGTTGTGATGTGATGAAATGCGCGAATCCAAGTTGAGTTGGCAACGCGCCGAAAATTGACAAGCTTCCCGGTACCTTGCTGACCCACCCGGCCCACAGACAGTCCAAGGTACGCTAGTCAAAGCAGGCAGGCGGTGAGGTTTTCAGCGTGCCACTCTTGCCCCTCCTGCCCCTCAGAAATTCTGCCACTCTCTGAACGTGGGGTCAGTCTTGTCTGTCTTGAACGGTGGTTACCGGATCAGTAGACGATTGTGGTGCTTGTCGCGATTCCCGATTTTATACCACTTACTTTTGGGAGGAGAACAGAGGAGGCCCTGTTGGAGGTCTCATATCAGTCAAGATGGTGAACATTACGGAAAAGATCAAGGAGTTAGTTATCTCAATTTGACCCTGTTCATCCAGTTATTTGATGAGCACAGACAGGCTGACGGGGTGGAATCGTGAAATAAACCAGGATTGAGGAGGAGATGAGAAAGACCCAAAGTTTGTACCAACCCGTCCAACCAATACAGTGTTACGGTGACTAACATATATCTCAGAAAACAAGGCTACTGGTAATTACATACTTCACCTGTGATGAGACTGGAGATCCCGTATCTAACAACTCACCTTAGAATATCACTTGGGTCTCTTGAAGGGGTAAGTGAGTGGCCCTGCCCTCTCAACCACCTATCACTTACTTACACCCTCACATAGTAAACTCGCACGTCTCCGCGCACAACTTCTCGAGCCTGGCCCGGGATCCGGCGGTGGCGGCGGCTCCGGCTTCGATGTCAGCAAATCCGGCGATGCGAGAATAGCCCTCGTCGGCTTTCCCTCCGTCGGTAAATCCACCTTCTTATCCAAAGTAACCAAGACCAGATCCGAGGTTGCCGCTTATTCTTTCACAACCCTGACCGCCATCCCCGGTGTGCTTGAATATGGCGGCGCCGAGATCCAGCTGCTCGATCTCCCCGGTATCATCGAGGGTGCCTCCGAAGGCAAAGGTCGCGGTCGTCAAGTCATCTCCGCCGCCAAAACCAGTGATCTCATCCTGATGGTCCTCGATGCCACCAAGAGAGCCGAACAGAGAGCCCTCCTCGAGGCAGAGTTGGAAGCAGTAGGCATCAGGTTAAACCGCGAACCCCCGTGCGTACTTTCCCTTAACCCTCCCCCCACAACCTTTCCCACCCCCTCAAATATTAACACTGTCCATCAAGAAACATCTACCTCAAGGCCAAAAAAGCCGGCGGCATGAAAATCACCTTCCAATCCCCCCCAAAGGGCATCGACGAAAAGATGATCATGAACATCCTCCGCGACTACAAGATCCTCAACTGTGAGGTCCTTGTCCGCGACGAGAACTGCACCGTCGACGACCTCATCGACGTCATCATGGCCAACCACCGAAAGTACATTAAGTGCCTCTACGTCTACAACAAGATCGATGCCGTGTCTCTCGACTTCCTCGACAAGCTCGCCCGCGAGCCCCACACCGTCGTCATGTCGTGCGAGCTCGACCTGGGCATCCAGGACGTGATCGACCGGTGCTGGAAGGAGCTGAACCTGATCAGGATCTACACCAAGCGCAAGGGCACCGACCCCGACTTCAGCGAGGCCCTGATCGTGAGGAGCAACAGCACCATCGAGGACGTTTGTGATAGGATCCACAGGACGCTGAAGGATACCTTCAAGTACGCGCTGGTGTGGGGAGCGAGCGCGAGGCACATACCGCAGAGGGTAGGGTTGGGCCACCCGGTTTGTGATGAGGATGTGGTGTACATCGTCAGTGGGTGGAAGGCTTAGTTTTTCTTTCTTTAGGTGGTTAGCAACAAGAATAAGACCATTTTTTTTAGCGTTGAAATACCGTCTCAGCAATCCTGATGTAATCTGCCTAAAGATGACTTGCTGCAACTGAGTACCTATCGATGCGGCCGAGAGTGTCAACGGTAATGCTTCCGGTTATTTAGAGAAAGACAAGACGAGAAACAACAAAAACAGAAGAAAGTATGTGTATAGTGGCAGTGATTTATTGCCTCTCAATTGTGTTTTTTGTACAAAACGGTAATCTGTCATAGTAATCATTTCCCCAAATAGAACTCCCTTCCCCATTGTCTTTTCCCCTCAGCAACAAAACTGGTGTCCGAAAGCAAGGCAAAGCAAAAAAAAACAAGCCAACCGTCAACGCCCTTGAGATCTCTTTCCCAATGCCCCATAGACCAAATACCCTTCTCTTCCCTTTCCTTGAGAGTAGTAGTAGTGTGTGTTGGGTGTATTCTGACAAATAAAAAGAAAAAAAGGTTGTAGTAGCAACGGGTAAAAACAACGGTTGCCAAACAATCGAGGTAGTCTGACAACAAGGAAGAAGTTTGGTTTGTGTCGAAGAGAAGGAAGAAAAGGAAAAAGGACGGTCGCTGTGTTCATGGGTGGTGACACAGCCTTTTAGTTGCCGGCGGCAGGGGGAGCAGCAGGCTTGGGCTTGCTGCCGAACAAGAGCCCGCCTTGGCCGTCGAGTTTCTTAGACGACGCCTGGGCGAACAGGGACTTGGGTTTGACGCTGTTTGACGCATCGATGGTTAGCATTGTGTCCGTCTCGATGGAGGAAGACCGGCGACCTTGTGTCGGTTGGGGGATGACGACTTACTTCTTGCCAACTTGCTTGTTTCGGAAGGCGCTCAGCTTGGCTGTGCAAGGGGACATGAGGTTGTCCGAAGGGGAGATGTAGGTTTTCCTGTGTTGGATGTGTTAGCGGATTGATAACGACGACAAACAGAAAGGGAAAAACATACTCCTCCTGCATCTTGCTCTGAAAGACCTGACGGTGGTACTCCATGCTCATAGTATCGGGCTTGACACAGGTCTCAGTCGACGAAGAGGAATTGTTGTTGTTGTCCTGAGTGGGAAGCGACATGTTGACGTCCTTTGCGGCGAGAACGTTGGCAGACATTGTTTTTATGTTGGTTTTTTCTTGCCGGCTGTCAAGAGGGGTATGGATGGGTGTGGGTATGGTGATTGTTTTGGTCGCACAAGAGGTTGGTCTGGGTCTGCTCGGTTGGGTAAGCAACGGAACGGACGGTTCGGCTGGCTACTGGAATGAAGGAAGGGAAATCGACGAATCGACTTTGTCCAAGCAATGCGAGCTGAAGGTTGCGCAAGACGGAAGTGCCAAAAAAGCAGGATTTTGTCTGTGGCAGGGTAGCAAAGATGTGGTGCGGTAACCAGAGGTGACGACGGCAGAATTGGTTTGCTGAGCGGTTGGTCGACTTAAATTGGCTGCAGAACTGGGGCGGAAGTGAATGCTGGGGGGTTGTGGGCTGAGAATGGGAGCAAGTGAGGAAGAGTGTGTGCAGGAAATAGGCAGAAAAAAAAACAACAGACTGCCGTTTTGGGTAGCGACGACCGGGCAACGGAGCATCATCGCACAGACCCCACAACAATCCAAGCCCCTGCCCCTGGCCGGGATTCCATGGGAAGAGGCATCCAGACAAGAGTCATGCCGCTCGGCGCCTGTGATCATGCCAAACACCCATTGGTTACAGCGAGAAATCAAAAGTCACTGACAAATCCCATTCATACAGTGGAGCAAAAGATACAAGCATTGATAATGTATTCCCTGATACTACCCAAAATACTCGCCTGAATTCAAAAGAACAGTAATTTGACATGAAAATTAGTGCTTGATGTTCGATCCAAGCTCCGACCTGGTTACCGAGTACTTCTTCAGCAACTCCTCGGCCTTTGCCTGTTGAGCAGCAATCTTGGCGGCCACTTCCTTGCCGCGGCGGTTCTCGTTTCTGCCCATCTGCTGCAGATGCACCTCGTCTGGTCCATCCGCCAGCCTCAGAGTGCGGATCTGAGCCCACATGTTGGCCAAGGGAGTGTCCTGACTGACACCAGCTCCACCAAATGACTGCACCGCCCTGTCAATGACAGTCAGAGCAGTCTGGGGAACAAGAACCTTAGCCTGGGCGATCTCCTTGAGCGCGGCCTTGGGACCTTGCTCATCCATCTTGATGGCAGCGTTAAGGACCACCAGGCGAGCAGCGTCGATCTCAAGACGAGACTTGGCAACCCATTCGAGGATGACACCGTGCTCACGCAACTGCTTGCCAAAGGGAGTCTTCTTGGGATCGTTGATGCGCATGAGCATCCATTCCAAGGCACGCTCAGCGGCACCGATGGTCCTCATGGTGTGGTGGATGCGGCCGGGACCAAGACGGCCCTGGATGATCTCGAAGCCACGGCCCTCGCCGAGTACGAGGTTGCTGGCCGGAACGCGGACGTTGTGGAAGGTGATGTGACCGTGTCCATGGGGAGCATCATCGTAGCCATAGACAGAAAGCATGCGGTGAATGGTGATGCCCTTGGTGCCCGATGGCACAAGGATGACGGATTGCTGCTTGTATGGGTCCTTGTTGTTGGGGTCACTCTTGCCCATGACAATATAAATCTTGCAGCGCGGGTCACCGGCACCACTGGACCACCATTTCTGTGACTTTTGTTAGCTTAGACCTCTCCATCGTGGGGCAGGATCACTCACGGAGCCATTCAGGACATAGTGATCGCCATCCCGGACCATCTTCAGTTCGATATTCCGAGCATCTGAAGAGGCAACCTGGGGCTCTGTCATGAGGAAGGCGGAGCGGATGACACCGTCCATCAGGGGCCTGAGCCACTCAGCCTTTTGAGCGTCGTTGCCATACCTGGCCAACACCTCCATGTTGCCAGTATCAGGGGCAGCACAGTTGACCGCCTCAGAAGCAACTCTGGACTTGCCCAACCACTCAGCCATCAAGCCATATTCGAGGTTGGTGAAGCCCGGGGACTCCTTGTAGTGACCCTTGGGCAGGAACATGTTCCAGAGGCCCAGGGACCTCGCCTTCTGTTTGAGGTCCTCAAGGATCTTGGGGTGAGCTTTCCATCTCGCGTCACCGACACCCACCTGGGCCTCAAAGACTGTATCGGCACTGAAGTGACATCATTAGACCAGCTCCGTTTGGGATTGACAAGTATGGGTAGATTGGACATACGGGATGCAGTCTTCTTCAACAAACTTGGCAACGATGTCCAACGTCTTTGCCGCCTTGTCGCTAATGCGATCGCGAACCTACTCCTCGATATTAGTGATATGCTGCGGGATGCGGAGGTGGAGCGGTATGCACGGGGAGGCTTCATACAGTGATGGGGATCTGGGCCGACATGTTTTCTGGTGGCTTAAAGTTTCAACAAACTTGGTGATTTGGCAAAAGGTTAACAAACTCTAAAGGAACAAAGACAGGTCCGGCACTGCTAATAAACGATGCATCAAGGTCAATACGAGCGCGCCTCCTGTTCAATGCATGGCGATGAATGGTCCGGCTCAGCTGATGGTTGAGCCGAGTTCCCTGCTCCCCCTTCCCTGCCGAGGTTCAATTCGTGGGGAATGTGGAGCTGGAGACTGCCAAGAGTCCGGGGCCGTCCAATTGAGCCCCTCAGTTGGCGCTTTCCGTTTTCCGCGCTTTTGATAAGCATTTCCATCGCACTTCACCATGGGGAAGACATCGTAATATCCGTAACCTTCACCTCGGCCTCATGGTTTCGATCAGCTCATTTTTCAGGAGTCGTCTTCTCCAACCTCAACTTGCGATTTATGTGTCGATTGAGACACCTCCGCTCCCCAATCCCCACACCTCAACTGGCATTTGGAGCTAGCCGCTGCCTTCTCTTTAACCCACTGCTTCAGCGCCGCCCGTTCCTCTACCTTGATGGCCAGCTTATATCCCATCATTCCGGCTCTCTATCGATCTATAAAACTTTATTCTGCGTCGAGAAAGACCATTCCTTTTCTATTGACGTCATGTTTCATTCCTAGCATATCAGTCGGAAATCCTCCAATGCCGACACCTTGGCTGAACTGGCTTTATGCTTCTCAAGATCGCAGCATGAAGCTTAAGAGCAGTGTTTACTTTGGAAAACAATGATGAACTGGAATTCCGGGAAGGAAGAGAATTTTGTGCTCGGCATGCTTATTTATAGGAGCCCCGTACCTGGGCCTCTCTCTCCGGGCTGATTTTCTGAGCCATCATGGGACGCTTACGCAGTCCGCCGCGAATGCCCTCTTGTCACTACGACCATCTGCCAACACCTCAGGACACTCTGTTTTCTCTGTGACTTTTCAAGTAGTGAGAGAATTACGTAGACCTGAAAATCTGACCACCACATTCGTCATTTATCACCGGTCACACTTGCAATGTTCTCGTAGCAAATAGCAGGCACCGACATCTCAACCTTCTACCTAGACCCTTGTCGATCCTCTCAAGCGTCATTGGAGACGTCAACCCGCCCAACCAGGGTAAGCACCACAATGAAGCCCCTCCCGATCGGACCTGCGAACGGGGGGCAAGGCGGGGCAAGGGTCTCTGTCAAACTGCAGATCCCCAAACGCCGTTCGACTGACAGTTGCAGAAGACGCACCTCTCGATGCAACATCGTCAACAGCCCAGCCCTATCGAGCACCATCCGCTCTCACCATGTTGCAGGTAGAGAGACGGGAGGTTGGGTCAGGAGGGCGCATCTTGGTTTTCCTTGGAACATCGCGATCCAATCGCCGCACAGCTGGTAGGATAAGGTACCTAGCCACAGCGCATGTGTCTTCGTATATGTGCAAAGATTCAGAGTTTCAAGAAGCTGTCTCGTCGTGTTCACTACACCAGCTGCACCCAAGTACACGTGTGAGCATTTAGCCGACGAGCTATTCTGCCCCCTTAAATGACTCAGTGAGCAGAAGAGATCGTGGAAGCACCAGTTCAAACTGGCAGGTTGCTGATAAGCAGAAAGCTGCGCGTTTTGGGCGCCCACCCCCTGGTCCACAGGGGCCCTTATCATCCTTGTTCGCATCCCCATCCGCCACGCGCTGCCCACCCACGCAGCAGCTTGCCGTTCTTTGGGCCCCTCTTTGGCCCTTCAATTTGTTGGCCCGTCTGTTGGTGAACAAGCTATCTCTCAACTCGCCATCCCCCGTTTTGGCGCTCAGCCCTCTATTCCTCATTGCCTTTGACATCAACGTCGCCTCTTGCGGTTGACGTAGTCACTTTAGGCAATTCGGTTCGGAGCGCCGGAGCAAGGCACCCACTCACCGCCAACCCGGCGGGTGCCCCTTCGCCTGTTGAGTGCTCGAGTGTTCATCGCAAACCACCAACTTGATACTTGTTCAGCATGCCTGAAACCTAACCCCTCATCCCAACTAAACGACATCCGAACGGTCACCTCTAAAGTCTTCTAGTTGGCGGGTCGACACCTCTTCGAGGCCGGCACTTTTTATTCCTGACTAAATACGCCTTTGGCTTTCGTTTCTTTGACAGTCACAGTCCCCCGTCGCACTGCACCTTCGATGCCCATTTCCGCATAGGTTGCCTCGCTGCGGTCCTCCACACCACCAGTACCTACATGGTACAAGACTCCAGCCACAACTACACATGTTGACGCGCTGCGCATAGCCATCAACATGAAGGCGGCACAACTGATAATGCCCAAAAAGTTCCGGAGTGTGCGAGACAAGAGTGGAAGCCATCGACGTAACAAGTCATCCGAACCTGGCGCAAAGGTCAGTGTGGACGCAGCCGTCGCGACTCCGGAAAAGCTTGTTCCATTGCTGATTATTTCTTCCAGGCTCGCCCGTTAACGATCGATTCCTGGCTCTCTATCTTTAGGCCAGAGTCTGCGAAGCAAGCCCAGAGGGAGAAAGAGGTGGAGGAAAAGGAAGCTGGAAAGGTATGTTTGTCGAGCGACCTAACCGTTTGATTCGGGAGGTAGAACGGGGCCTGACACCGGTGACACAGGTCGAGGAGATCAAAAGGAAACTCGAAGAGCTCAACTACCACGAAATCACCCCCGACATTATCCGCTATGCCCTCGACTCCAAGTTCGCCGGCGGTGACGTCGAAAAGGCTCTCGAGTTATTACAACTGCAGCAACAAGCCTTTGCTGGGATAATAGAACCGTATAATGCCAACGTACAGATGCTGGGAGCCGTAAACAGGGGCAATGTTACGTGCTACCTTGACGCCCTACTTTTCGCCATGTTCGCCAACCTTCAGGCATTCGAATGCATGTTGAAGAATGACTCCACAGATGAGGCCCAGAGGAAACTGGCCGCTTTACTCCGATTATGGGTTAACATGCTGCGAAGTGGGAAACTGATTCCCACAGACGTGGTATGGATTTATCACTTCGATTCCCGGGGTTAAACTAACTTGGTACGCAGACGCAACACATTCAGGAATCGCTAGCTGCCTGTGGTTGGAAGGAAGCCGAGCTCCTCGAACAACAGGATACCTCGGAGGCATTTGCATTCATTACAGAGACGCTGCAATTACCATTGCTAAAACTTCAGGTCGACTTGTTTCACCAAGGAAAGGGCGATAAGGATGACCACAAAGTTGCGTACGAGCGGCTCCTCAACCTTGCCGTTCCGCCCGACCCATCGGGAAAGGGCATCAAACTAGAGGACTGTCTGGAGGAATATTTCAACAACAAGGTCGATGTACTTCGAGACAGCCTGGAGGAAAAGAAGGGCGGGTTTTCAACACCAAAAAACACTCTATTGGGTACCACAGAAGAGGACGCCCAAACGCCAACTGACAATGGCGAGAGTTCGAAACTGCAGCGCAGATGGACGATGCAGGAAACCATCACACATTCTCCGATATCCATGACCAGCCCTACTCTCGAATCCGCCACTACCGAGTCCCCGGCCGTGTTGCGTAATAGGTCTACGAGCATCATCCAGCGAATTGTGGTCAAGGATGAAGAAGATTCGGCCAGCGGTGAAGCAGAATGCTCACCTAGGAAACACAAACGCAAAATCTCAACCATCGTGAAAGCTGTGACGATCCCAGCGTGGCAGTTCTTCCGGCTAATTCGTTCGTAGTCCTTCTCCCCTTTGGTTTGAATTCAAAGCTGACGTTGTATAGCATGGCACGCCACGACGAACAGCGAACCTAGTAACGACGCAGAGGTCGCTCGCCATTTTAACCAGCGACCTGTAGTAGGGATTTGCTTGAAGCGGTATACAATGACGGAACAGGGAGTTCCTAAGCGGCAAAATACCTTGATTGACATTCCGGATAGCCTGCGGTTGCCACAGTTTATGGCAGAGGATATCAACGCCAAGGATAATGACTCTGGTGGACTTCGGGAGGAGTTCAAACTGGTCCTGCAGTCGGTGGTCTGCCATCGTGGTGATTCTTTACATAGCGGCCATTACATATCCTTTGCTCGAGTGGCCCCGAAGCTGTTGACTGAGAATCGGAGATACGACGACGACCCACCGCCGGATTATGAAGAGCAACAGTGGGCTAAGTTTGACGACCTGGCGGTGGACAACCGAGTGACGTACGTCGACGATATCAAGCAGTCGCTCCGAGAAGAGATGCCGTATCTTCTTTTCTACCAGGTTGTTCCCCTGGTGGATGTGACGACAGCCTCTACCGACGGTTCGGTTATCGAACCGCCTGCGTATAAGGAGTCAAACGGCAAAGTTCCAGCTACTCCGATCGTCGAGTCTCCGAAGGAACCCATGAATGGCACGATATCAAGGGCAGCTAGCGGCTTCTTTGACTCAGCTACGACTTTCACCCAGAACAGCGAGAAGCCGTCTATTCGCTTGAGCTCGGAAATGAACATGGACCAGAGACTGAGCTTTGACGACGACCCTTATTCGATCAACACCAAGGTCGATAACTCCCGGCGCGGTAGTCTGTCCGTTTCAGACTCAGCCGCCGCCACCGCCGCCATTACCCCGGAGGCGACCTCGCCCGCAGCCACGACGCCAATCGCCGCCCAGGAAGAAAGCAAGGATGAATCAACTGCAGCTAGGCTTTCGAGAGCAGCGGCCAAGTTCAAGACGGGGAGCAAATCTCGCCCTACTAGTCAGATAGGCGAGGGAAGGCTTAGTTCCACCATCTCTAGATTGGGTTTCATCCGGCCGAGCAAAGACGGGTCGACGTCGAGCAACGGCAGTACCGCGGTGATTGTGGTGCCATCTGTGGACGGCGTGGTAGCGATCGACGAGCAGGCCGTGGTTACGGAGGAGGAGGCGTCGGGGTCTGACACGGCCAAGGAGAGCAAGAAGGAGAAGGGGAAGGAAAAGGAGCAGCATCATCATCACCTGGGGTATCAACACGACAGGGGAAAGAAGGAAAAGGATAAGGGGAAGAAGAAGGATGGAGAGGGGGATAAAAAGGAAAAGAAGGAGAAGGGTAAAGGGAAAGAGAAGGACGGGTTACCGGAGCGGGAGTGCAGTGTCATGTGAGGGGGCGTTGAGAGTTCGGTTCGGTTCGGCTGGGCGGGCGGGCACTGGGGTTGATTTGCAATTGCGTGATTATTCTCTTGATGATTTGGGTATCTGGTATGGGATGGGGTTATTTTGCTACTTTTTACTTTCTTCCTCTACGCACGAGAGGGTGGGAGCAAAAGAGCAGCTGGAAAGGTAACAATATTGTCGGTTTTCTCCTTTTTGCTGGTCTTTGAACGGGGGAAGGGGTTACAAACTCATTGCATTGATATAAAGTGATACCAAAAGAATTGGGTTGTTTTTTTTTTGGGGGGGGGGGGGGGGGGGGGGGGGGGGGGGTGGACACGGGATATTTTTATTTTAATACAGGCAACCCAAAAAAAAAGTGGGGGGGGGGGGGGGGGGACGCTGGCAGAGGGGAATGGGA